>JAEUBA010000012.1:0-516378 GCA_018257865.1 Stereocaulon alpinum | reverse complement strand
AGTCTCGATCGTAGGGGAGGTATAATAGTCGTAGTGGAGTTGGGGTAGGTGTTGTCGCGTTGCCCGAAAAACTCTGCACGGAGTTCTCAGCAACCACGCGACGTCTCAACATCGTTCAACCTGCAATACATTAGGGGAGATATCTCAGCTCTGAATAGGTATTCAGGTTCGTAGCCAGCACCGCGTACAGGTGTGTCTCCATCGCTAGCCGTTAAATAGCTTATATTTATATTAAAGTTAAATATACTTAAGAGAGAGAAGAGGTTTTCTATATTAATAGTTAAGGTCCTAAGCCTAAAGGCGGCGAACTAACTTATTATAGAGGGAATAATAATAGAGAATAGCCTCCTCTTCTATAATTATTAGGAGAGAGAAGCTACCCTTAGGTAGTACTTTAACTACTATAGGTATAGATATATTACTAAGGCGTATAAATACCCTACCTATTATAGGATATACGCCTAAAACTATATAACTAATAATTATATAGAAAAAGCTAGTAGTAAGCCTAAGTACGTAGTATATAAAGGAAAGTACTTAGTATAAAGTAAAACCTACTTAATCTAATAGAAGGAGAATACTAAGGCTAGGTAGAGAATTAAATATAAGTTAAAATACTTTAAAGAGATCCTAAAATAATACTTAGTAGGACTAATACTAATAATACCTAAAAGGGCTAGCTTAGAAAGGTAGTATAAAATAATCTCTAAAGGAAAGAGGAAGGTATTGAAATTCGGGTATTCGATATCCTAAGGCTTAGTTATTAATAACTAAGACTTAGCCCTAACCCTTATATATATCTTATATAGTCGTACTTAGCTAGATAATTAAGTATTCTACCTATTATATTTTAATAGGTTATAAGCCTAGGTCGCTAGGTATTATAAGAATAGCTCTTCTTTTAGAATTATACTCCTTTAGAAATAGTTACTAACTCCTCTCTAATATAAGCTACGTATATATATACTAAACCTCTAATACTTAGTCTTAGGTAATAACTCTTTAATCTTTATACTACGAGATTAACTTATAGCGATAATAATTAACTAAAAAAAGGAGGCTAGGAACTCCTAGCTATTCTATTCTTTCTAAGGTTATTACTACTAAAAAGTATACTAATAAGTACTACTAAGTAATCCCTTTTAGTATACCTTAATAGGTATCTATAAACTCTAAAGCTAAGCCCCTAAAAGTAATATCTAACTTCTATAGTAAGAATAATAACCTATATAAGTAGAATTATCGAATTTTATATTAAAAATAAGACTTTTTAGACGCTAGAAAGCGATTAATTATTAATTACTAGGGGGGCTAAGTCCTAACCCCTTAATTTCTTCCTAAAGGCTAGTATCCCTAGCTATTATTAAAGGCTAGTATCCCCTACTACCTTTCCTAATAAGTTAGAGGCTAGTATTACCCTAGCTGCTAGAATACTAAGGTTAAAATCCTTAGGAGATATCTATAAGATATCTGCTATTAGTATAGCTAGAAATCTATTATCTTCTTTATCTTTTAACTTAATACTATCTACTACTAATCTAAACCCTATCTAGTATATAAATACTATTACCTAAGTATACTACCGCTTTAAATATAAGTACTTCCGGTACCTTCTTTAGGACCTAATTTAATTTAATAAGTTACCTCTTAACTACGTTAATACTAATTATATACCCTTAAAATAGTTACTATCTCTTTATAACTCTAATTCTAAAGCTAGTAAATTAACCTTAGAACCTCCTAATAATTTTAATATCTTTAGCCTTTAAACTAAATATGTACTATCTTAGGCTCCCTTAGGTCCCTAAGCGAAATAATAGTATAAGGAAATAACTACTACTACCGCTTATCCCTAAAAAACTTAGCTAACTTAAAGACCTCTAAAGCCTATAACTCTCTTCTAAAATATAAATACCTATATTATAGCAGCTAAAGAGTCTCGTAGTAGTAGCGGTATTATAGTAGCTAAAGAATCTTATAGTAGTAGTAGTATTATAGTAGCTAAAGAATCTTATAGTAGTAGTAAGAGCTTCCTACTTACCTTTATCTCTATCTTAGAGTCTAACTTTAGGTACTCTTAGTAGGTTAAGGAGATAGATAATTAGCTTATACTTAATAACTTAAAGCCTTTTACTACTAAAACCTAAGTAAAAGCCTATACTATAATTTATAACTAACTTAGGTTTAATACTTAGAAAATTATAAAGAACCTTACTATACTATATAGGCTCTTTACTAAGAATTAATCTCGTTATAATATAAGTTTTATATAGTTATTTAACTAATTTAAGTTTATACTAGTTCTAAAACGCTATTAATACTAGAATATAACCGTTCTAAAACTATAAGAACTATTAATAATTTTATAACTATTAGATAATAGTTACGTAACTCTAACTAAAACCCTAACTCTAATAACTCCAGCAACTCTAGTAACTCTAGTAATATCAGTAACTCTAGTAACTCTAGCAACTCCAGTAACTCCAGCAACTCTAGCAACTCCAATAACATCAGTAGCACCTATAATATCCAGTAATATCAGCAACACCTGTAATATCCTATAATATCCAGCAACATTAGCAACACCTGTAATATCCTATAATATCCAGCAACATTAGCAACACCTGTAATATCCTACAATATCCAGCAACATCAGCAACACCTGTAATATCCTGCAATATCCTGCAATATCCTATAACACCAGTAACACCTGCAATATCCAGTAACATCAGTAACACCTGCAATATCCTACAATATCCTATAATATCCTGTAATATCCTACAACACCAGCAACACCTGCAATATCCAGTAATATCAGTAACACCTGCAATATCCTGTAATATCTAGTAACATCAGCAACACCTGTAATATCCTACAATATCCTGCAATATCCAGCAACATCAGTAACACCTGTAATATCCTGTAATATCCTGCAATATCCTACAACACCAGCAACACCTGTAATATCCAGTAATATTAGCAACACCTGCAATATCCTACAATATCCTGTAATATCCTATAACACCAGCAACACCTGTAATATCTAGTAATATCAGCAACATCTATAATATCCTATAATATCCAGTAATATCAGCAACACCTGCAATATCCTATAATATCCAGCAATATAAGTAACACCTGTAATATCCTATAATATCCTGCAATATCCAGCAATATCAGCAACACCTGCAATATCCTACAATATCCTATAATATCCTACAATACCAGCAACACCTGCAATATCCAGTAATATCAGCAACACCTGTAATATCCTATAATATCCAGCAACATCAGTAACACCTATAATATCCTATAATATCCAGCAACATCAGCAACACCTGTAATATCCTATAATATCCAGTAACATCAGCAACACCTGCAATATCCTATAATATCCTACAATATCCTACAATATCCAGCAACATCAGCAACACCTGCAATATCCTACAATATCCTGCAATATCCTACAACACCAGCAACACCTGCAATATCCAGTAACATCAGCAACACCTGCAATATCCAGTAATATCAGCAACACCTGTAATATCCTGCAATATCCAGCAACATCAGCAACACCTGCAATATCCTGTAATATCCAGTAATATCAGTAACACCTGTAATATCCTACAATATCCTACAATATCCAGTAATATCAGCAACACCTGTAATATCCTATAATATCCTGCAATATCCTATAATACCAGTAACACCTGCAATATCCAGTAATATCAGCAACACCTGTAATATCCAGCAACATCAGCAACACCTGCAATATCCTGCAATATCCAGCAACATCAGCAACACCTGCAACACCTATAATATCCTACAACACCTGCAATACCTGCAATATCCTACAACACCTGCAACACCTGCAATATCCTACAGTACCAGCAATACCTACAACACCTATAATATCCTATAATACCTACAATACCTATAATATCTAGTAATATTAGATTAGTAACATCCAGTAGCACTAGCAATATTAGTAATATCTAGTAATATTAGTAATACCTAGATAGTTTATTAATTATTAATCAACCGTTTACCAACCGTCTACTAACTATCTACTAACCGTTTACTAACCGTCTACTAACCTTTCTAACCGTCTACTAACCTTTCTAACTATCTACTAACTATTTACTAACCGTCTACTAACCTTTTCAACCGTCTACTAACCTTTCCAACCGTCTACTAACTATTTACTAACTATAATAGTTATTAGTTTTAGGAAGAGATATTCTAACGTTATTATAACCAAATATAAACTAAATACTAACTAAATAAAGACTATTATCTAACTAGTAGTTAACTATTTAATTATAGTATTAGAATTTTATAGGTAGATATTATAGTAGTAGATAAGATTCTAACTAAAGTCTCCTTAAACTTTAAGCCTAAAGGGACTAGTATTTATATTAAATTAGTATAATACCTCTATTTAACCTCTTTAAAAAACCCCAAAGACAAAGAAGCCTAAGCGTAAGTAGAAGCTAAAGGCGGCGGAGCTGCCGGAGTGTTATAGGGCCTATTAGGGTAACGGAGATTATCGTTACTGGTGTTATAGAGCCTAGCGGTGAGGTCGGACAGGCGGAGCAGAATAATAAGTAAGCTGATAAGCGAAAGTTTTTAGCTAGAAGGGGCGACTCTAGAAAGGTTTCTTTCGCGTCTAGAGGGCCTTTAACCCCCCTAGATTTCCTAATAATATAAGAGAACACCCTTATTAGTATATATAGATACTAGAATAGGCGTATAAATCAATCAATCAATCAACCTCTTTAAAATCCTCTAAGGATATTACTAAATATACTTGAAAGTTCTAAAAGGTTAATACTAAACTTAAGGAGCTTAATACTAAAGTAGCCCTACTAAAACTATACCTAATTTACCTTTATCTTTTAAGACTTAGTAAAGCTTATAATACCTTTAAAATAGCTTATATTTAAAGCTACGCCCTATTTAGCGCTAATAAAGTTAACTTTAATAAGGTCTCCCTAGCTACCGCTAATAAAGAATAACGAATCTAAGTATAATATAAGTAAAGTACTTTAGACTAGCGATATTTATAGGTAGGAAGTCTATAAAAGACTATAACTCTAAGAATAATAAGCCTTAGAAATACTACTCTTACTATAAGAAGTTTAAGCGAAAGGATACTTATCTAATTATAAAGTACTAGTAGCTTTACCCTAAAATAAAACTTAAAAAGTTTAAGTTTAAGGATAAAAGGTTTAAGAAATAGAAGTTTAAATATAATAATAGCCCTATTAAAGGGCTAATATTTAGGACCCTTATCGCTAATAGCGACTTTAATATTTAAGATACTAATATAAATAGGGTCCCTATAATTAATATTAGATATATAGTAGTAATAATACTAGAAGGTAGCGATATAATTAGTAAGAATCGAGATAGCGACGATAACGAGTACGACGGGCGAATAGGCCTACTAGGCTAGACGAGCGATCACACTAGGTTATAAACCTAGTAAAATAATATAAGATAGGGGGGGAGGAGAGAAGGGAGGTATTAGTAGTAAAGGTAGATAAGGAACGCGTCCTAATATAATAATAAGGCGATAGTAATAATAGTAAAAACCTACTAAAGGTCTATAGGGCCCTTAAGGTAGGGAAAGAATTAAAGAAAGAATATAATATATAAAGGCTATAGAATAGGCGCTACTAAAGTTTATAGAGAAGGTTTAGGGGATACTATAGATAAATATAAATAAGACTATATAGGGCTTCTTCTAGAATATAGTAGAAAGGATTATAGAGTATATATAGGAGAATACTGCTAAAAGATACGCTGCGAAGGAGTACCGCAGCTAACTAACGCGTAAAGACTACCTAACTAGAAGGGTAAATAACAGCTAGGCGGATATAGCCCGTATAGCCTAAAGGGGCTAAAATACTATCTACCTAGCTATACCTAGGGCAGAAGATATTAAGAAAGCGAAGTAGGTAATAGTTAGGATTAATAATACTAGCGAAAAGATATAGATAGCTATAATAACTCTTCCCTAACTAGTATAAATATTTAGGGGAGTAGGGGGAGTAGCTGAGGAGATTATTATAGTAAGGAGGATTATAGGGGGGGATATTATTCTCTAGATAGCCTTAGTAAAGGCTAGGGAGGAGTTAGAGAAGGATAATAGGTAGGTAAGGAGACTCTATAGGTTAGTAAGAGTTCTTTAGAAGATAGTAATAGTAGTAATCTATAGAGTAGAAAAGATAATAGATATAAAGGACTAATAGGGGATCTTTAAAACCTTAAGAAAAGATAATAGGAAGCTCTACTTAGAGTTAGAGATAATAAAGGCTAAATAGCCTATATTTACGTTAAAGCTAGATATACTTAGGAGGGAGAAGAGATTCTCTATACTAATAATTAAGGTCCCGAGCCTAAAGGCGGCGAACTAGCTTATTATAGAGGGGATAGTAGTAGAGAATAGCCTCCTCTTCTATAATTACTAGGAGAGAGAAGCCGCCCCTAAGTAGTACTTTAACTACTATAGGTATAGATATATTACTAAGGCGTATAAATACCCCACCTACTATAGGATATACGCCTAAAACTATATAACTAATAATTATATAGAAAGAGCTAGTAGCAAGCCTAAGTACGTAGTATATAAAGGGGAGTACTTAGTATAGAGTAAAACCTACTTAATCTAATAGAAGGAGAATACTAAGGCTAGGTAGAGAATTAAGTATAAGCTAAAATACTTTAAAGAGACCCTAAAGTAATACTTAGTAAGGCCTACGCTAGCGATACTAAAAAGGACTAGCCTAGAAGGGTAGCGTAAAGTAATCTCTAAAGGGAAGAGGAAGGCCTTAGAGGATATAATAGATAAGCCTTAGAAAGGAACTAGGGAGGTAGTAAAGAGGGGATAACTAATAACCCTCTTTAGAGCGGAATAAGGGTAACGGCCCCTATCTATAGAGAGGATTAGTTTAACGAATACCCTTAAGTAGACTTTAGGAGTAGTAAAGACTACTAAGACTACCTAAATATAAGAGAATATCTAAGCGGCCCTTACCTAATAAGGAATATACCCTACCTAAAAATACTATAGTATAATATATAGAGGAAGAAGGATATAGTAATAGTACTACTTCTTAAAAATAAAGATATAAAAGATATAGACGTATTAGCGATTTAAGAGCTAGTATATAACCTAATAAATAGAACCTTATATAATATAAGTATAAGTAGGTTCTACCTAGCCTATAGGGGAGACCTAAAGGCTAGAATATACTTCTATATAAATAAAAGGATAGATCCTAACGACTAGGGGGTAGAGTACTAGGAGGGCGACTTATACTTATTATAGATCTAAACTAAGAGAACCTAAAATAACGCTAATACTAAGGACGAAAATACTAAGGAGCTAATAGTAGAGAGGGTATAGGTATATAATATCTATAACCCTTTACTAGTAAGCTATATATTAGTAGATAGCCCTACGACTATCCTAAGGCTAAAGGAGGCCTTAGAAAGCGAAGGCGAATATATTATAGTAGGGGATTTCAACCTATACTACCCCTAATAGAATAACCTAGGACGAGCTATATACTATATAATAGCAGATAGGCTACTAGAAGTAGTAGGAGAGAAGGGGATAATTCTTAAACTACTAGAAAAGTTAGTTATATAGTAAAATAGGGGCTTAGAGAGCGCTATTAACCTTATATTCCTAACCGAAGGCGTATATAATACGATAGCGAAGTGCGGAGTAAGAGAAGACCTTAATATAGGGTCGGATTATATACTAATTATAACGGAGCTAGAATAGACCTAAAGCGAGTACTAAGTATACTAAAAGAGAGCTTAGAAAAGGATAGAGACGGAGGCGACTAGCGAAGAGATTTAGAAATACGTAAGAATCCTAAATAGGGTTATAGACAGATACTTATTAGACTTAGAGGAAGCGATTAATATATATATTAATAAGCTTATAGCTGCGCTATAGGAGGTAGTAGAGAATACTATCCTATTTAAGGAACCCTACGCCGGAGCTAAACTATACTAAAACGGGGTATATATAAGAGTTACTAAGGCGTTATAGGCAGCGCTTAAGGCCTACCGCTATAGTAGAAATATATAGACTGAAGAGACTCTCTGCTAAACTAAAAGGAAAAAGGTTACTATCTTATAAAAGACTAGGATAATAGCTTTCTAAGAGGGGGTCTATAGAGTATTACTAAGGCTAAGAGGAGTATAGTAACTCGCTAAGTAGAGAAGGGAGAGGAGTATACGCCTTAAAGAGCTACTATAATTCCTAGCTATTAAAGACGGGAACGGGAATAAAGCGATAGACTTTAAAGGGAAGGTAGAGGCCTTAAGAAGGGTCCTCTTCCCGCCTCTACCCCTAATAGACCTAACAGATATTAAAGGGGCTAATTACCTAAAGCCTATTATAATAGATAGCGAGATTACTATAAAGAAGGTAAGGGACGCGATTTAGCACTTAGTAGCGGATAAGGCCCTAAGGATTTTAAGGATCCTAAATAGGTTCCTAAGAGTAGTATATATAGAAATAGGGGAGACCTTTTAAAGGGTATTTTAAGCGTACCTAGATTATAGATACTACCTAAAGAAGTTCCGTAAAGCGAATATAGTAATACTAAAGAAGCTAAAGAAGACTAATTACTCTAAGCCTAAGGCCTATTAACCTATTATACTACTAGATATACTTAGGAAAGTATTAGAGATAGTAATAGTAAAATAACTTAGTAGAATAGCTAAAGTAAATCACCTACTCCTAGAATACTAGATAGGAGGTAGGAAGAGATATTTAGTAGAAATAGCCCTAGAGACTATTATAGACTTAATCTATATAATATAGAACTAAGGTAAGAATAATATAGCGAGTTTACTATTACTAGATATAGTAGGAGTATTTAATAATATATCCTATAAAAGGCTACTCTATAACTTAAGGATAAAAGGAATCTCTAAGGGGATTATCTAGTAGACTGCGAGCTTCCTTAAGGATAGAGCGATATTAATAACCCTAGGGGGTAGGACTAGTCTAATTAAGGCGGTAGAAATAGGGATCTTATAAGGATTACTAATATTACTAATCCTATTCCTCTTCTTTAATACGCTACTAATTAAAGTATACTTAAAGGCGAAGATCCTAGTATAGGTAGGAGGATTCGTAGATAACGTATACCTACTAGTATATAGTAAGATAACGGAAACGAACTATAGATAGCTAGAATAGGCCTATAAGCTCTACTAAATATAGGCGAAAATATACGGGGCGACGTTCGCGCCTTAGAAGTATAAACTAGTATATCTATTATACGCCCCTAAAAGGTTTAATATAAAGGAGACGGTATAATTTAGTAACGTAGAGGTTAAGCTAGAAGCAAGTATTAGGGTCTTAGGGCTATATATTAATACTAAACTCCGCTAGGGCCTATATATAGCGTAGGTAAAGGTAAAGGCCGCTACTTAAGCCTAGGCGATTAAGTACCTAGTAGGATTAACTTAGGGAGCTATATTTAAGAAGTATAGAAAGGTATATAGTATAGCGGTAAGGCCTATACTTATATTTACTACTCTAATATAGTATACCCCTACTAGGGGGTAGGGAGCTATAGAAAAGTATATTAAGACGCTCGCGATAATATAGAATAACTACCTACGGATAGTACTTAGAGTATATAAGGTAATACCGGTCTAAGTCTTAGAAGTAGAAGTAGTTATTATACCTATCTAAACCTATCTAAACGCCCTAGTTATAAGATACTAAGTACTAAGGGGAGTATATCCCTTAATAATTAAAGGTAACCGCTTAATCTATAGGAGACTATAGGGAAGGAGAGGAAGGGCGCGCCTAATACGCCTAACCTTATTACTAGAAAAGGAAGAATAGGCCCTATAGGAGCTTAAGGCGAAGGATTAGGATTAAGCGGTAATAATAATAAGGAGGAAGATATATTAGTATAACTTAAAAATAGATATTAAGGAGTATTAAGACGTAGGCGTCCTAGCTAAAAAGATATAAGGCTAGGTAATAGCGAAGTAGATTAAGCGGTAGGAGGTATATAAGGATACTATCCCTAAGTACTCTTATACACCCGTATAGAATAAACTATTATTCGGAGAAAGGTATAACTACTACCTAAAGCTTAGGAAGGTAGAAAGCTCGATAGCAGTCTAACTCTAAAGTAGGAAGAATAGGTTTAACTACTTCCTTTATAAGGCGAGGGTACTAGGGGTCTATAGTACCCGCTATAGTTATAGATAGAGGAATTAGGATATAAAGTATATTCTCCTATACTACCTAAAGCTTAGCGATACTTAAAGGGAGCTTATTAAAGAGGTAGAGACTTATAATATTAGGACTATACTAGCTGAGGTTATTAGTATAAGAGTAGCTATAAGATAGCTAGTTAGGTTAGGATTCTTAATATAGTATTAACTTACTAAGGAATAGCTCTCTTAGTTTAAACTCCCTATTAGAGTAGAACCGGTAATAAAAACCCTAAAGATAAAGAAGCCTAAGCGTAAGTAGAAGCTAAAGGCGGCGGAGCTACCGGAGTATTATAGGGCCTATTAGGGTAACGGAGATTATTATTACTAATATTATAGAGCCTAGCGGCGAGGTTAGATAGGCGGAGTAGAATAATAAGTAAGCTAATAAGCGAAAGTTTTTAGCTAGAAGGGGCGACTCTAGAAAGGTTTCTTTCACGTCTAGAGGGCCTTTAACCCCCCTAGATTTCCTAATAATATAAGAGAACACCCTTATTAGTATATATAGATACTAGAATAGGCGTATAAATCAATCAATTAATCAGCTATACTTTACTAATTTTAGTAATTAAAGTACTAATAGTAGGCTTAAAGGTTATAAAGTTAAAGTACTAATAGAATAAGTATTATATATACCCTATATTAATAATAGTTAGGCCTAATAGATTAATGTTAAAATGTAATAGGTAGAACACTTAATTATCTAGCTAAGTACGACTGTGTGAGATATAAATAAGGGTTAGTGCTAAGCCTTAGTTATTAATACTAAGGCTTAGTATACGAACACCCGAATTTTAATACTCCTACTTAAATATAGTACGCTAAATACTAGATAATTAAATTATAGTCCGCTAAAACGACTAATTTACTATACGCTAGTTATAACTGCTTTTCACCTTAATAACCCGTTACTTAGTAGGATTTCACCTTAAATACCTAGTATTTAGTAGGATAGCAGAGCTTATCTTTTACTATTACTACCAAAACTTTTCCAGAAAATAATAAAGCATAGTTATTTAAATTTTTATTTTCCCTATTAGCCTATATATACTAATTTCTTACTAATAAGTAGTCGGGTAGTATATAGGGTTAATAGATACTATAAAGTATAATAATAGCTCTAGGGATAATCCGGGTATAGTAGGCCCTATTTAAGTAGTATTCGCACGCGATCCTTAGGGATACTCCTACTAAATCTAGGTAGCTACTCCTACTAAATCTAAGTAGCTACTCCTACTAAAGCTCTACCTTAGGCGATATATTCTAAGCCTAAGTTATTACGGAACTCTACGAACTTATCCTTATAAAGGGGTTTAGTAAGCCTATTAATAACTTAATACTTAGTAGGTATATAGCGGAGGTCTACTATACTATTAATAACTTACTCCCTAATAAAGTAGTAGCGTATATTAATATACTTACTATAAGTATAGAATTCTAGATTCTTTATAAGGGCGATTATACCCTAATTATCCCTATAGATAATTACCGCCTAAGGTTCCTAGCTACTAGGCTTAAGCTACCTTAGTAGGTTTTAAAGCTATACCGCTTCCTTAGACGCTAAGGTCTAACTAATATATTTAGCCTTATAGGTAGAAAGGGCTATAATAGGTTATTACTTAGATAACTAGCTAATAGCCCTACTACCTATATTAAAGATATACCCTAAGGTAGATTAGCGCGTATCATAGTCTCCCGCTTAATTAGAGTTAGTATAGCCTATTAGTACCTAAATTAGTCCTAAGAATATTAATTAGTATTTAGTTATTAACTTAAGATATTAGAAGATTCGTTTAACTATACCCTAATAAGCTTATATTAGGTTTATACTATAACAGCTAACTACTAATATAGGGTATATAATATTAGGTTAAGTCCTTAGTATTACGTATATTAATAACCTAATAGCCTTTTAATATAGTAGTTAGTCTTAGGTATTAGCTTAGAAACCGTTAGGAGCTTTTTTTAGATAGTAAGTTATTTCTATAGGGGTTATAGTTTCTTTATATTCCTAGAGGCTAAAGTCCTGAAGTACTTTCTTAATATAGGCCTCTTAGCTTAGTTATAGCGTTTATTATTAACGGTTTTAGGTAACTATTATCCCTAGGTAATAGCTATATAGCCTAAAATCTATTATATAGAACTAATAGTTAAGGGTATTTTTAACCCTCTAAATAGCTTCCTTACTAAGGCCCGTAATTAATAAATTATCTATATATAGGGTAATTAGCGTCCTATCTTTAAGGTTAATAAATATACTTAAGTTAGCTTCTAATAGGACTACGCCTAATTTAGCGTTTATAAAGCTAGCGAAGATATTATACTATACTTAGGGGGATTATTTTAGGCTATATAAGGCCTTATTTAGGCGGTAAACTTTTACCTCCCCTTAAATAAAACCTTTAGGCTATTCTATAAAGATCTCCTCTTCTATATCCCTATAGAAGAATACTATTTTAACGTCTATCTACTTTAGGTCCTAATCTATAGCGGCGGTAATTATAAATATAGCCTTATAGCTTATAGGTTTAACTACTAAGGCGAAAGTTTTATTATAATTAAGGCCTTTTTATTACTTAAAGCCTTAAATAACCTAGTATACCTTATAGTATATAATTTCCCCCTTAGGGCTATATTTTAAGGTATAGATTTATCTACCCCTAAGAACTTTCTAGCTATTTAAGGGCGACGTTAGTATCTAAGTATTATTAGCTATAAGGGAGTTAAATTTATTATTTATAGCGAGCTCCTACTATATTTTATATATATTATTAGCTATTACTTTAGTATAGGTTTTAGGTTTATAGGGTTCCGCTAAATTCGCCTAAGCTAGTAGAGAGATCGCTAAGTACCTATAGAAAGGGTCTAGCGAAAGGTTCTATATATTAGGGATATTAAGCTTAGAGTATATTACTAGTACTTAAGTTATCTCTCGCTTTTCTATAGTACCTATTATTATTAGTAATACTAGCTATAATAGGGCTAAAGAGCTTAGTATTAATAGTAAACTTAGGCTTAAAGAAGGTAATACTTCTTTAAAAGATATAGGAGGTAAGGGAGGTAATTCTCCCCCTAAAGGAGGTAATTCTCCTAAGGATTCTTAGTTAGATAATTATACTAAGAATATATTAAAGTTAATAGGATTCTAATTCCTATTATATACCTCCCCTAAAGTAGAGGTCTATTAGTATTTAGCTAGGGGCTCTTTACCCCTATAGAAGTAGGGCTATTTCTCCTAAATATAGATATTAATAGCGTAGATAATAGCGCGCTGTTTTAGTAACTATAAGTAAAAGATATAGCTATCCCCTTTATATCCTAAGAGGAAATAGGTATCGCTTTTATCTATAAATTTCTTTTAGAGGCGGTTTTAGGCCTATATTTTAGAGCTAAGGGTTTAAAGGTACCTAAGATAGGGCTTCCGCTTATAGAAGGCCTTATATAGGGTCTTTCTAAGCTTTATAACTAAGCTTTAGATAGTAAGGTAATTAGCCGTTTTTATAATTTTAGGCTAAAAGAATTTATTAAGTTTAGAGCTTAGTAGTAGAGGATAGGTATATCTAATAAGAACCTACTTAAAATATTTAGTAATCCTATTTTATTCTAAGTTCCTAGGTACCGTAGGCTTATAGATAATTCCCTTAAGGCTAAGGTATTCTTAGAAGGTTTCTTTAATATATTCGCCCCTATTATTTATATATAGGCGTCGGATTAGGCGCCCTATTCGCTTATACTTATACTAAAACCGTCGGAATAGATCCCTAAGCTCTAATTTATATTTTACGTAGTAGACTTTAGAGTAGTAGGTGAAGTTATCTTTAAAGGTAACTACCTATTTACTATTATTAAAGCTAATAGGCTTAATAGGCCCTATAATATCGCTATAAATAAATTCTATTAGGCGTATTCTAAGTTTAATAAAGTCCTTATATAGGGTAGACTAATAGCAGCCTAAAATATAGTATTTATAGGTTAATTTATTTAAGAATTTCTTTAAGAAGTCTACTCTAGTAGCTATATTAGGTAGCTAATCTATATTTTATTAACCTATATAACCTATACGGACGTACTAGAGCTAGCGGATAGTATTTAGAGGTATACTATATATATTTAATATAAGTTACCCCTAGGGAAGTTCTAATATATAGAGGCTAAATTATCGCTTAGCGATTATATTACTAAGCTTAGGGTATAAAATTATATAGTTATTTTTAGCGAATTTAATATAGATTCTAATATCTATTAGCTAGGAGCCTAAGAGGAGATTTACCCCTAACTTAGGTATATAGAGGATATTATATAATAGTATATTCTTCCTTAGGTATAGAATCTTTACTATTCTACGCCTAGTTAGTTTAAGCTACACCCCGCCGATTCCGGTAATTAGAGTACTAATAGCGGGCTTAAAGGTTACGAAGTTAAAGCGCTAGTAGAATAAGTATTATATATACCCTATATTAATAATAGTTAGGCCTAATAGATTAACTTCTAGCGTCGTTACCGCTATATATCTAATATTAGTTATAGGGACCCTATTTATACTAGCGCCTCGAATATTAAAGTTACTATTAGCGGTAAGGGTCCTAAATATTAGTTCTTTAATAGGGCTATTATTATATTCTAGCTTCTATTTCTTAAACCTTTCGTCTTTAGACTTAAATTTCTTAGGCTTTATTTTAGGGTAAAGCTACTAATACTTCGTAATTAAATAGGTATCTTTTCGCTTAAGCTTCTTATAGTAGGGGTAGTATTCTTAAGGCTTATTATTTATAGAGTTATAGTCTTTTATAGACCTCCTACCTATAAATATTACTAATCCGGAGTACTTATACTACGCTTAGATTTATTATTCCTTATTAGTAGCCGCTAGGGAGACTTTATTAAAGTTAACTTTATTAGCGCTAAATAGGGCGCAGCTTTAAATATAAGCTATTTTAAAGGTATTATAAGCTTTACTAAGTCCTAAGAGATAGAGGTAAATTAGGTATAGTTTTAGTAGAGCTACTTTAGTATTAAGTTCCTTAAGTTTAGTATTAACCTCTTAGAACTTCTAGGTATATTTAGCGATATCTTTAGAGGATTCTAGAGAGGTTAAATAGAGGTATTATACTAATTTAATATAGATACTAGTTCCTTTTAGCTTAAAATTTAAGGAGACTTTAATTAGAATCTTATCTACTATAGCGAGGTTCTTTATAATCTTTTAGGCGTTAAACCTAAGTTAGTTATAAATTATAGTATAAGCTTTTACTTAGGTTTTAGTAGTAAAAGGCTTTAAGTTATTAAGTATAAGCTAATTATCTATCTCCTCTACCTACTAGGAGTACC
Organism: Stereocaulon alpinum; assembly: GCA_018257865.1. NCBI lineage: Eukaryota > Fungi > Ascomycota > Lecanoromycetes > Lecanorales > Stereocaulaceae > Stereocaulon > Stereocaulon alpinum. The sequence continues at coordinate 500,781 of JAEUBA010000012.1, read as the reverse complement.
TAAAGTTAGACTCTAAGATAGAGATAGAGGTAAGTAGGAAGCTTCTACTACTACTATAGGATTCTTCAGCTACTATAGTAAGCGGTAAATTCGCGCTACTATTATAAGATTCTTCAGCTGCTATAATATCTACTATAATATAGGTATTTTTAAAGCTCCGCTAGTAGTAGGAGTTAAATTAGAAGAAGAGGTTTATAGCGTAGGCTTTAGAGGTCTTTAAGTTAGTAGGGTCTTTTAGGGATAAGCGGTAGTTATCTCTTTATACTATTATTTCGCTAAAGGGGGACCTAAGGAAGCCTAAGGCGGTATATATTTAGCTTAAAGGCCGAAGATATTAGTATTATTAGGAGGTTTTAGGGTTAATTTACTAGCTTCGGAATTAGAGTTATAAGGAGATAGGGACTATTCTAGGGGTATATAATTAGTATTAATATAGTTAAGAGGTAACTTATTAAATTAGATTAGGTCCTAAAGAAGGTATTAAAAGTACTTATACTTAGAGTAGTAGTATACTTAGGTAATAGTATTTATATACTAGATAGGGTTTAGATTAGTAGTAGATAGTATTAAATTAGAAGATAAAGAAGATAATAGACTTCTAGCTAAGCTTATAGTAGATATCTTATAGATATCTCCTAAGGATCTTAATAGGTATCTAGCGGCTAAGGTAATACTAGCCTCTAACTTATTAGGAAAGGTAGCGGGGGATACTAGCCTTTAATAATAGCTAGGGATACTAGCCTTTAGGAAGAAATTAAGGGGTTAAGACTTAGCCCCCCTTAGTAATTAATAATTAATCGCTTTCTAGCGTCTAAAAAGTCTTATTTTTAATATAAAATTCGATAATTCTACTTATATAGGTTAGTATTCTTACTATAGAAGCTAGATATCGCTTTTAGGGGCTTAGCTTCGGAGTTTATAGATACCTATTAAGGTACGCTAGAAGGGATTGCTTAGTAGTACTTATTAGTATACTTTTTAGTAGTAATAACCTTAGAAAGAATAGAATAGCTAGGAGTTCCTAGCCTCCTCTTTTTAGTTAATTATTATCGCTATAAGTTAATCTTACAGTGCGAAGATTAAAGAGTTATTACCTTAGACTAAGTATTAGAGGTTTAGTATATATATACGTAGCTTACGTTAGGGAGGATTTAGTAACTATTTAAGAGGAATATAATTCTAGAAGAAGAGCTATTCTAGCGATACCTAGCGTACTAGGCTTATAACCTATTAAAATATAATAGGTAAAATACTTAATTATTTAGCTAAGTGCGACTGTGTAAGATATAAATAAGGGTTAGTGCTAAGCCTTAGTTATTAATACCAAGGCTTGGTATACGAATACCCGAATTTCAATAGGTAGTCCCTAATCGCTACGAGTTTATTATATAATATATTATAAATTAGCCTACTTTTTAGTAGCTTACTAGGTAATAAGTTTATTAGGTACTTAACTTATTCGTACGTATTAAGGCTATTAGATAGTTCTTCTAAAAAGACCTCTTCTAAGCCTACTAGCTTATTTAGTACGCTAAGCTCGTCTAACTACGTAGCTCTATACTACGTAGCTCTATTATAACTATCGTTACTTACTAATAGAGTTTTATATAGGATTATAATAAACGCTTCCCCTTTCCTATATATAATTACTATATTAGCTAATAAAGTAAACTACTCTATATTAATAAGTATAATATTCGCCTACGTCCTAGGCTTATTATAGTACGTCTAGAACTACTCGCGCTAGCGGATATTAGGATTAATATTATAAATCTAAGGGTAAACTAAGAATAAGGTTATATCCTTATATCTTTATAGTATATACCTTTAAGGTTCTCTCCTACTTCCGTCTAGTACTATCTACGAGACTGAGGTTTAACGTATATATACCGTATAACGGTATTTAGTACCTATATACTATAGTTAGGGCGTAATTAGGCTCTAGTATCTATGCGCCTTTAATAAAGGATTATAAGATAAAGTTCTCCTTACCCCTAATATTTATTAGGGTAGTAATATTATATCTACCTAGTAGCGTAGTAATTTCTCCTTATAATATTAGAGCGCGAGGTTTCCGCTTATTAGGTAGTAACCCTAATACTTTAGTAGCGAGTATTAGGTCTTAGCTTTTCCCTTTTCGCTACCTAAGTTATATAATTTATTACTAGTAATATACTTTAAGTAATCTAGTAAGCCTTTAAAGTAGCTAAACTACCTATACTTATAATATTAGATTTTAGCGAGGGGTTTCTTATACTTACTAGCTAAGTCGCTACCTTTATATTTAATTCGCGTAGGCCTACGGCCTTATAATACTAAAGAGGACGATCTCTTATTATCCTCCTTTATATAAGAGGTCTTAGGTCTTATATATAGCTAACTATACTTACTAAGCTTCTCCCTAATATATACTTTATTAGTTAAAGGTAGCTCCTTTAGTTTTTATAACCTCTACTTAATACCTTAGTACTATAGTAGTAGCGAGGTATAGGTAGTAGGTTAGAGTATATCTTTTATAGCTTCTAAAGCGATCTTTTTAACTACTCTATTATATAGGGTCTCTATACGTTCTTAGTCTTTTATAAGGCGATCCCTCTATACCTATAGGGCTATAAGGTAATTATTAAAGTTCGCGATTATTTATATATCTCTTATAGTCGCCCTAGCTAGCTAGCGACCTATATTATAGGACCTAACTACTAGGTTATAAACTTAATCTAAGTACTAGTCGGTATACTCCTTCTATATAGGTTTACCGGTACTATATAGTATAGTATCTCTTATATTTCTCTAGGTCTACCTCTTTATATCTATTAAAAAGGCGGAGGACTAGCGAGTCTTTTCCTTATCTATATAAAAGTTATCGCGAGGGGCTAAGGCGATATAATCCTTATAGTCTTAAATAAATATAATTACTAAGTTATAGTAGGTAAGGTACTATATCTTAAGTACCTTAGTAATACTTACTCGCTTATAAGATATATTATAGTAGTAATTATCGCTATATTTATAATAATACCCTTATATATATTTAAATTTAGTAAGTTTAAGCTTTTTAATAGCTACCTACTTCTTAGCCTTAAGCAGTATAAGTTAATAATATTACTCTTAAGTTAGACTTATAAAGCGGTGGTCTTCGCTTACTAGTATAAGGACTAGAGGTATATTATTATTTTAGTTACTACCCTTACTAATAGTATAGCTAGAGGATATACCTCCTCTATTATTAGCTTCTTTAGGGTTAATAACCTCTTCTTATAAGGTTATAATATTAGTAGTACTTTTCTATAGTATAATACTATAACTTTATAGGTTAATAGGGGACTCTTAGGTTATACTTACTATTACTAACTAAGTAGCTCCGTACGAACGGAGTTATTAAAACTATAAGGTAGTAAGTCCTCTTTTATATAAAGCTATATAGCTACTAAGTATATAAATACTATTATAGGTTTAATAGATAGGTAAGTATAAGTATAATTTATAAATTACTAGTAGAGCTAATAACTAAGGAAGTAAGAAGGAATTTAAGGTATACGCGATTTTTTAAGTCCCTAGCTAAGCCCGCTTACTAAGTATACTAAGAAATTCGCCTAATATACTAGAAACCTACTAAGTATACTAGGCCTAGTACTAATATTCGCCTTCTACTTTATAGGTTATAAGCTCTATAAGTATTAGGCCTATAAGTAGTAATATTACTACTACTAGGATTAACCTATATTAAGGCTTAGGGACTAAACCTCCTAAGGGGGAGGATAGTTATAAAGTAGAAGACGAATATTAGTACTAGGCCTAGTATACTTAATAGGTTTTTAGTATATTAGGCGAAGTTCTTAGTATACTTAGTAAGCGGGCTTAGCTAGGAACTTAAAGAATTATATATACCTTAAATTCCTTTTTACTTCTTTAATTATTAGCTCTATTAGTAATATATAAATTATACTTATACTTACCTATCTATTAAACCTATAATAGTGTTTGCGTGCCTAGTAGCTACGTAGCTCTATACAAAAGAGGACTTACTACCTTATAATAACCCTAACTATAACCCTAACTATAACCCTAACTGCAACCCTAACTATAAAGCAATATCCAGCAACTCCAGCAACTCTAGCAATATCAGTAGCACCTGTAATATCCAGTAATATTAGCAGCACCTGTAATATCCAGTAATATCAGCAGCACCTGTAATATCCAGTAATATCAGCAGCACCTGCAATATCCAGTAATATCAGCAATACCTGCAATATCCTGCAACATTAGCAACACCTGCAATATCCTGCAACACCTACAACACCTGCAATATCCTACAACACCTGCAACACCTACAATATCCTGCAATATCCTGCAACACCTGCAACACCTGCAATATCCAGTAACATCAGCAACACCTGCAATATCCTACAATATCCTACAATATCCTGCAACACCTGCAACACCTGCAATATCCAGCAATATCAGCAACACCTGCAATATCCTACAGCACCAGCAACACCTGCAATATCCAGTAACATCAGTAGCACCTGCAATATCCAGTAACACTAGCAGCACCTGCAATATCCAGTAATATCAGCAACACCAGCAATACCAGCAACACCTACAATATCCAGTAACATTAACAACACCTGCAATATCCTGCAATATCAGTAACACCTGCAATATCCTGCAATATCAGCAACACCTGCAATATCCTACAGCACCAGCAACACCTGCAATATCCAGCAATATTAGTAACACCTGCAATATCCTACAGCACTAGTAACACCTGTAATACTAGCAATATTAGTAATATCTAGTAATATTAGTAATATCCAGTAGCACTAGTAACATTAGTAATATCTAGTAATATTAGTAATACCTAGATAGTTTATTAATTATTAATTAACTATTTACTAACTATCTACTAACCGTTTACTAACCGTCTACTAACCGTTTACTAACTATAACGGTTATTAGTTTTAGAAAGAGATATTCTAACGTTATTATAACTAAATATAAACTAAATACTAACTAAATAAAGACTATTATCTAACTAGTAGTTAATCGTTTAATTATAGTATTAGAATTTTATAGGTAGATATTATAGTATATTAAACTTATACTATAACGAGATTAACTTTTAGTAAAGGGCCTTAATAGTACTATACGCGCGATCTATATATAGTAGTACTAACTTAGTATACTAAGATACTAAGGCTTAGTTAGTATACTAAGACTTAGTTATCCTTAGTACGTAGGTTACTTTTAATATAACGTATATACGCTTAAGGGTTAATAATAATATTACTTAGGGGTAGAGATATAAGATTTTTCGGCTTAAGCTCGCTCGACCTCGCTTATAAGCGCTTTTAGCGCTTAACGCTAGGGGCCAAAAAATTGCTAATATAATATTCTAAAGGATATCGACTTACAATTCTATATACTATATTGTATAAGAAAGCGCTCGATATAGGCCTCCTAGCCTAGGCGGATAATACGATTAATCGTTATCCCTAGGTAATAGCTGCGAGGACTAAGATCGGTTATATAGAAGCGCTAGTTAAGGGTATCCTTTATCCGTTGGATCTCGAACCTAGAGATGCTAGTGACCAGAACATTGTCTACCTCTAGGGCCACCAGAGTCTCCCTGTTATCCTATGACTGTGGCAAGCTTGTGAGTGCGCACTTAGAAGGCGACATGGACTTCCCTATGTTTTCTCCTCCGATACTCCTCTAAACACCTTAACTTTCTTGCATTCCTACCGTAGGCCAAGGTTTAGGCCCCAGAGACCGGAAAGCCCTAGGTTCGATTCGAGGGCCCATATAGATGGCCCTGACCTAGGGCTACTTTCGGGCTATTCTCGGGCTTCGCCTCAGGCTTCGAGGAACGTACGAGTAGTTCTACCACCGAGTCTAAAATGGTCTGGTTTGTAGAGAGGCTAACAATACTTCATGACAGGCCATGTAGGCGACTCTGCGCTGCAATTCTGCGATGTTCTGGGGTGTCTTGCTTTACGTCTTCACCTTGCTACCTTCAAGCCTTGAGAGATTCAACGCTCGCAAGACTACAGGCCTATAACCCGCCGTACTACAGACATCGTCTTCTCCGCTTCTCTCCGCGCCTTGACCGTACCATTCATAGCAATTTCGTCCAAGAATCTGCCTCCATCGCTCTCCATTAAGCTGTTATATTTGTCTCGAATACTTGCCAAGCCCTCCGTAATACTGTTCGTGACCTTAACTTTGAATTCTCGCATGCTCATAGCATGATATAACCTGGCAAAGTCTTCGGGTGTCCTGCGCTGGCCGTCTAGGTAAGACTTGATATCCAACAGGTTTGACAGTCCAGGCCGGTTTGCTGGGTCGTATGAAACCCCCGTTATCGAATCTGTCAGAGCGACTCGAATCTTGTCGCGGATGAGTTGAGGGCTATCATTAATGTGAATCCGTGAACGTGGATCTTGGTGAGATTTGGACATTTTGAGCTTTGGCTCCCTAAGCGACATTACACGCTTTGCTGTTGCTGTCATATTGTTAGGGGGACGACCAGCATAGTTGAGTTTCTTGGATGCCTCACAAAGAATCGTCCGTGGCTCGACGAGAACTTCGCCGTAGGCCCCATTGAATTGATTAGCGCATTCTCTTGCGAATTCCAGATGCTGTGCTTGATCTTCCCCTATAGGGACATGGGTAGTTCTTGAAAGGTAAGCGACTAAGCGTGACACAAACAGTCAACTCCTACCTGTAGAGTAGTATGTCTGCAGCCTGCAACACAGGATACGAGAAAAGCCCCAGCCTAAGCTTGCCTCTCGTACTTGCAAAGTCTAGTGCCGAATCTTGATCCGAAAGTGCCAGCTTGCTCTGTTGACACTTAGTATCAAAGAACGACCAAGTCAAGCCTTTGCATATGTGTGCGAACCTTCCACTGTGTCATACGTGAGAGATATCCTACAGAGGCTGTACAGCTCAGTATCCACATCAACTCCGTATGCTCTGGGACCTGCACAAGTCTTAGCTAATTATCCCTGTACCCTCATGAAATAGGCACAGATTCATACTGTCGATTGATAGAAGATGGTACATCGATCTGGGTCTAGGCCGGAGGCTAGAAGTGTGGCTAATGTTTCTCGTTTCCATCTCCGTAATTGATCCGCATCTTGTCGTATGGTAATCGCGTGTAGGTCAACGATAGAGTAGAGCAGCTTGGTAGAGGGTGCAGCATCGTTTTGCATTCGCGTCCATTGCTGCAAAGCGCCTAGGTAGTTACCCAGATGGGGGACGCCGGTAGGTTGTATGCCCGAGAAGATCACATCGCCTTTACTGTGGGAAGAGTGCAATTTCACGCCCACTTGTGACCGTTGATTGATTGGAGAACGGAAGACTCTTCCTGAAGAACGTCTAGAACCAAAGCATTGAAGTTCTAGACGCCGCAAGATACCTGAAAGCATTCCTGGGGGTCGAGTACGTCTATGCAGCTAAATTCCATTTCAAGCATTCGGAGACGCTATCTTTTTCAGCCTCGATCAAGATAAGATTAGGGTTCACGGTATGTAGGCTCATGGAATACTCGACTGGCTCTTCTTGCGCGATACGTAAGTTTTATTCCTATGCAGGCTGATTGTATATGAAAGGTAGATTTGAAAAATGTCATACGACGTATCCCTTAAGCACAGCAATTAAGATGCGACCTTGAGTATTTCTTGCCGTTGTTGCAGCCAGGTTAAATGGAATCTACATTTCCTCCGACCTCAAGCGATGCAACGCCCTAACAACTCCTTCCATGCATGTTCCAGAGATCCTACAATAAGAAGAGCTTAAGATTGTGCGATTATTTAGTTCGACGTTGGCTATTGGGTTGGTGCCCCAACAGTCTGGTGAAAAGCTTCGTCCCTCATCATCTCATACGCTTTCTCTGAAGTCTCCAGTGTCTTTCGTCTCCCAAAATGTGCCCATTTGGGCTCTAACGACTGCCTCAAATTTTCCAGGCTGACATCCATGGTCTTGCCGACGCCTGTCAATAGTATTAGCAGAATAATGCCTTGAAGAAGCGACGGCACTCACCAAGCTTCTCATGTTGCCAGACATTCGCCTTCATTCCGATGCCGTAATATGCGTGTTTCCTCAAGAACGCCAGCCACAACTCCACCGATTCCGGATGGGCATCTTGTATTTGGATCAGCCGACGTAGTGTGATCCTTTCAAAATTTTCTTGACTTTTCTTGAAGATAAAGCTGCTTCGAGGAACTGTCCATCGTTCAGTGATGCGTGGTAACGGGATGGGTCCAGCCGCAGGGAGGTTTAGGTAGTATGCAGCCCGGAGGGCAAAGTCGGCGAAGAATTCTACATTCCGTACACTGTAAGACCGCAGCTGTAAATCGCATGCAGGATAGCCGTATGTTGCTCGCCGCTTCAAAGGCTTCAGGTATACAGCTTGTACGCTGCGAGGCAGTCGTGGATCCTTACTCCGGTCTCTTTCTGGAGCCGGACCGTCCATGATCGTCAGCGGACCTCTCTGTACAGGCCGAACGTCGGCGCCCAGGCTCCCAGAGAGAGCCTCTGAAGGGTACTTGGTTGGGGGGGGAAGTGGCATCGTGTTCGGGACGGGCATCTCGGGGCTGCCACGGGTATCTAGATAAGCAAACCGTGGTTGAGTGGAGTAGGGAATTACTGACAGCTTATTCGATATTAGACCGTCGTCACTCCGCCACAACTCTCGCGTCGTTGAGAATCCAGCTTTGCCGGATACCCCTCGAGGTTTGCAGAACCGGCATCCTTTCTCAGGGACTGGGGTCAGGAGATTGTTCACTCGGGATTGCCAGAGTAAGTGCCGTGTCTCAGCAAGAGGCGACCGAAGGTAGACGGAAAGCGAAGCCATGGGCTTGTGGTTGCTTGGGACCTGGTGAGCGAATTGGAAACCTCAGGCGGCGGCTAAACTCCGGCAATTATGGGTTTATGATGTGCAAACGGCGAGCATTAGGTTTTTTGGGTGTGGTACGCATCAATTCAAGGGAATGGACTTGGATGCAGAGATACATCTATATTTCTTTCCAGTCAAGGGTTCTAGAGAAGTTTCTCTAGGTCTATCAAGCTTGGTCAATATTGAAATCTTATATGTACGACAAAGCAGCCATGGACAACGCTACTCTTTCAGAGCAGGCAGCTGAGGCTTTAACCTACTTGCAGAGTAAGGTACCTGCTGAGTTACACAAGCCTGTCATTGGAATAATATGTGGTTCTGGATTAAACGGCTTGGCTGAGAGTGTTCTACCTGAGCCACGTTGCGAAGTCCCGTATGCTGACGTTCCTCACTTTCCACTGAGCACCGGTAAAGCAAACACCTCAGGGCATTGCAATATGAAAACAACGCTAATGAATAAGATAGTGCCTGGCCATGCCGGCAAACTTCTCTTTGGGTTGTTCGAGCTGAACGAAAAACCTGTGGTCTTGATGGTCGGCAGGGTACAGTCAGTCTTCAATGAATCCTTGAGCTATTCGAAAACGTGGTTCATTTGCTTGCGCAGTTATTATGAAGGCCACTCCATTCAGAGCATTACATTCCCTATACGACTTATGAAGCGCCTCGGGGTGAGAACCATCATTGGTATGGAAACCCATGATTCTGTCCGTCATCATTGATCAATTTGTCCTAGTCACCAATGCTGCTGGTGGCTTAAATCCGGACTATTCCGTTGGAGACCTTGTGGTTCTGCAAGACGTAAGACCATATAGTCTTCTAATCATGAGAGTCTGACGTCTTCAAGCACATCAACCTTGCTGGTCTCGCAGGCATCCATCCATTGAGAGGGCCAAATGCAGATGATTTCGGAACCCGCTTCCCAGCTTTGTCAGATGCATATGATCTTGATCTGCGACGGCGCACCCACCAGCTGTGGAAGAGCCTCGATCGCGGCATAGGGAGTACGAGGCGCTTACATGAGGGTGTTTATGCTTTTGTTGGAGGGCCTAGGTGTGTCTGTGCGGTCTTGATCATGATTTGAACCGACACTAAGCCTCAGCAGCTATGAAACCAGGGCAGAATGCCGCGTGCTGCGTAGTCTTGGAGCTGATGTTGTAGGAATGTCAACGGTTCCGGAGATCATTGTCGCCCGGCACTGTGACATCAGGGTAATTGCGCTCAGCCTCGTAACCAATAACGCAGTACTCGGAACTGGGCCACGAGGCGATAACATTGACATCCAACATTCAAGCGCTCATGACCTAAATAAAGCCATCGGGGAGGGTAAAGCAAGCCATGAGGAAGTGTTGGCTGCTGGCCGGAAAGCTGCCGCAGATGTCCAGGTAAGGTCAACTCAGGAAACTGGGCTTTGTAAGCTAAGAAGATTCTATAGCAATTGGTAGGCCTGCTAGTACGAGATATATTGGGCGCCGACCACGTTCATTGAAGGAAGGAGCTTTAACGGGTCATTTGGGTGGGGGTGGGAGGTCCTTCAAAGCATGGCCCGTATGGTGAATCGGTCAGCTATCGGGCCAATCTCTCAAATGTGAAATCAGCTGTAAGGGAGTCCCCGAGTGGGCACGGCTTGTTGCACGTTCAGTTCAGCGTTTACGATCACCACCGGATCTGTTGTTCTTCAGGGTCTTGTAAAACGCTTTCCCACCACTCGTCTTGGATGCCTGAATGTCGTTGTATTTGCGTTTGAAACGTCCAGTAGATGTCTTATCGGCCAAAACCTCCTCTACGAAAGTTCGTTTTCGTTCTCTATTTAGAAGTCGAGAGCTAAGATACTCAGTTGGACCTTCGATGATCATGCCGACCTGTGAATATTCGGGTACTGAGGCCTTGGAATACTCCTTTTTGTAATGACGGTGGGGATCGAGTATGGATCGCATTTTGAGGAGTTGCAAGTCTGCCTTCAGCTCAGGAGTGAATTTCGTACGTGGCATATCAAAGAAACCCGGTCCTGTAGAAGCTCCTTTTTCCTGTCAAGCCGTCAGCATACGTGTTTGAACCATAATGAATGTATAGGGGCATTCGGGCACGATAAATCCTCAGAGTAACTATGTAGAAAGTCTCTCAGCGATGCAGAGCTGGTACCCAAGACGGGACCGGAATGTCTGCCTCAAGGACAAATGGGTAACATTCATCATAGGGTACTAAAGCAACCATTTTCGTAATAAGACTCACCTTCTTAATACGCTCTATCATCTTGAACGGATCCTCAACTCTGCGTGCGGTATTCGAGAGGCGTCTGTCTTGTCTACCAACGAGTCTTCTGGGGTCTGCCCGAGCTACACCATCGGTCGAAATGATGTACGGTTGTGCTATGCCTCCTGGGTCGAGCTTGGGTATTCTATGTGACAATTAGTATGGTAAGGTCAAGATCTTGGATGCCGCAACATACCTCGAAGCTTCGAGAATCTGCTTCTTAGTAGACTCTGTTGTGCGAAGTCGAAGATCAGCTCGCTGGAGGAGCGACTTCATTTGTCCATCGGACAAGTCGTCTTTCTCACAGACGTCTTGCATGGCCAAATTCTGCTGGCTGGGAGACATGGCCTGTGAACGCTTCTCTTGAACGTGTGTGGCTGCAAGGATTTGGGTTTTCGGCAAATTTCACCTCGGCCGCTAACAGAACGGTCGCTCTGCAATATATGCGCCACGGGCTAGAGCACACTACACAGAGATGTCATGTATCTTTCCCATATGCCATGCAGGTGCTTAGGTAATGAGAATGAGCTAGCACCTTGAACAGCTCGAAAGCAAGTGCTCAACGACTTTTTCGCATCAATGCTCTGATATGCTTGACTTCATGTTTGAAGCAATTCAGCTGTTGGCTACCTAGTTTCAGCCTAGAGTATGAGGCACTTATGAGGGTCCAACACTTCCCCTTGCTAATGGCAGCATTGCAGCCTTGTGACGGTTGGGTAATACTATTGGGTTGCCATGCAGCAAGACTGTTGTGAAGAAAGCGGTTTGGATGACGATTTAGGCTTAGACTTGGGCGTGGGGTGATCCGCGAAGATCTTCCGTGCCCCGCTAAAGCTGGATTTCTAGCGCTGAAGGGCAAGGTTGGCACTTACTCGAGCGCCAATTCGCTGTCTTGTTGACCGTTCATTCAAGAGACCTCATCACATCCTTTCCTTAAAATCCAGCTTGGACACCCGAAAGACTTGGTCGCCATTGCTGCTTTCACTCTCTGTGAAAATCGCGACTCCATTCAAGACATTGCGACTTCTCGCGCACCACTTCTTAGTCTCCAAAACTCCAGAGCTCTACTCTCACCGCCCTCATATCCTTTTCGTATATCCGCAAGCAGACTTACACGATCGGAAACATCCCAATCGAAGTCGCACGTTGATTGCGAACCCTTTATTTCCCGTTGCCCACCTCCCTTCCGGATTCCCGGCAAACGGAATCAAACCATGGATCAGAACCCACCAGGCTCCGGGCAGGGGCAGCAACACCAGCAACCGAAATATGATCCCAGCAATGGAGGACATTACGGTATGTTGCCTATCACTATTCTCGCTTCCGGAGGTTCAGTCCTGGCTGTGGCCCCAAGCGCCATGTTACGCGATTTTGCATACCCTCATAGTCAACCAGCAAGCTAATAATATCACTCTACCACAGGTGCAAGCGCCTCAGTACGTCGCAGTGATTCCCATCCTAGGGCCAGAAGCATCACTGTACTTCATGCACATACTGATCACAACTACAGGTAGCGGCGCAAACAGGTTTCACAGCACCCGAGTTTTACACGGGTACCTGGGCTAATGTGGGTATCCTTCAACTTTGATACCCACAAAGACAAAGACTGACGCGCTCTAGGTCAGTCAAGGACTCAATGGTAACTATCGCGACATTTTGACGACCTATTGGCAGCAGACCATCAACAACCTCGAGAATGACACCCACGATTACAAGCTTCATCAACTCCCCTTGGCCAGAATAAAGAAGGTGATGAAGGCGGACCCGGACGTTAAAATGATATCTGCAGAGGCACCTATCCTGTTCGCCAAAGGCTGTGATATCTTCATTACTGAGTTGACCATGCGTGCGTGGATCCATGCAGAGGAGAACAAACGAAGGACACTGCAACGCTCGGACATTGCTTCAGCCCTGGCAAAATCAGACATGTTTGATTTCTTGATTGATATTGTCCCTCGCGAAGAAGCCGCAAGTCATGCAAAGAGATCAAACCAAGGCGCAGGGACAGGCGGAGGAGCTGCAGCGCAACCCGCGTCAAGTAGCCAGATCATTCCCCCCCCGAACAACGTCCAGCAACAGCCTCCTCCGGGCCATCCACAGCAACAACAGCCACAGCATATGGGCCATCATGATATTCCTTCCTTCGATAACCGTCAGATGGCACAAGAGCAGGAATTCAGGGCTCAGCAAGGAATATACGCAACCCAGGTACCCCCAGATCCTGCAAATGCCTACGGGCAACCACCGCAACCAATGTTCGAGGGCATGTACGGCTATACGCCTATGCCAACTCAGCAGGTAAATCGCTCTGCATACAATTTTTGAAGGGAATACTGGCTGACTATTCCATCAAAGATGTACCAAGTCAATCAAAGAAGTCAAGATCCATCGGGAGGACAAAATCCAGGCCACCAGTATCCACGGCACGACGGAGGTGAAGGTGACGCGGATGCTGAGGGTGAGCGGGATTATGAGGTGGGCTGAGGTGTACGGGCATTGGCTGTGATGACGTTGTTGCTACATTAAACGGAATGGAGGTACGCCGGGCGTTATGGCAAAGTACAAGAGCTTAGCGATGGATTGGCATGGTTATGGATCATCACATCTAAAGCGCTGCGAGCAGTTAGACTATGGCGAGCTTTGATACATCTAGTGAGTGAGACATACCTTGACCTGCAGAGGTTTGCTCCTACAGGATCTCATAATCTGGTTGAATGTTAATGTCTCCGTGATTGCATATTGGAGGTGCGAGCATCCAAAAAACCGCGAACCCTAATTCGGAGAGCTTGTACTTAGAGCTTACCTGTGCGGACGATGCCTTTAACTCCATAGCCATTCCCGGCCTTGGAATATCGAGATCAAGTGGAGCGGATACATTCCATTTGGGGCCTGGTGGTCAAATGACTGACCTTGACGCAGTGCAGATTGCCGATGCGTGGGAGAATAGTCCCACGGTAGGCAAGCATGCCCTCTGCAATTTTTCACGTCTGCTGCAGTATACGATCAATATCCCTAGCCCAAGTCTGAACTTGCTGTCTTCATCAATCCTTGGATTCTTCAGCTTGGGCCCGCTGCAGAGACTTCATTCCAAAACGAGATGACAGTGCTTGGAACTTGTCTGATCTGAAATTCGCTGGAATCTGTACGGTATGGGTGAGTCTGTGGATTGTTAGCGGAGCGCTCGGGCTTAAAGTGTCAAACCCAGCGCAATGGCATGGTTTACTTACTTCTCGAGTAAGATCGGGCCATTCATCGCATCTACCCTTCCGTACTTCTTGTTCCTGGTAGCGACGTCATAGAATTCATCCGAGTTCTCAGCCTGCATCAACACAATGGTCTGTTGTAGTTCGTCCAAATTTTCCCGCAGGATCGGGTTTCCAAGGGTATCCACGAATTCGGTTAGGTACTGAACATCTTTGGCGAGCGCAGCAACTCCATTGGGGTTTATCCGCCTCACGTCTGATGATAAAGGAAGTGAAAGGATCATGGTCGCTGCATGACTCAGCGCATCAAAGTAGATGAGTTCCTTGATTTCTGTAGGTAGACCCAAAAGAACAGAGTTCATGATGTTGGATAAATACCTCGTGAGTGTCTGCATATAATTGCTGGGTTCCTTCTCGAGTGTAGGTGCCATCCAGTCGTACTCTGCAGTCCCAATAAGGTCATCGATCTTCGAATTGACAAGCTCAAATATCCGCTTCTCGGCCGTCTTCTTGTTGCTGCGAAACTCTTCGGTAGCATTCAGAATAACGTTCCCACCCACGGAGGCGGTAGACCTCGCCGCAGCGAGCAAAGGCTCCAGCTCTTGACAAGCAATCTCAAAATGCTCCAGATTGATGAGGATTTGGACGATTTGTCCAAGGTACTGCGAACTAAGTCGTTCGACCAACAACCGACAGACACTCTCTGATAGGAGGGTATCGAGCGAAGTTTTGAGAGTCTCGTCGATAACTCTTGGATGCTGAAAATGATCATCGGAGAAGAAGTAAAATTGGTTCAAGAAGTTTCTTATATCGATGCAGCACAGTGGATACATCTGAGAGAACGGGAGAACACATGGGAAGCGTATCTCTTCTCGAGGCTTGTCCGGCGTATACCAGCTGACGTTGACTACCTTATCATACTCATCTAATTTATTGATTGGCATCGGCATGTAGTCATCAGTAGAGACGATCTCTTGGAAGTCGTCACTAAAGCGTCTCTTTAGAAGCTCCGCGTACTTCTCGAACAGTTTTAGAAGAAATGCATCAAGAGCGCCCACTGGATAATTCCATGACTATGACTGATTAGCCTGAAGGTTCGCAGCGCAGGCAAAATACGGGTCTGCACTCACGTCCATTGTTTGGATGAAGAGTGCGATGTGACCCTTGATTTTGAGCAGGACTTCAGCGTTAGTAACCTCATGCAATGCCTTGGATATCAGCATAATAGCTGATTGGCACATCGAGTCCCAAAGCTCATCAACGTCTACAGAAGACCTTAGTTCTGGGGTCTTCTTCATTGTCGCCTTCTCTACGATTGCAAAGCCCGCGATCCCCTCTAAGAGTTCGCTGAGACTGGCGCCTTCTACGTCGATCAAAGTTATAGAGGCGGGCATAAGAAGCTCTTTTTGCTGCCTTCGAGTGGCGGCATACTCGGCGCGGAACTTGTCAGTCTGGCCCAGAGAATTGTGTATGTGGAGACATTCAAACAAGGGTGTGAAGTCCACCTGGACATCCTCGTTATCAAGTATGTCGAATTCTTCAGTCTCGTCAGATACGAGTTCAATAGCCGAATTAAGCTTGAAGTTATTGAGATAAGGAAAAGCTTCAGCTCGATCCTTCTGCCGAGTCCGCCTCTGCTCAGTGTGATAGAAAGCTACCTCACCAAGAAATTGAGACGTCTCTCGGATCCGAAAAAGCCAGGTGTTTAGGTCGCTCATCACCGCCTCAGCGATGAGCTTCTTTGTCGCAGGGACTGACTTCTGAATCATCTCCGCAATCTTGTATTGAGTAATCTCTTTCAGATGGACATTTTGCAATTCATCCAGCGCTCTCAATGCGGAGTAATGGCTCTTCCTGCTAAGCAAATCATGGACTTGGTTGGCCAGCCGTAGCACCTCTAGACAATCACGCAGAGCCTGTGTAGCCTCATCTATATTCTGCCGCACCCCGCGCGAGTCAACAAGGGCCTTTTTCTGCTCAGCCAACTTCTCGGTGCTTGACTGAATAGATTGATTGAGTTGTAGAATCTCGGAGGTCACAATGACTGTACCGTCGCGAACATGCAGAAGCTGGTTGACAGAGGTGACGAAACCCTGGTGATTTGTGTTGCATATCCGTTCAATTTCCGCCTCACGATTTGCGGAGTATTGAGTGAGGGATTGCAGGAGCTGTTGGCCTTGGCCTCCTTTGCTGGCGTCTTTGATTGCGGGTAGAAGCTGATTGAAGTATTCATTATCAGATGGAGCTTGAACAATCTGTGCAATGTCAGAGTCTACATGGAGGCATGGGGCTGTATTTATCGTTTGTATACCTGCTGCACTGCATATTCCAGCTCCCTCCGAGAGTCAACCGCGGATGGCATCCTAGGAGAGTAGGCCGAAGGAACAGTATCTTCAACAATCAAGCGCGGAAGTCCCGTTCAAGTGTCCATCAAGACTTCATGAATTGGCAAAGCCAACGTTCAGTCCACGGTATGTCAAAAACGGCGAAGATTGTCGAGAGGATGAGCTATCGCACCTTCACGTACGGACAATGTGGTACATCTGTTGCTGCATTGACTTTCAAGGGCTCGTTTCGGGATCTCAGTCCTCTTTGGTAAGCGAGGTAAGCTCGTAAGGTTATGCATAAGGTAGGTATCCCGGCAGATGATCTGCAGCCTTGGCATTCCCACATAATGGTACTTTCCCCTCCCGTCACCATCTCAACGTTGCTTCAACGTACCATCTCATCGTTCTAACATGAAAGTGTGATATAGTTAGATCCATGTGCTAGCTCTGTCCGAGGTCCTTGAGGAGTGACAAGTACGTGCCGAGGTAATGTTCCTCGAATTACTGATGTCTCCGATATGATGCTATATACTTCCACTTGATGCAGACTTATATAAACTCGTGATACAGCTGCCAGTGCAGAACATCGTCCAGTTTGAGGCTCACCGAAGATTGCTGATAAGGTCAGCAACTGCTCGGAGTCTGCAACTGGGATTATCAGTTGGTGTAAATGGCCACTACGCACGCAACTCATAGAACATAATAGCTTGAGTTCGTAAATCGGAAAGCCCGATGGCCCATCGAAATCAAGAATCCGAGGCTCGGACGAGTTCCCGGAGTTCCGACAGGCCTGTTGGTGGATATTTGTCAAGTGCAACTTCCATGAGGTGCTCTTGCCCTGGATTGGTGACCTAGTGTATTCATGAACAACAAATCGCCTGTGCACCTTTCCCCCCCCAACTTTCTCTTTCCTCCTTCCTTACCTCATCCCCATCCTTTCCTCTTACTTTCCTCCCCAAGTCACTGCCTTCTCGCCACAGAGTGTGTTCTTCTTTCGATAAGCCTCGTACTGCATACTGTTTTGTTCAATTTTGTCTATACCTCCTTCCCCTTACAACTTAACGCACCCTGCAAGGACCAGGCACCCTCAGCTCAGAGACTCACAATGATGGCAGTCGTCAATGGCCGCAATGGCATTGCTGTCAGCCCCAATTCATCCGAAGAAGTCGAGTCTCACCATGGGACTCCTGCAACAAAGCTCTCTCCCTTCTCTCCAGAAAATGTTCATGACCTCAAGCCTGGAGCCCATGGGATTTCCCGACCTAAAGTACCACCTCCTTTCAATCTTGTCCGTGCCAATACCAACTTCAGCCCGAACGGCAAAGCTGGCAATTCCAATTCTTTGGCATCCCACGACCCTTTCGTGTCGGCTCCTTCCTTGTCTGCCTCGACGAGAATCTCGTCTGATACATCTAAGCTGTCTCCTACCGCTCTGACCTTCACCCCTGCATCGAGCAACGATTTGTCCAGTAGCCATGGAGTTTCCGTCTCGTCCTCAATTCGTCAATATGGTGCCAAAGCCCCACTACTCGATGCACAATCACTAGTGCCACAGACCTCCTCGAATCATGCTACTGCCACGAGTGGTATGTTGCCCGGTTTCCCGGGAACTGACATGCTCACATCGGCTGGCTTGTCACCCTCCTCAATGGATGCCTTTAATTTCAGGATCGGAGACCTTAAGAACGGTCTCTTTTCTTCAGATGGAGGCCTATCGAGGGCTTTGATGATCAGCCAGATCACTCTAGGAACTTCAGTCAAGGACATTCAAGCAATCTTCAATGTGAGTCTTCATCACGTGCCATGCTTGAACACTTGTTGACAAGCATTAGAAAAAGAACTTTCCATCCCTGAAATTCGTTGTGCTTACCGAATTGGCTGCCGTCGGTGCAGTCTACGTCAAATTCGACGACCTCCACGATGCCGACCGCGCACATATGCTCCTCAAGACCAACTACGGGGCATGGGTCTCCAAGTTCATTGATCCCAAAGAGTTTGTATCGAAGCATCAGCCGGAGAGTCTCAAAAACTCTCAAGTCACGGAATTCGAAGGCCAAGTACTTGCAACGGCCCAGTTCGCAGGTCCATTTGATCGCTTCGATGGTGCCAACATTGGTGCTATTGTTGAAGAAGCACTTGGGAATGTCGGTCATCTGCTGGCCTTCGAATTGGTCATGGTGAATTACCCATGTGTTTCATATCGAGCAGAGTTCTTCGATGCCGTTGCGGTGACCAAGGTCATGGATCTGAATGGACACAAGATTAGCGTAAGCCCCGAACCCTATCATCGGGTACTTGCATAATGCTGACTCAAGCAGGGGTGTACATTGAGCATCTCGGTCTACAAGCCCGATGTTGAGAGTACTGACCAACGGCCATCTAAAGTGCCTGGACCTCTCATTATCGGAAAGGATACCGGGTTGGAAAAACCTTTGGTGAATATGAGCCTAAGCAACCAGCGTGACACGTATGGCCCTCAGACTCCGCGCACCCCATCGTTCCCGCAATTTCCAATTTCAACTCCAGGCAGCCGGCACTTTACCAATCGCAACACCGGCACTGGACAGAACACACCATCATCGTTAAGCAGCTACACTCATGGCTTTCCAGGCGGTGTTTCTGATCAGAGCTCCTGCTGGAGTCCGACCTACGACCCCTACGCTAATTACGCAGTACCATCGCCACTGTGGTCACCTTATGGCCCAGGTGCTGTTGGGCAAGAGCGTGGAGCGTTGACACTACCGCATTACCGTCAAGGACACTACGGTCAGCGACAGAACGGCCAAAGCAAGATGGGTGGACGTCAACGTCTTGACTATGCCTCTGGACACCACAACGTTGTCGACATCAACCGAATTGGTCAAGGGATCGATGTTCGTACAACAGTAAGTCATCGGTTCTTGGATGCAAGATGGCGCTGATATAATTTGACAGATCATGCTGCGCAACATCCCTAACAAGGTTGACTTGGTGTGTATCACAGACCCTCGATTCATTCCATGACTGATAATCTTCAGGCCATGCTTAAGAAGATCGTGAATGAAACAAGCTTTGGCAAATACGACTTCATATACCTCCGTATTGGTATATCAATTCTAGGTCCACTATTGCTTCAAGGCTAACCCTGAGTCTTCAGACTTTGCGAACAACTGCAAGTAAGTTGACGGGATTCACTGCCACGAAGACTATTGTCCCACAAATCTAAACTCCCGCAGCGTTGGCTATGCTTTCATTAACTTCGAGGATGTAAGTGTACATCAATCGACAGGACTAGATGTTGCCATGCTAACTCCCCATAGCCGTACTCTATCATTGAAGTCTGTGCCCACTCCATCTAGAAGTTCCATGAGAAGCTAACGTGGCTGCAGTTCGTAAACGCTAGAGCCGGCCACCGCTGGTGAGCAAGCCCTCATGATCCTCTAACGGCATAATGGACAAGCACTCACAACCTTACAGGAATTGTTACAATAGTGACAAGGTCGCAGAAGTCTCTTATGCTAGTATGTTACTCTGTTATTAGTGACTTTGATTCTTGTTAACCTTTCTGCAGCCATCCAAGGTAGAGACTGTTTGATTCAAAAGTTCCGCAATAGCTCAGTCATGCTTGAGTATCCTGAATTTCGTCCGAAGGTAGGCCACGATCGTATTGACACTCACAGTAGGGGTATCACTAACCATATGTAGCTCTTCCACACTGGTACTGGCACAGAGGCTGGTCAAGAAGAGCCGTTCCCGCCACCAGACAATCAAACCAAATTTAGGAGAAGCATCGAGAATGCTGAGCATGTCGGTGAGTAGTAAGAAAGACTGTGTCTGATGAGAGTGCTGATCGATCTTGTAGGACTTTTCGCTCCTCGAGCCGGCCAAAACTTTCGTGACGAGCAGCGTCGTCGTCGATCGCAATACGACCGCGGTACTCGGCTTGCAGAAATCGAGGGCTCCTACGAAGGCACTCACTATGAAAATCGCAACGGGCCAAAGGCTTTCCAAGCAGTTGCACCCTACGGTAGAACGAATGGGCCCTACTATCCGGGCGTTGGCGCTTCGTCCTTCTAGGTCTTTAATGGTCTGGTCGCATGATCAACCCAGGCTCGGACTTCTACAACTTGATGGCTTGAATGTGTAAGGTTGATTTCGGTTTCGGTCTACGTTGATGGATACGTAGAGTGGAATGTGTGAGGGGTTGTCAGAGAAGGATATGCTGTTGACGATGTTGAGAAAGAGGAAAATTTCGTCTCCGTTGTATATGAGATCGAGTTGGCGGCCTTGATATGTTGAAGAAGCACTGTTACAGTTTACTTCTCTCGCTGGTAGGTTTTGCTTCAAGGGGGGATACTTCGGATGTTTGGTGGTCTGGTGGTTTGGTGATATTGGGGCTTCTTCGCTAGAGAGAAATAGGGAGGCACAAGGCCTCATTTGCACTACAATTAGATAGCTTATAGAGTGGAAAGCACAAACATGCAGTCTCATCATAATGTCTGTATCCAAGCGCTAAAGGCTTTGTACCCTTGTTCTCGAGTATACGATCTTACTCGTGTAGCGTTAGGCTGATAGTTCCCCCAAGGTGGAGGTAGATATTCGCTCGTTTCAAACTTTGACGCCACCAGTCTTCGATAAGTAGGCAGTCTGCAACAGTATGGGACTCGGACATCCTGGGTACAAAGATGGAGATTGAAGTCGTTCAATTGCAAGCTGTGAGTAGAATCCTCCAATTGATACACCATCGCAATAAGAATCAGCACCGCCAAAGTACTTGGTGGAAATGGCTAGCGATGCTCAAGCGCTGCGTTGGGAAGTTGGTCAAAGAACTGGAGCGCAAAGATACAAAGCGTACCCGAGCCCGTATGGAGTACATGAGGGTAAACTTGCTGCCTAAATGCTACGTGTGAGCGGCTACATTATCTGCCGTTTGGTGGGCTTTGTCACAGGCTGACCTATTGTAGGGCCTTTACTCAACTCATCCGAGATAATCAGTTCTCGGCTCTTGGTCTTACCCTGTTAGCGGAGCTTGCTAAGACGCAGAGTGTCATTGGTACAGGTAGCGAGGAAGCAGAAGAGCCCATGGAGACTGAAGTGGTGCCTATGATCAGCAAGTACGATCATGTAGCGGAGCTTTCCGAAGACCTGGGAGAAGCTGTGGGGAGGTCCACAGCTATCGCATCTGAGCCAAAGGACCCCAAGCTTTCTAGTACCGAGTTATCGGGTTCTCAAACGGTCAAGGATGTACAGCAGCCAGCACAAGGCCGTGAGATAGAAGCTACGGGTCAGTCTGAGAATGTCAACGACCCACCAATTCCACTGCGTAATCAAGACGGATCAGCACCGATTGTCAGTAGGCTCAAAGCTACCCCGATGATTGCTAAGAAGCAGAAGAGGAAGCCTGCGAACCCCATCGATGAATTATTCCATGGCCTGGACTAAGTGACTTAAGTCCTGCCATGGGAAATTACATACATTACTGGGGAGGTTGGGGTACTCGGGTCGTTCAGCCTCTACTAAAAGCTATCATCCACTCGAAGAGGGTATCTACCAAGTGCCTGTCCAAAAAAGTAGACTACCAAGTCCAATGCTGATACAGATATGCTGGCCCATGCTCCACGCCATGCTATACAAATACTTGGGGGAGAAAACGGTCCATATGAATAGATGTGTCCTCAACGCGGTACATGCGAGCATCACGAAAAGGACACTACTCGAGACGAAGGTAGTAAGCGTTGCTGTATGCCGACCCCACGTTTCCCACTGCCCTTGCCTCCGATGCCTGGACAACAGTAACGCCGTGGCCGAGGTCCACCACAAAGAGCCTGCCCAGTTCCCACAGAAGGTCAATATACCCACAGCTATGACATTGTACCCCGCAATGCCATTGTAGGCATTGGATAGGTCGACCGACGAGATAGCGTTAGATCCTCCGAAGGCGAAGAAGGAGGCGTACTGGAATAGCAGCGAGGTCAATGTCAGCTCAAGGGGAAGCAGTTCTAGCCAGCCTAGGAAATAAAACTGCAGCTCTAATAGAAGGAATAGCGGAATGTTGGTAGCTCGCGACTGTGTCATGAGGAAGAGTGTGAAGAGATCGTGGAGAGGCTGTAATACATCTAGTATTAAACTCATTAGCATATGCGCTACTGGTACAGAGTCTTGACATCATGTCCTACCCTCAAACTTTCCACGGTAGAACCATTTTTGGTAGATGATGGGAGAGCTAGTAAGAAGTAGTAGGATGAAGATGCTGAAGAAGACAGCTCTCGCCTGAGCTACCAAGGATGCTTCCTCTGTTGGTACTAGAACGAGAGAGTGGAGACCTTCCAAGAGTTCCGGAGCGTCTGCCTGTGTGAAAGCAAACTTGAATCCAAGAGACGCAATACCCAAAGCGAAGGCAGCGGCTGATGACAATTGGCGGGATGCCCATGGAACAGCTCTCCTCGACAGTCTTTGGACAACGTCTAGATAGGTTGCTAGAACCAGGGCCCATAACACGAAGTTGTGGGCAGGAAGTAGTGTCTTAGCAATGTCTGGCTCACCAGCATGCTTCTGTCCTGTTTGGTTCCAGGTCCGAATCACACGCAGAATTGCGAAGAGCGGAATGACGAAGCAGCCTTGGTAAAGGCCCTTGATTTCTCCAGTGTTGAGTCTATGTGGCATTAGTTCTAACCACTTTCAGGGTGGGTCTTTATCCTACTGCTTGAAGAAGAGCCAGCCAAGCCAGCCGGAAGACACCCAGTACCAGAAGTGATGTTCCTCCTCAACATAGCTGCTTGCGAACATCATAACTCCATATACAATCGTTAAGGAGAAAGTCCAAATTCCAGTCGAACGCGCATTCAGCAAGACTGTAAAAACTGTTGCTAGACTTGCCACAGTTGCCACCGCAGCAAGAAGAATACCGATTTTGAGTCTCCCAAGATCGTAATTGCTGGCAGTGCCGCTCATGATGTCTTGCGCACGTTTCGCGAACTAAGCAGGACTTAGAGTTTGGTTTGATCGGAAGCGGGATTCTACTTACTTCTGTCAATGCTTGCAAGGCCGTGTTAGAGTCCTTTTGACCCGGATCGTTCACAGTACTGGCTGCTTTTGACCATAGACAGCTCAGAACCTCACCATCGGATTGTGATAACATGCAGTCCGTGCCGGCTGCGCCATCGAATAACAAACCTGGGAAAGTCCCGCGAACAACATCCAAGATTTGTTGAGCGTTCTCGTACACAAGACTTACCTGGTCGTCTGTGAAGGCGGTTAGCAACAAGTCCTTCACGGACCAGAATCGTTTGGTCAAACCAACCCTGACTCCAGAAGTCTAGAAATTCTGGTATGAAGATACCGAGGTTATTTAGTGGGACTGGAAAGCCGAGCAGCCCAGCAAGGGTAGGCACAATGTCTGACTGCTCCACTGCTTTATAATACCCATACGTGGACTCTGGTACGGTAAGTGGGCACTTGTAGCCCTTGGAAATGGTTTGGAGCTTGGGGGATAGGAAGACCAGGGCCGGAGATGTCTCGCCTTCTGAGGAGCCTCCGTGATTGCCAGCGTCGTTCATGCCGTGATCGCCGCACAGGATGAGAAGGGTGGATTGCAGATGTTTCTCGGATTCGATAGATTGATAGATCTGCTTGACTATGCCGTCCATTTCCGTCTGCTTCGGGACCATATGGGGACTGTCATTTGAGTCAATGTTGGTTGGGCTTATTTCCTATGCTAATATATTACCTCCTGGGACCTGACTTATGCCCGATGTGATCTAGTCCAAGGTAATGCATGATCATGCCATTCCAGTCACTCTGTTTCAGCTCCAATGGCACATGCCTTGTCACGTTAGTGTCCACTTCAGTAAAATCCTGGAAATACCTTCTCAGTATTGCTATGTCTATCGTACAGCTGTTCAACGAAGTGCCACTGACCGAAACGAAGAAACTCGATGTACCGTCGGTACGAGAGAACATATTAGGAAACAGTTTCAGCCATGTATCATCCCCGTACATGACCAGCTTTCCCCCGGACTTGTCATTAAGTTGCGAAAGCCAGGTATCCTGGTTTGCCAAGCTGGACGTTGTGTCGGATTCGGCGAAGTTGAGGATCACATCTAGGAAGGAAGGGATGGATCCGGTGGTTATTGCTTTGACTCGAGGCATTGTAATTGTGGGAGATGTAGCATGGGCTGTGAAAGGCATTGCTGCGCCGGAACGAATAAGACTGGCATACGTAGATCAGCTCTCAACAAATCTACAAAGGCGCGTTGACTTACCTCTGTGTAAAATTGAAGCCAGAATTACGGGAGTAGACAAAGTCACTGTCAACGTTAGCATTGACGCGATATCAGTTTATGGGAGTTTAACCTTCTGAGCGCGTCAACGACCATGAAAACGACTTTATCAAAGGGAGCGGATGCATGCCTGCGACCATCGTTGCCATCTGCGAAGGAAGCTCTCCCAGGAACAAATGGCTTGTATGGAAAGAAACCTGTGGCAAAGACCGAGATTGCAATGGGTATCAGCAGGTTTGCGATGATTAGCAGCAGTATTGCGAATCTGGGCAACATTGTACAAGCATGCTTGATGCTTTCGGATGGTTATGCCACCGTTCCATAGAATATGCAAAGGGAGTTCTTGTTGTATCGGAAATCGCGCTTGAGTCGACGACGCTCATGTATCACTTGTATAGCAGAAGACATTGAATGTCCTCCTATTGTAGACGGAGAAATGCTAGTCTCCCCTTGCGGAAAATTAAGGCGTGCATTTAAGGTCAACGGCGACGTGGATCTCCCGCCAGCCTTAGCCGAGGCCCCACATGGCGAACCTTATCAATAGGATTGCACTTTGCGCAGTGCCCTCTATCAAGAATCGACACTAGGAGATGAGGCACCGTTACAGGTGGTAGACAAATGCTGCCACAAGCTCATGAATGGATTCAGCAAGAGTTCGCATTTCGAGTGAGTGGCTTTCGCATTGAGCAAAATTCTGCAAAGTTTATCCGTTCATGCGCCGAACACCTTGCAACTATGTGTGCAAAACCAGATCAAGGCCTCAGACTCTTCCGTCTCTGCCTCTTATTCAATTGTGGCCCCACTCTCCTTCCCTTTTTGTAGACTGGGAACACCATCGCAGCTCTCGCTTTGCTTCGCCCTCTCTTCTGTATCCTCCCACTACCCCTTGACCCCGAATCTGTAGCATTTGTAGAATTCTTCGCTCGGTCAAGATCCATCTCTGGTAGCACAGAATGTTAGCCTTGCCAAAGATGTCAATTGCATTGACCGATTCTGCTCTTACCCTCTTCGCTTGCAGGCAAGTCCGCTTCCACTTCTCTTTCGTTTGGCCGTTTCGAGTCTGATGAGTGCCTAGGGGTCAGCAGGAAGGCAGGTGACCTGGTGGCAAATGAGCAAATGGTGCCGACCTTTACCGTCATCTACCATTTCAGTATCATCTTCTGTCTTTTCTTTTGGCTTTGAAGCCAGTTCAAGCAATTTCGCGGACAGACGCTCCTTCCTCGCATCCTCGACTGGACCAAAGATCTTGGATCGTAGCTTTAAGTTGTTGGCCTTGTTCCGACTCGAACGTAGACCTTTCGCCATGTTCCAATCGCTCCCATTCAGAACGCCAAGTTGTACTGTAGCAGCTAGGAAGTGATTGACTGGAAGATTGCGAATGTGTAATTCCTTCGGAGATTGTAGTCCTGGCGGATTCGTACCGAACGTTGCAAATAGACGAGGTTATTTTGTAGAGTTGAACAATACAAGCCTCCCTAAGCTGTCATATGATGTGAGTCCAAAGTGAAGGTTGAAGTGGATGAAAAGAAGCAGATGTGACGCCAAGTCCTTTATTCCCGTTCGGAATCAGGCCGCACTCATACAAATGTTGCCTTTCAAACTGATCTTGTTTCCACCGAAATCCTCAACACTGTATCAACCCCTGAGGCCCCTCTTCTCAAGCTCTAACCCGGATATTCAACTGGACTCCTAGTTACTACAACTCCAAGTTCCCATACATGTCACTGTGGCGATATCAAGTCCTTCGCCAGCGCCCCCTCCGGGTGAAGAGCGTGCTCTGCTGACCTCCGGACAATATTCCCCACCAAGATGGCTTCGGTTGACCCAGCCAGCTCTGATGCCACAATTGCAAGAGTCAAGACGCTCGTAAACAATCAGCTGAAGCAAATATTGAAAAAGGAAGGGTTACCTGTCTCTGGTGCAAAGGCTACTCTGCAAACGCGAATCATTGATCGTGAGTCTCTGTTTTTACGGTTCTACGTTCACTTGTGCGATGCGACCGAAGCGTGAGGACGCAGGACTATCATTCTCAATTTTCTCGTTGTACCTGTGAGAGACACCTGGAGCGCTGACACCCGGGGCTTTAACACACAGAGCTCCGCCGTTATGCGCAAGGCAATAACTTGGAATCCTTCAGTCACCTGAGGCATCTGGTCTTCCATCCAGATGCCAATGCCACTGCCACTGGCTTATCCCCCTCCCCTGCCGCCGCTCGAGCACACCCTAACAATCCACCCCACCTACCTAGTCAATACCAGCACTCGTTCAGCAGCAGCTCTGTGAGACCTGGAGCACCCGGCATACCCACGAACATGAACGGATCAGGGCCGAGTATGGCCCCACCGGCTCGTCTTTATTTGGCTTGTCTAACAGGCATGTAGGAGCTCCGCAATTCAAATCTAGTCCTTTCTATACCGTGGTAGAGCCTCTGACGCCAGTCCTCGAGTGTAAAGGTATGTTGATCTTCCAATATCTCCGAATGTGTGATACCCAGCTTTTTGACACTTGTGATTAATCACAAAGTTTCAGTCCGGGAGACCACGCGAGATAATGTCGAAGCGCAGATCAACCTTCGATCTGATATCGCCGAGAGACTTACTACGGATCCATCCACAAAAGTAATGATTTACTGTGCGGCGGACCCTATGTCACCCTTCTCGCGGGTCGACATCGAGTTTCCCTACCAAGTCGAGATCAAAATCAACCAAGACGAAGTGAAGGCAAACCTAAGGGGCCTCAAGAACAAGCCAGGGACAACAAGACCTGCTGATATCACGACTTTGCTCCGAGCTAGAGCAGGCTATAGGAATGAGATGGTGCTTACGTACGCGCTTACGAAAAAGGTGGGTGGTTTTGCCGCTGGATCCTCTTGTTTAGCATGCTGGCTTTACAGGGCGTGCGTAGCGTTGAGCCATACTAATGAAGAAGTAGAAGTACCTTATGGTAGTCAATCTAGTCAAAAGTCATCCCGTGGAAGACTTGGTATCTAAGCTCAAGTCTGGCAAGACCATCTCTAAGGAGCAAGTCATCCGTGAGAGTATGTCGTTCATACTGTAGGGTCCAATACCTTGCTTACTAAATACAATTCCCAGTGATCAGCAGAGCAGACGACGCCGACATAGTGGCCACTTCCTCTATTATGTCGTTGAAATGTCCACTGTCGACGTTAAGAATCGATATACCATGCCGTTCTTCCATCTGCAGTCATAATCAGTGTTTCGACGCAACTTCGTTTCTGCAGCTTCAAGAGCAAGCTCCGACTTGGACATGTCCAGTCTGCAACAAGGCCGTTGCATATGAGCACTTACAGGTCGATCAGTATGTCATGTTGTGCAGCCGTTCGTTGTTTGAGCTGACGAGTGCCCTAGGTACGTAGATGATATTCTGCAATCAACACCAAAATCCGTCGACCAGGTCACCATTGAGCCAGATGGTAAATGGTCCCATACCTCGGGCAGTGCTCCTTCGCCACCAAGGACAAATGGCCGCACCAGTAGCGATGGCGAAGACGATCTAGTAGAGATTCGAGATATGCCACGGCTCGCCTCAGTGAAGACCGAGTTCAATCGTGAGCCCGGACTCATGGGGACACCACCAATCTCGTCGAGAGAACAATCCACTTCTTCGGCGGCACCTCCAAATCAATCCAGTAACAAGCGCTCAGTAGGCCAAGTAGTCGATCTTACTTTGAGCAGCGACGAGGACGATGAGCCACCAAGACCTGCGAAAAGACTGCTTGTTCATAAGTCCTCCAGTGGCATACCCAAATTCCCGGGGCTCGAAAATGTGCCACTGAGGCAGAACGGAGTCAATAGTGGAGCTCCAAGATCGCAGGCTTCCAATCCATTCGCACCCCCTACTTATTTGCAAGACTACGGCCATGCTTCGTGAAACCGATAGATCTAGGTAGTCTAGGAATTTCTGGGCCCTGGACGTTGATTTCATGTTTTCAGCGCCATTTCGCTTTCAAGCGAGCGGTGCACGACGTTACGGATGCAATGGAGCGAGCATTTGTACACTAGAGGTATCTAGGCAGCATCAGGGCGCAAGGTGCATCTGCAAGGAGCTTCGGGACATTCCACGTGGATCACGAAGTGCTAGGTTTACAAGTCCTAGATTCTTAGGTTGGAGTCCATGGATGACTTTTTACGCGTACATACCCCATTACTCTGGCTCATGCATTTAGACAGCCCTCAATAGCGTATCTACCAAATCAGCCATGTAAGTTCGTGGACAGCATTACGTATAGCACACTCGTTTCTTTACTTTCCGCGTAGCTGAAACTCCGTAGACCACCATACTCCCACCACATGCCACACAATCCGTGCCCCCCATGACGCTTACACGGACACCAAAGCCGCACCATCCCATACGACACGCTCTACGCTCTCCATCTCATACCCGCCGCTTCAATGTCCTTCGAGACACCGCTTCCACCCTACAATGCCTCTGACCCATACGCGACCTTCCTCAACGCCTCATGCATGGATCTACTCCTCATTGAAATGGTTCCCATGGCTTACAGACTAGCTAGCGACCTTTCAATACCAGGTCGAGATGGTGTGAAGCCCATAGACGAGGATGAGCAACGGGAGGCAGCGTTCCGGAGGCTAGAGACGCTGGGGTATAGAGTTGGGCAGGGCCTGGTCGAGAGGTGAGGGGCGCTCTTACTCTTACGATTCACGATTCACATACGAGGGAGGAGAAAGGAGACGATTTTCCAAAGAAAGACAAACGACCAAAACCTTCCCCCCTCCCCCTCCCCCTCCCCCAACGGGAGCAGGAGCAGCAGGACCAAGGCTGATGTGCGTGGTTGTGGATAGGTTCTCAAGAGATCGGCCACGGTTTACGGATACGTTGGACGTGATCAAATTTCTATGCAAGGACATGTGGACGCTGGTGTTCAGGAAGCAAATTGATAATCTGAAGACGAATCATAGGGTACGCTTCTCCAGCGTGGGGTAGTGGTACACGAGAGTTTACGAGGAGTGTTACAGGGGGTCTATGTCCTTACGGACAACAGCTTCAAGCCATTCTCTCGTATGAGCATGGCGTCATCTTCGGAGGCGGTATCACGAGCACAGCCGGTAAAGGCATTCATACGTCATGTTAGGGGCCTACTGAATGCTGACATTATCCGAGTACCTTTGGTTTCCCTGCGGTGTGATTCGAGGCGGGCTGGCGAGCATGGGCATCAATGCTACTGTGCAAGCAGAGACCTCGGAGCTTCCAGCGGCCACATTTCAGATCAAGACCGTCACTGCGAAATCCTGATGCCCGATTCACTGCCTAGATGGCCAATGTTCAATGATTTTAGCGGCATGGATGGCGTTCCAACGGATTGGGTTAGAGCTAGACGAGCTTTCACTTCGACATCAAGGGCATGCTTTCCTTCTGCAATAGATTTAGATTCCCTATGGCTGGTCTATAAGTCTATTTTGCCAATCTATGACTCAAACATCCACCCTCGCACCACTCCTGAGACGTGGCACCCGTTACCCGCACATGATCAAAGCCTACTTGGGAAAACGGACCGATCAGTAAGTGATCTTGCTTGCATTATGCTGGCTACAACTCTTTTGGTGGACCATCAATCCAAGTGAAGAACGCTCGTTGAGAGGGACGTGATAACAAAAGGGGTCAAGGGAATTAGAGACAAACGATCATATCCCGGGTGAATCACTTTGGTGGTGGATTGTGAACGAAATCAACGCCCTTCTCAATATTGCCCTTCAAGCCCTTTACGCAAGCTTCAAGAAGCTTCTTCTCGTTATCGTCTAGCTCCGAGAGAATGTTGTTGGCTTTCTCCGCTCCCGAGGGCTAACATTTTGTCAGCAACAGGCAGCGGCATTTAAAATGCTGTCTCCACATACCCCAAGCTCGACAGGTACGGAGAAGTAATCTACACCGGTCTCTTTGGCAACGGCATCACCGCCGTTGACACCTGGAAGATAGACGTATGTTGGCTCGACAATGCCCTTCTCTCCCTTCATGGCCTTGATGATCTTCTCCGCGAATCTTCCCCACGTTGTTAGCACGCCAGGTATACCACTGGACGAAGCATAGTCAGACCCACCGGAAACCCGCGTAAGCCATCGATAAGGTTGCGGAACCTGCACCTCCTTTAGCTTCAACGACTTCGTCACCACCAAATTGAACGCCTGTCAATTATATCAGCGTCTGTTTATCCCCTCACAGCCGAGACACCCACGCTTGATCAAGGGAGCCAGCTTGTCTGCTGGGATGTTGACTTTGGGCTTGGCGAGACTGAAGAGAGGAACGATGGTCTCCCCAGAGTGGCCGCCAATGACCGGAATGACGGTCTTGGAGGGGTCCTTCTCGCCAGTAATGTCCTGCACGAAGGTCTCCGCGCGAACAACATCCAAGGTAGTCACACCGAAAAGGCGCTTTGGGTCGAATTTGCCAGCCTTCTTCATGACCTCGGCGGCGATCGGAACGGTGGAGTTGACCGGGTTGGAGATGACCAAGATGAATGCTTTCGGGCAGTTCTCTGCAATACCCTGAACGAGATCTCGGACAATGCCAGCGTTGATCTTAAAGAGGTCGTCACGGGTCATGCCAGGCTTTCCTGTTAATTCATCAGCATTTGAGCTATAGGTTTAAGCTTGGAGCACCAACGAGGAATGCCAGCAGGAATGACAACGACGTCTGCTCCTGTCAGAGCCTTCTCCATGCCATCATCGGCAGGGAGGTAGCCGGTGATTTTCTATCTTGCCTTAGCAGCGAAACTCCAGTTGGCTCAGGAAGAACGTACGGCTATCGAAGAGATATGGGAAAGGTCGGCTGTGACGCCGGGAGTATTGACGACATCGAAGAGGGAGAGCTCGTCGACTAGAGGGCAGGCCTTTAGCAGGAGGGAGAGGGGCTACAGGTGTCATGGTCAGCGACTGTCAAGGTGCTTCACTCTTTTGTATGTAAACTTCTTACTTGGCCAATACCGCCGGCAGCTCCTAAGACGACTGAATTGCTGTTAGGTCGAAAGGATTGCAGCGTTGATTTGACTGTAGCTTGCCTGCTTTGACCATCTTGACCGAGTCTTGGGTAGCGGTCTGTAGCACGGGGTCAGTGTAGCTCGCAGTGGGTCCGAGTTCTCATTCAAGCTTACTTGGAAGACGTGTTAACAATTGTAAGTTCTAGCTATAGAAGGTTGTGAGGTTGTGAGGTTGGAGGGACGATGGGGTTGAGTACTTGGTGTCAAATTGATAGAATTGACAGGAAAGTGTTGCTTCACCTCCGGAAACGAAAGGCTGCCCCGCCGAGTCTAAGGTACCTTAAGTACTGATTGGCTAAGTCTTGGGCCGCTGGTGGGGTTCGACTTGCCTTCTGTGCGAGCCGATCTGACGAGATCGCCGAAGCTAACGCTCTCCTCCAGCAGCTCCTCCAGCAGCTCCTCCAGCAGCTCCTACTAGTACATCTATTTCCTTCTCTGTTAAATATTACATGTACACTACATATTCTCTGCACGCAACTTTCTGGTAAATTGAACGAACAGCTAAGTGCAAGGAGTTTGCTTGTATGGAAGAATTCCAACTTGGTTGACCCTTTGCACGCTTTGTACAAGGATCGACAGTTAGGCCAACAGCGTAGCTCGGTGACGAGGCCAGAGTCTACAACATCTGCCTGTGAACATGGACTGAGCAAAGAACCATGCTTAGTATCTTCTTTCTTCATTTCTAGCCCAGCAAAAGCCCACCGAAGTGCCACAATATCCGATCATGTAGCCTTCTCCTCCGCCTTCTTTGCCTTCGAGCCGCGTAATTTTGGTTCTGGATCCTCCTTCTTCGGGCGCTGTGATTGGCGGATGGCGCTTGCACGAGCAACAGCTTCCTGACGTAGGTCTGCTCGGTAGCCTTGTTTCGCTGTGTAGTTGACAATCCCCTTGTAGATCCTGTTGACAAGGTGTTAGTATTGTCCCATTCGATCAGCGATTATGAATTCCAAGGCTGACTTTGGGCCTGATTTGTTCCCACTCCACGATACTTCGTTCTTGTTTGCCGCAGGTCGATTTAGGTGCTTATGTTTCTTGGTGGTCAAGGTGATTCCGCCGTTCTCTTTTGGCTGAATGCCGACTGCCTGTTCATCCGTGCTCTCTTAGCTTCTGCTCTCACTTCTAGTCCCCTATCGATCTTCCGGACCATGCTCTGCTAGTACCTTATTATTGACGAACCCGGCGTACTGTTATCATTATCAGCAATTGGACGAGCTCGAAAGGTCCGCACAAAAGACTGACCTTCCTCGAATGCTTGTTCATCAAATTGAGAGGATCTCTTGAGAATTGAGACCCACCTCCACTCTTCCGCTTCACGAGGTAGGAGTTGTTCGGCCCTTGCGTCAACATGGTCAGTCCGCCTTGTCCTCTAGCACCATGACATCTTTGACATACGACATATCTCCCAGACCAGGTCTTGGGACACGTTCGATTGTAGGTGTTCCGCCATCTTTGGGTCGAGCTTCTGCAATGCTGGTGTCGCAGGTTTGTGGGAGAAAGTTCGCTTGATAGATTAGATAGCAGATAGAAGCGCGCTTAAGGGGCCAAGCAACGTTCAGCGCTAGATCAAAGTAGTTCATGAGAGCATGGCCTCGAGATCTCATTGGTTTGGGATTGAAACGCCATCTATGAGTGTCTTTGCACGTCGCACCATGATAACTCCTGCAAGTTGCTGATGTTTTCCCCTTGACTTGGCCCTTAGATGCATAATTTTCACTTAGGATTCCCTTCAAACCAAGGAATATCCTGCTGACAAGCATCCATGATTTCAATGCTGAGAGACTCCAGGGTCACCCAAAAATTGCGCCTCTAAGATGCCCAGCTTTCTCTTCCGCGAATCGACCCCTCTGTTGCAACCCTGAATGGATGGTAATCACTTCTGCCGAGCACATAGGACAATTCCATTCCCTATTACGCGCTTATGATTGGCCACAGTCATAGCTTTGCATCTACTCATCTTCTGACGACAATCCTGGGGCCCAATTTCACAAAACCTTCTTCTGCAACCTTCTCGACTCATCCCCATAATCTCTATCGTCGTCGCCCTCCACCTCCTTCTGCAACTTCTCCATTTCCTTTGTCTGTCTCTCCCACTCCGCCTTACTCATTTTTGACTCCCTACTAAACAGCTCATCGTTCGGTTGCCTGTAGCTGCCTCCCAATCGATCCCAAAGGGTCGTAAACTGTCCATAATTGTAATTGAAATACAGATGGTGCATGGTGTGGCAGGCGGCGCCGTTAATAATGTAGGAATTCGCTACGTATTCGCCGTCGTGGATGAAGATCGTCCAGATGTTGATGAAGATGAACAGACCCACGTATGCATACTTTTGGAGCGGGAAAAAGAAGGGAAAGAGATGATAGGGCACGCTCTGCGCGAACCCGTCCAGAGGGTGGAAAGCGTGGCTTGCGTAGGGGGTGGGCATGATCCATTTGTGATGTGGTTTATGCAAGGTCTTGTAAATCTTTGGGTGGTGCAGGCCCCTGTGAATCCAGTAAATTAGGGGATCCGTGAAGCAGATGAAGAATGGGAACTGGATGTAGTTATAGAGCGCGAAAGGAGCGTCTGATGGCGCTTCGTAGAGTTTCGCATAGCCACGAACTTCGAGGAGGAAAATCGGCGCAGTGCAGAGTGCCATTAATGGCATGGAGATCATGGTTTGTCGAATTTCGAGGCTCACTTGGTTCTTGAGGTATTTGGGGTGGGTGAAGGTGGCGTGGTCGAAGATGAAGCGGTAGGAGAGGGAGGCGCAGATGAAGTAGAGGACAAGGCCGAAAAGCCTGATTCACCCAATCAGATCAATAAGACGTACCAGAGTGTCCATCTAAGGCGTCTTTCATACCATGTTATTAGATATAAAGTGCATAGCTGCCTCCAGGGATTATCTCGTGGCCATTCGCTCATGTACGCGTACCGTGAGGGTTCTAGTTGGAGTATATGAGTGGACGCATGTATGGTCGTGGGCAGCTCACGCATGCTTGAGAGAGTGGTCGTGGCATCTCTGACGACATTCTTGGTGTATTTGAATGATGATGCTGGGTAGGCAATGGCCCAGAAGCGGTCGAAGAGGAAGGTGTCGAAAATTTCGAGTACGATGTCCATTGCGAAAAGGGGTGCCGCAACGGCTAGGATAGAGGATAAGTTTCCGTCAATTGGGGACTCAAGGATCAGTCCGACAAGAATTCCACCAGTGAACCTTGTGGGATGAATTAGGAATGCAAATGCAGTAGCTCAAGCTGTCAAAGTGAGGAGAAGGAAGCTGGGACATGGTTCGGGTTATTTATTAATTATTTTGTAATCAGCAATTGAGCGCAAAAGGACCCCTCTCGCTCAGGGAGTCAGCCTTCAGGGACTCTTGGACCTAGCTAAGGTAGGTAAGGTGCCTTAGGTACCATAAGAAAAAGTTTATATGCAGGGGCGACAGCCAATGACCGTGACCGGTGAAACCCGTTTGGCGAATGGCCATCATGCCACCTCGGCTAGCCTTATATCCGTTGCATGCGGGCCAACCAATGATGAGAGCGCTGTATACGACCATTGACAGCCAATTTTCTGAAAACTACCTACAGGTACCTTGGACGCAGCCTGCAGGTACTTCATTATGGACGATTTGTACACTAAGGTACATTTTATTGCCATGGAAGCGCTAAATGCTTGACACCTGATCCTACAAACTAAGGTAGTCCGAAGCCACCGCCATTCACCGGTTCAATGTCCCGGAAGACTCAAGGCACGCATACCAACACGGACACTGTGCTGCATCTGCGACGTTCACGGCGAGGCACTTCTGCTCGAACTCCCTGCCCGTGCCTCATGTTTGAAATCTTTACCATCGCCCTCAACGGTTGCGATTCGGCGGTCCTTGCCACGCCCCTTGATGCCCTTGTTGCTGTTCTTGTATAGGGTCGAGAAATATTCCCAGAGTTCTCTGTCTGCCTCGGACATTGCATCTCCCTCTCGTAAGGACGCGAATCTTATTGCCAACACTCGAAGGGTTTCCGTGTGAAATTTGTTCTGATGAGACTGCACAGCTGTCAGTATTGAACATGGCACAGGAACTAGAGTCTGCAGACTTTCAGATTGCCCAACTGTGTAAACCTTTTGGCGCAGCCCTCTAACCTACAGCAATACGGTTTTATCCGCTCATGCACAATCCGATGAGCTTGGACATTGCCTCGCTGAGCAAATCTCCTACCGCATCGATCGCAGGAATAAGGTCGCTCGCCAGTATGACGACGTTCATGTGTCTATACCAGATCAATACCCGCCTAGGTATCTTGAATGCGTAGGACTAACCTTGAGATTTCCTAGCTGCGAGAAGCGCTGTCCACATGATGTTTCCCTGCAAAGCTGCTCGAGGCATCCATAAGCATATGCGGACACTTGATATTGCTGTGGACAACGTACATATGGTTTATATCCTGTATGTGCTCGTGTGTGTATCTCCAGATGAGTCTTCTGGGTGAATACCTTTGTACATGCAGGCATCTTGCAAGGATATCTCCTTCTCGCTTTGGAGCATCTTCGATCAGTATTTCTCACGCTTGGCGAGCTCGAGTCGCTGCTAGCGCTATCGCTGCTCGAATCAGAAGCTATCGATGGATGTTTTTGCGGCATGGACTTCTTGACTTTGGTTTGGATAGCTCTCATCAGGCTGTCGACATCAGTGCCAACAGCATTGTCTTTTGCGGCAGGTGTTAGCTTGAAATGTTGCAACTCTTGCGATTGGAAGTTGACGTGGTTGGAGTCTTGGGACACAACTTCAATCTTGATCGTCGGACTTCTCTGTGTAGAGTGAACGGACATTACATGATGAAGTTCCTGCGAGTACAGTGTGCCCTCTGAATAAGCAGGGGTATGATGACCGAAAATCTGCTGTGGGGATGCATTCGCCCCAATCGCAACATTATACCCTCCATAGCCTAGTCCTAGGTCATAGCCCAGGTCTATGGAGGTGTACTGCGTTGAGTAATTGAAGGCCGGGTTGGCGAAGAGTGACGAGGTCATATCGAAGTTCGAGGCAGACATTGGTCCATGCAAAGCATTGTTGTGATGAACGAAATCAGGCGTCGTCATGTCTGCTGCGTCCATGTTGAGGGACATGAATAGCTCCCACACCCAGCAGTAAATGCAGCACAATAGACGGTATCTAGTTTGACCGTCGTCCGCGAGCTTTTGCCTGGCCGGGATGTTATATCATGGACATCGCTGTGCCCTTGGACAGCACAGCAGTGA
Source organism: Stereocaulon alpinum (assembly GCA_018257865.1). Lineage (NCBI taxonomy): Eukaryota > Fungi > Ascomycota > Lecanoromycetes > Lecanorales > Stereocaulaceae > Stereocaulon > Stereocaulon alpinum. Next base: position 463,599 of record JAEUBA010000012.1, on the reverse strand, counting down.
TTTTGGCTACCTGGAGTCCCTAAATAGAATCGTATCCGAGAACATTCGAACAGTCCGAGTCAATTTAGAGCCAAGACATCACTTAATCGGTTTGAAGAAGGGCTGGGAAGGATGAAGAGGACAGAACACGACGGGAATGCGCCACGCGTGAATCTCACAAGGAGAAGCGGAAAGAGAAGAATGGGGGTCAGCGAAACATCAAAGCTCCTTATCAGGTGCAGCCACAACTCTTGGATGGGGAAGCCAAAGCGTATAGCGAGCTTAATTACCCGGCACACACAAAGCGTAGCGCAGTGTGCCAGGAACAAAACTCCGAAGAGCTTAACCACCAAGGTGGGGAACACCAAGGCAAGAGCAGAAGGTTCAAACGAAGAGATGGGACGGCAGCAGAACGGGGAGAGCGGAAGATGAGACGGGTTTTGCTCCAAGGAGGTGGTGACATCTCGCGTACTCACTTTGAGAGGCCGCGGGTTCTGCAGCTTCATTGGCGAGCAGCATCTAACGGAGCCTTGCGAAGCGAGTCCAGCATCGGCGGTATTATAACAGTGTGGGGGCAAAGGTGGCTGGCCAAATTCCCACACCTCCCACACGTCCCACACCACTGGCGCCATTCTCGGCAGATCAGCGTACCATGAAGTGGGGCGATTCTATTGTATTGACAAATAACGCAGCAGAGCAGAGGACTAGCTGACATCTTATCGATAGCTTTTGATTTCGTTATGTGATCGGCAATGACATGATTGACGACCAATCTGGAAACTTTTGCGTTTTCCAGTAACTTAGTGGGGGAGCAAGTGCGGAGAAGCCAGATTCGAGATGCGTCAAGGTGCGACTCAGATTGGGGGTTTTTTAGTCAAGGTCTCCATGGCACAAAACCCTCTCGCCACAGCATGACACAAACATTGAAGCAGCTCAAAGCAAGCAGCTGCTTGAAGAGGATAAGACCCGAATGATATCTGGTTTAGGTCGGTTTCTGAGATACTGCGTGCCGAGGTATCTGTCAGACTGCTAGAAGGTACTCTATTCCGAACGTGGATAGAATGGTGAAGGGCTAAGTTACCTTAGGGCTGACACTCAGCCTCCGCGTCGTTGCTCTCCGCAAGCTGCAGTAGCACACGAATCACCCAAGCTAGGCCACCTCGCATGACAGTCGTATAGCCCAGCTTGTAGACATGGGCTACCTCCTCTACTCCCTCACCTTCTCCTCATTCATCCTCGCTACCGGTCAGTCCTCTCCAAACCCTCCTTTACCATACCTTGTCAGCTAATTCAAACACCTTCAGCTCTTTACCTAACACGCACTCGATGGATCCACCATGTCCCCGCGGTCCCCATCCCTGATTACATCTACACGCGTCTTCCCTCCTCCTTCTCAAGTGATATCGAGTCGGGCTTTACATCCAACGACTTCGACCTCCAGGCCAATGTAGCCGCGGGTGATTCTCGCGCCGGGCTGGACCAGGCAGCGAAAAGGGAGGTGCAGAAGATCATGAAGAGTAGAGGGGTAGGCTTTGATGAGGCAAGGAGAATATATACAGAGGGGAGGTTTGCGAAGAACAACATTGGGCCTGATGGGAGGCCGAGGGATCCGAAGTTTGTGTCGTTTTCTTGAGGTCTTCGTGGTTTGCATGGACGGGGCACATAATTACCGGCGCTGGCAGGAGTTGGAGGATAGGCCAAGTGAGCACTGTCTTTGAAGGATTTCCTGGACTTTCTTTAATGGACGAATGATAGCGGCTCTACTGGTCTACTATATCTCGTGATGCGGTCAGCAGGGGGTTTCCAGCGAATGAAATGTCTATAGATTCATGCCAAGCACGATTCGAAACAATGTGGTCTCCCAACAGTATCCGCACTCCACTTCTCGTGCGGATTCTTGGATCGTTGTCTTAATGAACTATTCTGCCGCTACTGAGCCAAAAGACCTCGGTGGGAGTCGATGAGCATTCTGTGCCATTTTTGCAAAAGGCATTATTATCTCCATTTCTTCAGCTAGCGCGATTGTCATCTCAAGCGCTGCTCGATGAGGCTAGTTCGTACTTACCTATTTAACCCCTCGTGATTCTGGTCGTACCGCGCTTTATGTTTATAGCCGTGGCAGGTGAGATCTGATCAACTGTGTCTAGATCGGCATGTCCCTTGATTCCCAAATATTTCCCGAGCTGTTCTACAGCTACCTGCCTCTGCCGAAGCCTGGCTGCTGAAATCCAGGAGGCATGCCTGGAGGAGCACCTTGGCTGGGAGGTGGGCCAAATCCTGGTGGTGGACCAAAGCCAGAGGGTGCTGGGGCGCCTTGAGGAGGGAAAACTTGTTGCTGGGAAGGTTGGAAGCCCGGAGGTAGAAAGCCTTGGGGGCCTCCATATCCAGCTTGAGAAGGCGGCGGCCGAGCAGGCAAGCCCGAGGGGGGCGCAGGTAATGGCTGGGAGGGAGGTGGCGGGCGTTGCTGCTGTGGAGGAGGTACAGCTTGGTAGTTGCCATTTGGCATACCTGGTCGTCCGTTCGTGAAGCCACTGACGCTACCTGGGCGTCCACCATCTCCATCGATCATTGCTGCAGGGGCACTAGGTGCGCTTCCAGAGAAGAGCCCAGCTGGCAGCGGTTGCGCGATGGGCTGGACGTTATGTTTTCTTGCTTGAGCTGCCAGCATTCTCTCAGCATCATCCCCATGACGTTCTCCCTTTCCATCCTTTTTGTATGCATATTGGACAGAGATTTCTTTGTTCATGAGATATTGTCCGTTCATATTCGCTATCGCTTCGTCCGATGCTTCAAAGTTCGAGAAGGATATGAAACCGTAACCTTTAGAGAGGTTGGCGTCATCACGAGCGACCTTGTCTGTCTTGAGTATTATGTTTAACATTGTGCTCTCAGGGGTACAATACCTTTGGCGCAGATATCAGACTGCCAAACCGACCAAAAGTGTCATACAGTGTTTGTTCGGTGACCATCGGATCCAAATTACCAACGAACAGCTCAGCACCAACTTCCACAGTCTTTTGCTTGTCTGCTGACGCCTTGTTGACCCGTATTGGTTTGCCCCAGAGCCTGACCTGGTTCATGATCCTTGCTGCGTATTCAGCATCTTCTTCGCTAATGAACTCCACAAAGCCATATCCTTGATGTGACTGCGTGACTCGATCTTTGGGCAGATGCACGTTGACTATCCTCCCAGCTTGGAGCATCAATTCCCAAACTAAACTATCAGTTACTCGCTCGTCCAAATTCCCTATGTAGACAGTAGCTTCTTTATCTTGTTCCCTGCATATGGTCAATAAGATAACAATTACAACATTCTAATACTTACCAGTGTCTTGCGCCTGACATGATAGCGATAATAAAACGTTGTAGATTGCAGATGCAACTGCCTCAACAAGTTTTAGCAGTTCCCTTGACTTTCTTGTAATTATTGGTCCCGTATTTTATGTTAGCGTCTTCCGTCGGATGTCTCCAGCGCCTTCAACCACGTTGACTGTGAGAGGCCAGAAAATCCACTTAGACACCAAATTACGTTTCTACAACCATGTGGCAGCTGTCGGAGGAGACGAAGGTACGCGCGATTTTGGGTATGCATTGCATGTCAAGCATAGCACTGACTGGTCAACAGGAGAGAATTACCCGGATCATCGACATCTCCCGGGTCGCCATACATTAGTACGAGCTATTCGTTTTGTTCACTTAGCTCATAAGACTGACCGAGTACAGCGGATATCTTCCATTGATCATGTATCTTGGTAGGGGGCTCCGTTGGGTCTTTCAACGAGGCAAACGCTGACAGCTAGCAGGATACACGAGGAGCAACCCCAAGCCTACCTTCATCAGGTGCGCGCCGTCATTACTAAGACAGTAAGGAGGGTTACTGATGTAGGAACAGGTTGATATCACCTTTGGCCGAATAGATCATTTGCGGGAGATGTTGATAGCAAATCGGAATAATACAAGTGCTGGCATGGAGGGCAATAGGCGACATGGTACTTGCATAGCTCCGTGAGTAGGAAAATGGGCATTTCTGAGCACCCAGATGTCGGCACCGAATCATGGAGGCGGGGAAAGCAACTTCTTACGCTTTGGCAGTGGTGCCGGTGTATCAATATGTAGATGAAAATTCAACTCCGTCATAGGCTTCCCATTACAGAAAGCTCTCCCCAGCATCAACCTTTTGCCATGAGTAATGTCAACCACCTCCCCCAGTCCTTCCTTGATTGAGTCTACAGTAGCGGGACTGCTCGCTGGCGTAGCATCTACAGTATGTCCGGCAATAAATCTGGCTATCGTTTTCCATTGGCGAGACTGACTTCCTAAGCTTGTTGCACACCCGCTCGATGTGATCAAGACACGACTGCAAGGTATCACCCCACCTAATATTGTGTCTTCTTCTAGCGCAGGGATATTGCGCTTATACGTAACAACATTCTTCAGTTGACAGAGGATCGCAATCCGCCACCAGCATCTTGCGGACAATTGCCCGCAATGAGAATGGCGTTCGAGGCCTCTACCGCGGCGTCGGTGTCAATATCCTTGGGAACAGTGTGAGCTGGGCACTCTACTTTGCGTGGTATGAGAATATGAAACATGGACTTCATGAGTATCGAGGCTCGCTTTTATACTATGACTATTTCCTGGCGTCTGGCGCTGCAGGTGGGCGCCTACATCCATAAGCATGACCATTGCTAGATCTGACAGAACGTCTAGGCGCCCTGACTGCCATCTGTACGAATCCGATTTGGGTGATCAAGACTCGTATGTTATCAACGTCTCGCAGCCACCCGGGAGCATACACATCCATGGTCGATGGCGCTCGACAGATCTCCCGATCAGACGGACTACGAGGTTTCTACCGCGGCTTGCTCCCCTCCCTTTTCGGGGTCTCGCACGGAGCACTACAATTTATGGCGTATGAGCAACTCAAGATCTACAGGGCAGAGAGCATATCAGGGGAGCAGAAAGATCTTGGAGCAGTGGACTTCCTCGTGCTCAGTGGGCTGGCGAAGATGTTCGCAGGGAGCATAACATACCCTTACCAGGTCGTACGATCCAGACTGCAGATGTACGATGCGGACAGTACATATGAGGGTGCAAGAGACGTGGTGCGACAAGTGTGGAGAAGGGAAGGGGTGGCAGGATTCTATAAAGGGTTGGGCGCGAACTTGCTGAGGGTCATGCCAGCCACGTGGGTGACATTCCTAGTCTATGAAAAGACCAAAGTATTTTTACCTATAGTGTTGGAACAGATGCATGAAACATGAAGCGCTGTCTAGTCTCGGCCATGGAGGAAGTACGGCATGCAAGGAGGATCCCGCACATGTAGAGTTATTTTTCACTTAGTATGCGAGATGTGGATGTTACATGTACTGTCTACAATGAACGGACTTGATAGTGATCCCTGGCGGTTGGCGGTGATTACCAGAAAGCTGATGATTGGGTGGTTGGGTGGTTGGGTGGGTAATGGCATAAATGCGGCTTTATGCATCTACGTACAAATCACATCAAGCGAAGATCGGGACGCTAATGACGGGCCGTTCTGCGTCTAAGTTTTTTGGGGGCCGCGGCAACAGGTGGGAAATCGCCTTTTGAGGCTTGTTCGGTTTCTTCGCCGAGTAAAGCAAGTAAGCCGTAAGGTAAGGTAAGGTAAGGTAAGGTAAGGTAAGCCCTGGTAAGGTAGTCGGATTAGTTAGCTGCTTCCCGCTCTAACCCTCCACATCCTGCAACCTCCTCCACCTTGACCACTCTTGCTCCGCCTTGTCCCCCCCCCTTCCCCCCCCATCATTCACCCAACCTTACCTACGTCGTCCGCGATCAGTGACTTCCTCTATTTGCCATTCCCATCACCATTACCACTAGCTCCACTCACCTCGCCTTCGCCGTCATCATACATCGTCCAGCCCCACTCATGCCCTAAGCTTTGAACCGTTCTAGCTTCTCCCTACATCCTTCCGCAGTACGTGTGAAATTCTTGTCCTCATCACAATTTCCCAGGCCCGCGATGCAGAGGTATTGAGGTGCACAACAATCGATTTCACCGTCGTTGAATCCTATACGCGCCTACTCCACGCATCGACACAAAACACCCACTGTCTGTGCGTTGGGCATTGCGGCCTTTTTTCCTCCCTTGCAAATTCGTCCTATTTCCCGACCGAACAATTTCGCCTCATCAAGGAACCCTTCTGACTTTTCGCCAGAGCAACAAACAGCTAGTCAACATGTACAACGCGCACCGTGGCATGGTGCAGCCTCCCTCCAACAACAACAACAACAACAACAACAACAACAACAACAACCGTCTATCAGAGCTCTTTGACCAGATCCGACGCGAATTCGATGCCCATACACAAGAGAGAGCTGGTGAACATGACCAAAACAGTGAGTTTGACGGTCCTTCTCTGGTGTTACGCAGCAAGCTTGGAGCATGCACTCTTCCGTTGCTTTGTCAATGGCAACGCTCCGCCTTAAAAGACCCTATTACAGTCGACCAACCCTACAAATCTAGATAGCTCATGATACTTTGCAAGTATGGGCAAGAGGACGGAAAGAGCACTCTTGGAGCGACGACTGACTACAGCTGAAAACATAGTGGCCGCCCAGATGCAAGAGATGGAGTTGGTAAGGCAAAAGGTCTACGAACTAGAGCGCAACCAGATGCAGATCAAGGCCAGGTATATATGCACCATACCATGGACTCTATGCTTTCGCACCTAGCTAAAATGCTGTGACAGGTATGACGAAGACATTGCTCGCTTACGCCACGAGATCGAGGCTCGAGGAGGGCCACCTTCACATGTTGGTGTTAGCGGTCTCCCACCCCACGGCGGTCTCAATCAACCTGCACCCCCAGCGATTGGCCATGGGCCAAGTAATCTGTTCGGTGGCATCATGGCCAACCCTCCAGGTCAAGGCCAGCCTGGCCTTGTTCCGCCTTCGCAAGAACAGCAACAACAGCCCGGTCCACCCCCACACCAGATGCCCCAGCCTCAGCAAGGTCTCCAGCAGGGTCCCTATCAAGGAAGTTATCCAGCGCCCCCACAAGTAAACGGTACAAGATTTTTCTTCCGGATTCTAAGCCTCTGCATCATGTTGTTGGATGCTAACATCATTTGACACAGGTTACGGGCCTCAAGCACAGATTGCGTCACCAGGCCCAGGGAAGCCACGCGACAACACCCGGAGGCCTTTGGGCCATGCAAGCACCCCACAGCAGTCCCAATCCATGCCGTATCCGGGCGCCTCGCCCCAGATGGGAAGGCCAAGTCCACCTCCACAATTTCACAATGTTGGCAATATGCTAGCGGATCTGGACCCCGACCAAATGCGCCCTGATCAGAAGCGTGAAGGCACCGACTGGTTCGCAGTATTCAATCCTAATGTCCGACGTGTCCTTGATGTCGACCTCGTACACAATCTTGTCCACGAGAGCGTGGTTTGCTGTGTAAGATTTAGCCGCGATGGTAGACGCGTGGCCACTGGATGCAATCGGTCGGCGCAGATTTTTGACGTCGGGAGTGGCAATCAGTTGACAAAGTTGCAAGATGATACTGTAGACAAGGACGGAGACTTGTACATCAGGAGCGTCTGCTTCAGCCCTGATGGCATGTATCTGGCGACCGGAGCAGAAGACAAGCTGATCAGAGTACGTGATGTCTAAATGTCTGCACTATCATGGCTTCGACTAACCTGTTCATTCTACAGGTCTGGGACATTCAAAGCCGTACGATAAGAACTACCTTTGCCGGACATGAGCAAGACATCTACTCCCTCGACTTTGCAAGCAACGGCAGGCAAATTGCCTCCGGTAGTGGTGATCATACTGTTCGCGTCTGGGACATTGAACAGAACCGAGAAGTTCTCAGTCTTTCCATCGAAGACGGTGTTACAACGGTAGCCATTTCTCCTGGGGGAGAATACGTTGCGGCTGGCTCTCTCGATAAGAGCGTCAGAGTGTGGGATATCCGTACTGGTAATACTATTGGGAGACTCGATGGTATCGATGGCCATAGAGACAGTGTTTACTCTGTTGCGTTCGGACCCGACGGGGAGACTTTGGTGAGCGGCAGTTTGGATAAGACGATCAAGATGTGGCAGCTATCACCTGATGGCCGCGCAATGATAGGTGGGCAATTGGCAAGAGGTGGCAGACTGTCGAGAACATTCGAGGGCCACAAAGTGAGTGGTCCACGCCTTTCATGCCACAGGGCAGCTTCTTATATGATTCTAGGACTTCGTTCTCAGCGTTGCCATGACGCCAGATGGGGAGTGGGTCATGAGCGGATCGAAAGATAGGGGCGTGCAATTTTGGAACCCACGTACTGGTGATACCCAGTTGATGCTTCAAGGTCACAAGAATTCAGGTATGATCATTTGCCATTTCACAGAATCCCTCGATTATCACCGCTGACCACTATTCAGTCATATCCGTCGCACCCAGCCCTCAAGGCGATCTATTTGCAACAGGAAGCGGTGACATGCGTGCTAGAATCTGGAAGTAAGTCCTTTCCCAGATTGGCCATTGTTCGATTTGCATGCTAACACCAAGTCTCTGCAGATACGGGCCGTATCGAGGGAATTAATGGGACGAAAGATCAAGCGTGGCGTAGGTAGATTTGGTCGCGAGGATTACCAGCCTTGGGGTCTTCACAACCCATGTACTTGCCTTATTTTCTCTGAAAATATAAATGGTTTGGCACTTTCTCATGGGTTGCAGCGGTTGATCTTGGGTGGTTCTTGTTGTTACCAGCATAGGAGATGGAGATGCAGGCATCTTTGGCCAGTAGATATGTCGTACAATGCGAATAGTAGAAGAACGCATGTCCACGCAGATATGCTGGTACATATGCCAGCGACTGACCAGTCACCGTAAAGCCCCCAAGGCAAAAACGTAGTGTCTCACACAAGGTCATCAAGCTCCTCGTCCTTCATCTCTCCACCATTCGCACCGCCGTTAGTATCTCCATTCCTGTCTGGCCCACCAATCCCAGACCCGTCGACTCCTTCCATAGCCTCAGCCTGGGCCTGAGCTTGAGCCTGAGCCTGAGCCTGCGCTCCCTGCTCAAGCATTTCTTGAACCCAAGCCTCCTCGACGGCCATCTTTCGCCTGAACACCCTCAACCACCTCCCGCCCCACCCCCTCAACATCGCCTCGCCCTTGAGGTCCTGATCCGCACTCTCCGCCATATCGTCAACGCTACCCCCCGCAACGCCAACGAGCGCGTCCTCAATGACGGCAAATAGCGTACCCATCTCTTCCCTCTCCTTTGTCAAGGTTTCGTCCAATATAGCCACCTGATCGGCCGGTAGGCCAGCAGCGTTACGAGCCATGACGATCTGGCGAACGCGGCTAGTGACCTTGGTTACTGTGCTGCTGACCATTTCAAATATGTGGCTGTGGACTAGGCCTTCTCCTTTCCCGAGTTGGTCGCCTAGTGCCCACATGACTACGCTGATCGGTGTCAGGATGGTGTAGTTTAGCAGCTTATCTACCATGTTGACGCCCACGCCCGGTTTCTCCTGCCAATACTCCATCACGCTAGTAATGATTTGGCGGCGTGCGGGTTCACTCTGGGTGCCAATCGAGAGGAGCCGGTCTTTGCAGCGCTCGATTTGTGAGAGGACGTGGGAAAGAGATTTGCTGCCGAGGTAGCAGATGGTGGTCACGTATGCATCAGTGGACGGGATCAAAGGGTCTGCGACTCCAAGGGTGCGGGCGGTTTCTTCAATGTTGGTAAGGGGGACTTGGATGTCGGCATCGGGAGCTTTGGCGCGGATGAGACGGAGGATCTCTTTCGCGGGCTCAGAGTAGGGCATTTCTGAACGTGAGCATCCAGGTTAGTATTCTCTGGAATCCTGGCAATGGAGGAGGGAGCTTACGATCCGAGTTGTACTTGAAGTCGGGGGTGTCCTTTTCTTTGGCTTCTGATATAAGCGGCCGGTATGGTTCTGGGAGCGTTCCTCGAATACGTGCGGCGAAGCTGAGACGAATCTCCTTTTCCAATGATCCCACCATGAACGCTTTCTTTGGATGGACTATGGGCAGCTGTACATCATCCACCCTCGAGAAATATTAGCTTTAATTATGACCAAGCACCTCATCGACTCACCATTCAGTCCACTTCCAAGTAAAGCCGAAATTGCTCAAATGATGAGAGAACCAGTCTTCAAATCGGTAAACGAGTTCAAGGTCCATCTGGTCAACGTTCTTGTATAGCCACCGTATTGCCCGTCCCAAACTTGGAGCAATTGCAGCCGGCGCAACTTTGCAGGCTTCAGTTAGTACGGAATGGTAATAGACCAGCTTGTGCTCCGAGCTGGGAAGCTGAAGTAGCTGAGAGAAAACTGCGTCCACCGCTACATCCTCAGGCTTCCAAGTCGAGCGTCCTTCGTCCACGTGCCGTAACTTGTCAAATTGCGTCGCTCTCTTTACAAAGGTGTCTGCTGCAAAGTAGCAATCCAGATCAATGAGAAATTTTGCTGTAGCGTTACGATTGAAGTCCAGAATGTTAATGGTATCAACCAGCGAATCTCGAAGAATCGAGGAAGCTATATCCGCGGTCGAAGGGACTGTCTCGATTTCCTGGTCTGCGTAGACAGAAAAGTATATTTCTGGGAGCCGCAGGCGTGGCCCAGGTACAACAGGTGACGGGATGTGGATTTGGGGCAGAGCGTGCTTGGTTGCTGCAGCTGGCACTTGCATACCATCCTCCTCCTTTTTGGCTACGTTCCAGGGACGTGGAATACACGCTAGTTTCCATGCCTGCTGGCTCTCTCCTTGCAGTTGTCTTTGCAGCAGAGCAATGACGCTCTGTGGCTCTTGGGCATCGTCCTCGTCATTTCCAGGATACGGATTGACGAGAGCTTCTAAGGCGTGAGGTGTTGACGCAATGATATCTGTTTTATCCAATAATGCTAGGGCTTGCTCTTCAAATTCGGTTGCTGAGGAGGCCATGACATACGGAAGCGTAAGGAGGATTATCTTGACCAATTCCAAGCCCAAACTCTGAGTTAACTATGATTAGCACATGCTCCGAGCTCAGCCTGGGTACTTGGATACTAACATCCTCGGAGGACGCAGTCTGCAGGTCCACCGCTCGCGAGAAGAGCTCTTCCAATATAGGAAATACGCCGTCTCCCTCCAGGAGACCTTGCAAACAACCCAAGAAACGCAGGAGAAGTTTGACCTCGCGCCAGGCGCCGGCTTCCAAATGTTCTCTTATGGCTGCCCCAGCTTTCACTAACATCTCTTGAGCTACTTCCGGCTTGGTAGGGTTGATGACGAGCACTATGGCAGCGATGAATGGGATCTTGAAGGGCTGTTCGACGACGCTAGATGCCATCAGTATACATAGGGTCGCAGCAGCGATTACGTCGGCAAGTTTTAGGAGGACCTACAGCTGGACAGCCAAATCTAAGAACTGATTCCTGATTTCTGTATCATCATAATTGTCCACCACAAGCTTCGCGATGCTGTTGATCTCCTCGTCTGGTTTCTTCAGCGGCTAGAGACGATCAGCTTGCAAACGCCGCAAGAATGGAGGAAATCGCAGCTTACGGATTCAGCGACACTCAGCAGCTGCTTGCGAATCTTGAGGTGCAACGGCTCCTCGTATCTTCTGCGCTGCGGCCGGCGGTCATACTCATCATCGTCTGCGTCGAAATCAGCGAGGCCGCCAGTGCGTGCCAACAGTGAGTTACCTCTGTAGCGTCGCTTGCGATTGTTGTAGCCTCCACGCAAACCCCCGGTCCTTCTGTCGTAGTCTGCCATAGTTGTTCAAGGGTGTGTTCTGTTCGTAAAGTAATGGAGAGTTAGCCAATTACTCTAGCCTTCTAGGTTAGAGATTCTTGGCGCGGCGAAACCCCTGTCGCTTAGACAGGTTATATGATGATATTGAAAGCTATTGCGTAGCATTCGGTCACGTACATGTCTACTATTCACAAGGCCAAAAGTCGTAATACTATCAAAGTCCAAGGTTTCCAACATGATGAGAAGTGCTGTATGATACCTTGTACCGTAGCCTGTTCAATGGCTGAAGTATTCAGACGTCACAGCCTCAGCTTAGCTAGGGTCCTAAGGGAGCTCTAACAGCTACTTTCTTGGCCTGCACACCCTCTGAATTCGGTGAATCTCGGATGGAGCGTTGCATTGTAGAGCTTTCTTGACCCAGTCGACCCCAACCCTTGGGTTTGACCCGTGCGGTGTCTGCCCCTGTTTCATTTGGTTCTTTGGTCGAGATTCCTGCAAAAGCGCTCAGGTTCTCTAGGTTCACAGACCATTCCTTTCTACAAATCAGGATGGCAATTCTAAACCCTTTTCGCTGCAAGTCACATGCTTGCAGAAAGCAATGCCTCAATTCTACGAAAGGCAAGAAGTTTAAGTCCGAGAAATCATCCATTAAAATTCAAGCACTTAGTTTACGAGATTGTAATTCTCACGGCATTTGATTTCAAGTCTCATGTCCATTAGAAAGGCCTTCCTGGATGTATTCTGCGTTGGTGCAAGACTTGAGGTGGACTCATGGAGCTCTGTGAGGATGGTTCCATACACATAGACAATGAAAATAAAACTTCAGACCTCACGCTAGTTGCAACACGCTTTCTGATACCGTGAGATCAACAAACAATCCGCAAGACAATGGGAAGACGTTGTGGGCAGGAATAATTGATTGTTTGAAGAGTTGAGGCTGCTAGCAAGAACGGAAGTAGTGTGAGTGCATCGTCCAAGTTGGTCGTCTCAGAGCCTGCGTATGCCACTGTCATCAAGCGGAATTCTATCTTTCTTTCCATGGACCTTCTTTCCAGCTGACCGTCCATCACATGAAAAATTCCTTGCCAAGTGCAAGAGTAGGCCATCATTTATGCCTTCCACGCTTTTGCCATTAACTTGTGAGTTGGAAAAGGTCGGGAAATGGGAGGCAATGCCGTTTCTAAAAAAGCCATGCCATGCTTTTGGTCCCCGCAGACTGCCAGTGATGCTGCTATCACTGATCCGGCGGAAACATGTGGGAACGACTGAGTTGGGCCAACGCCACGCTAGGTAAGTGCTAACACTGTGATACCGTGACTTCGTTACGCATGATTTTCGTAGCTAGGTACCGATTTCACTCAAGGTGGGCCATCATTTCGTCCGAAGACATTGGGACAAAATTGTCAAGATCAATGCCGCGTGAAAGAAGCTCTTTGCGTGCATGGGGAGGGACGAGCCGTCCATTGTGCTCAGGGGCAATAGAGAGCTCTGCATACAAGTCAGTAACCTGCGCAAAATCTTCTCGCGGAACCGATTGGACGTACCGTGACGCGAGAAGTCGAAGAGCTTTGGCATCTCTTTAGTAGCACCAGCGGCATGACGAGAGTCAGGGAAACGGCATTCTGGGGCACGGAGCTCATCGAAGAATGGGTGAACCATGGCTTCAATAGCGGAAAGACGCTTAGTCGGAGTATACTCAAGAAGCGCGGAGATTAAATCGATAGCATCTTGGGTGGCTTTGCGGAATACCTGCAAACAGGTCAATGTGTGAGCTTTGACTAATAAGAGAGAAAGCTCTAAAGGTAAGAATACGTTGAAGGAATTGCCATCACTAACTTTGTGAAATGGATGCGGCTTGATCTGAGGGAACTTGTGCTCCATATAGTTGGGATTCATAGTCCGAATTTGCTCCCGAGTTGGGGTGCCGAGCACTTTGATAATCTCCACAAGCTGATCAATGCCCGACTCTCCAGGGAACAATGGTTGGCCTAGCATCAGCTCTGCCATGACGCAGCCAGTGGACCAGACATCTGTACTAACATGTGAGCACAATACTCCGGTTGTTTTGGTCAGATACGACTTACCTATCTTGGTGGTGTAATTTGTGGCACCAAAGATGAGCTCAGGGGCACGATAGTAGCGTGAACATATGTAGGAGACGTTGGGCTCATTCTGAACCAAGATCTTAGCACTGCCGAAATCGCACAATTTGAGGACGCCAGTGTTTGGGTCAAGCAGGAGATTCTGCGGCTTGATGTCACGATGGCAAATCCCTTGCGAGTGGATGTACGCCAGAGATCGGAAGAGCTGATAGATGTAGATCTTGATCTCGAGGATGGGCATCGTAGTCTTCATCTTGTTAAAGAAGCGTGAGGCGCGGTAGACCGTCTCTGGGACAAATTCTAGGACGAGGTTGAGGTAGACTTCTTCTTTCTGTGGCAGGTGTCAGCCGTTGTCTTCTCATTCTAGACCGGTCCTTCTGATCTAAAGACATGGTTTTCAACTTACACGCTCTCCATTCGAGTAGTAGAACGCTTTGAGCTCAACGATGTTGGGATGGCGAACGATACGCATGATCTGCAGCTCACGGTTCTGCTTCTATCAGTATCCGAAAGAGCCAAGTTGTCGGTTTGTCGAGCTTACCTTGAAACGCTTATCTTGAAGGACACGCTTGATAGCTGCATCCTCGCCGTTGGGAGCAAGCTTGGTCTGGAAGACTACACCAAACGAGCCATTTCCCACGATCTTACACTGTGTGTACTGCATCTCCTTCGTCTCGCCAGTCAGGCCGTCTTGCACTTTTTCACGAATGACCTCTGAACATATCTTAGTAATTGCTTCAGTTTATTGCTGTATTGAATGAATGAGATTTACCTCCCATACGCAGGCTGGTGAAACCCGCGGTGCGATTCTGCGTGGACATCTTGGCTGGGCAAAATGGGGGTGATCTTCGATTGTTATCGGGAGTATGGCGGACTCGAGCTGTCGAGTCGATGATTAGGCAATAGGGGGTTTGTGTATGAGTCCGTGTTGGGCGGACTTGAGAACGTGGAGGATTGGGTTGGGTGTGGGTGTGCGAAGGAAGGACGAGGTCGCAAGTGAGGTGAGTCTAGATGAGGGGTGCAAAACAAAGATGGCGCGGGATCCCTGCTGCTTAGTTGACGCCGCTTAGTTGACGCCGAGCACTGATTTTTGAGGGTGTCCAGTACTGTTGTCAAGGGACAGTGGTGTCTTGTCGCTCTTGTTGCCCTGGGTCTGGCAAGCGGCCTAGCTGCACAAGCAAGGTATTCTCCTGACAATTACTCTCCGGACACGGCCTCACTGGACAAGAGTGGGATTGTGTTGGTTCAGGAGCAGTGGTGAGGGTAGGGTTAACAGGTAAGGACGATGATGATTAGGTGTTGTTGAATGAGTGTCGTGGGGGAGCCGAACCAACGTTTGGGGCACCTGACCAGTAAGAGTGAATAGACTTCAAGTGGCGGTGCACCTGTGTCGTGTATCCTCGCTACAAGAGGTCTATAGGAGATAGATGGCAAGATTGGAGGAATCTTAAGAGGGTGCTGTCAGGACGAGAAAGGTGAAGATCTGAGAGAGGCTGAGCCGTAGCAGCGGGTTGTGCGACTCTACCAGAGAGCGATTCCAGTAGAACTAGGTTGGATCCAGGTAAATTTCCAAGCGATTTCTACAGCAATAGCGCCCTGCTAAGAACAAGAGGGGATGCGGGCACGAGCGGCAAGCCACACGATGGGAAAGGGAAGGCTCGAGATGCTGGGCCACTCAAGGTCGAGGAGGAGCTGGGCCAACTTTCTGGGTCCTTGCCTTCACGCAGGAACAAGGCGGAGATTGGTAGGTTTTTGTACTTTTTGATATATTTTTTTCCAATTGAGTCTTGCTCAGGGGAACTTTGTCAGAGGCTTGGTTTATTATTATTCTACGGGTAGATGATTATGAGGTATGATGGGAATTGGGGATCATGGGGCAAACAGGGGGACGCAAGAAGCTTTGAGGGGGAATGGGAGTTTCTCGGGAGGGCAACGCTAATGCTTTGTTAGAGGCTTTGGAGGAGGTCATGAGACTGGAAATATGGAGCCACGTCTTGCCTTCAAACCAAACTAGAGCAGGAACATCACACACCTTCACCTTCACCTTCACACTTGAGCTTGAGCTTGAGCTTGAGCTTGAGCTTGAGCTTGAGCTTGACGACAAAACGATCAGGGGAAAGGATTTCATGTGCAGTAGTTCTAGTAGAACTAGTTCTAGTTAGTACTACCACCTGACTGCTACCATCTCGACTGAGCCAGCTGTTTCAAAAACAACCCTATTTTCTTCTTTGCTCTTCCCGCCACAGTAGTACGACATAGTACCGCATACCTTAGGTCGAAAGAAAGCTCTTCCAAAGGATCAGTAGAGCTGCCTCTTAGTCAAGCTCAATTCTCCATTCAAGCTATTGCATGCGCCGGCCACTATGACACATGAAGGAAGCATACGGCTGAGATGTGCGCGCCTGGACCTCCTTTGCTTGCTGACTGGCGTCTACTACTGGTGGATCTCGCTCGTCTGGTGGGTATCTTGATCATGACCATTTAAGCTTACCACTCCTGGCCTAGAATGACCGGCCCAATCATTCAGCTCCAAGCTAGCAAAGGGGACTTACGGTACCTTAGGGAAGGCACAGGTACCTTGAAGCTCGGACTGGGTTCGATGGATGTCGTGCATTAAATGTACAGCGCAACTTTCCGGCGCCTCTTTGTGCCACGAAGCGTATCCAGGAACAGGAGAGCAGCGTTTAATTGCTGTGGCAACATCGCCATCCGCCGTCGTTTCTCAGCAATGATGGAAGCGAGAGTGGAATCGTTGCCCTCTTGGACATGTATGAGAGCGTCCTGCATATGCTGCATGGGCATGACGCAGGTGACGCGGTAGTATTGGATCAGAATGACGTGAGGAGCAAGCAGGCTTTGATCCAGGACCACTCACATGTCTTAAAACACGGGAGAAAGAATTTCCAGATCGTCCACTGCGGATGCTGTGGTATAGCAATGGGGGCTATTGGAGCGTCGATTGAATGGACTAAGGCAGTTGTCTGCAAATGTGTGACGCCCCGTAAGCCTCGTAAAAAGTGGAGTTTTTAAAAAGTCCTCTCTTGCACATGACGAGAAACTCGTGGGTACAGTTTTCCCATCTTCTACCAATCACGGTAGCATCATGAAGCAAC
Source organism: Stereocaulon alpinum (assembly GCA_018257865.1). Taxonomy (NCBI): domain Eukaryota; kingdom Fungi; phylum Ascomycota; class Lecanoromycetes; order Lecanorales; family Stereocaulaceae; genus Stereocaulon; species Stereocaulon alpinum. Next base: position 446,659 of record JAEUBA010000012.1, on the reverse strand, counting down.
TCCGAATACAGGCAGCTTGGGAGGCATGGCTCGCTACCTATTGGCCTTCCCGCAACACGAGTCTCCACTTGCAACTCAGCGGCAAAGAGATGCTGAACATCACACGACCTCTCATGCTCAGCGCCAATTCACTTTGATCAATGTGCTAGATGACCAGGTACACACTACCAGGTACCTCATGTAATTTGTAATTGTTTCATGCAGTGAGACAATTGTTCGCATGATCTGATCTGATAGACTATTGATAGAGATCGTTGCGTCTGCATGAAATCCGGAAAGTAGCAGCGTAGGTACCTTGGAACTGAGAACCGCTGCACCATGCAGCTCTCCACATTTACGTGACCGCCTCAGCGACCCAGACAGCTCTTGTGTATGTAGACTACCCGCTTTGAACAATCTCCGGCTCCGAAGTGCATGCTGAGCGCGTACAAATTGTCCATCGGTTCTTTTGCACACGCCGAGGGAAAAGGCTTGCGGTTGCCTGAGGAGGCTGAGGAGGCTGAGGGCATAAGTCTAGTATAATACGCTGCCTTGTTGCGCATGTTCCCGATCTTCCGTGAGAGGCACAGCATGGGCACATTTTACATGACGAAAACAAGGGCAAGAGGTAGCATGCGCGGGAAACAACGGTTGGGAGCGGTAGCTTTCACTGCTGTTAGGAGCGTGACAAATTCAAAGGCGGTACGATGATCTGATCTCATGCAACGTTACGATCTGTGGCGGCCAGATACTTCAAGCCACCTTCGCTAAACCTTTTGTACATGAATTAAGCACGTCTACTACTATCTAGACTGCCCATGCTTCGCTTCGCTGTATATGTGAATGAAGCCGCAATGCTGCCTCTAATCCGTACACCTTTCAATGATACGATCGGTAACGCTCATGAGGCACAACGGAGCTGGCCGTCCATGCCACGGCCAAACATAACGGGTTATTTAAACAAGACGAAGAAGGTCGAGAGGAGTGTTGGTGGAGGTTGTGGCGGTTGTGGCGGAGACAAAGTGTTGCTTGGTAGGCGTCAAGGCAGAGGGTGCTCCAAGGCGAGAATACAAAGTGTTTAAAAGGGTACCGCTGGTGGAGTGACATCTGCACCAGCCATATTCATCATATCCTCGGAAGCCACTTCAATGGAGACGGCCAACCCGACTTTGGCTGTTTGCTGAAGCGGAAATCCCAGTCAGCATTGTGTTCGTCTATTACTCATTGGCATCATCAACACACCTTAAGATGATCCATCTCGCCGGCAAATGTAATCTGGACTGGAGGGAGGACCCTCTTCTCCAAAAGGCAGCTCAATCGACCCGAGCTATCGAGCTGCGCTCTGAACGTTGCGGTCCTGAAGTCGTACTTTGCACCTACGGTCGTGGTACCCTCTTTTTGCATTCCACCACCCATCAATCCTCCACCACGCATACCAGGCACAAATTGTAGATTGAGATCCACCCCTGCCTCCACCTTGTCTGTAAGCCGTCGCCAGTACGAGGTGTTGATCGCGCTTTGGGCTTGTAGAACCTGCGCACTGGCTACCCAATCTGAACCTTTGTATCTTGCAACGTAGGATAAGGCAGTCTCGGGTCCGCTATTCATTGCCACTCGCTGCCACATTGCTTCGAATCCAAGAGCAAGGCTTGGTGTTATAGACTGAAGGTAGCTGCCGATGACAACTCCAGTTAGGCCACCTTCTATCATTTGGGGGTTGATTGTTTTAAGAGACGCGCTGAAGTCTTTGCCGCTTATTTCGTTGTCGATGGTGATCATGGCTTGACCTGGGCCTGGAGCTATCTGTGTCTGGCATTTCGTGACGAATGAACTGTTCCATTTAAAATTCGTCCTTGCGATAAGTTGTCCGTCATTGTCGAGATTACCTTGTAGAAACCACTGCATATACTGTCAGCTAATACTCTTTGCGATCTGGTTTAGGCATTGCTTACCCGTGTCGATCCATAGATTGCCGAAAACCCGTAGGGGGGAAGACCTTGAGAGCCCATAGCGAACGAATGAGTGTATTGGAACATTGGTGAGACGCTGAGTGGTCTGTTGATGTCTGCTCGCAGCCCAGAGAACATGAAATTGTTGAGGAAGACATCCCTCTGAACCTCTCGGTGGACATTCTCGACGGTTCCAGGGTTCGAAAGGCCTAGTGCTTGTCGCCTCTCGGAGAATGATGTGTATGTGTCACTAAGAGCTCTGATCACAGCATTACTTTGGAGGTAGGGAGGAAGGAAGGTCTCCATCTTCGCGTCCCCCATTGTGTCAGGAGAGGCGGCCTAGAGCTTGCGCTGTATCGGGTTACCACTTGATCTTCAGATGGTTAGCTGTTGACTGGGGCGCAGTAGGGCAGAAGGACCCCGCGAGACTCGAATTGTTTGGAAGCTTGGGATAATCGTAATGTTCGTTAGCTTGAGCTGGCATAAGTTTCAACAGGGCTCTCATTCAAGCCACTCTAAGGCTATTGCGGCCTAGCGCGTTTTGTCCTTCGGCTTATCGATAATGCAGTTCTTTCGCCCTGGTTTGCCTACTTACCTTAACTTTAAGCACTATGAAGTCTGCCCACCAGTCTCAACACAGAGGTCGAGGATTTTCAAACCTCTTTTGCTATTCTAATATTATGGGTCCGTGCTGACGTCCTAGAATTGTGAGCTCTAACAGCCATGGACACCTTATTGTACGCAAACCCCCACCCCCACTCTCGCCCTGTCCTCCATCTTATTAGTCCCTTATACACTGCTCTCATATAGGACCGCCGATGTCGCGGCCAACTCCCCTCGCTATAGACGAAAGTCTAGCACATTCGTCGACGCTATTCATGACATGCCAGAGACAGGAGAGCTTGCACCGGCGCAATTATATAGCACCGAATCAGGTCGATTATTTCACTCCGGCCGCATCGCAATAGCAACCGTGGGACTTCCAGCAAGAGGGAAAACACATGTCTCGGTTGCTTTGGCAAGGTACCTACGTTGGCTCGGAGTGAAAACACGGGTTTTTCATCTTGGAGATTACAGAAGAGAACATGTAGGAGACGGCAAGGATGTCCCGGACGACTATTTTTTTGTCAATGCTTCTGCTAGCACAGTGCTTCTCCGGCAGAAGATACTTAAGAAGTGTCGAGATGATATATATCATTTCTTGAATCATGAGAACGGTCAGATTGCCATTTATGATGCCGTCAATCCGCTCGCCGCAGGCCGGAGATCTCTAGCGAGAGAATTTGGCAAGCATGATGTTGAGACTTTATTTATCGAGAGTGCCTGTGATGACGAGAAGATCATCGAAGAAAATGTACGAAGTGTCAAGATCTCTTCACCAGACTACGTAAGTTTCTGTTCCCACGGCGCTCCACTGCTCCACTGATATAGTAGGTTGGGTGGTCCGCCGACGACGCAGTCAAGCACTACCTGGCCAGAATGACCGCTAAAATCCCGCACTTCGAAACCATGGAAGAGACAGATCTCAACTATATCAAAATGATCAATGCGGGAGAACGTATTAGTGTCAACAATTGCTCCTTTGGTTATCTTAGTCATAGGATCGTCTTCTACCTATTGAACTTGCACATAAAGTCCAGGCACACGTATTTTGCAAGGGCCGGTACATCGAAAGAAGAAGATTCATTCAAGACTGACGCCTCGCTTTCCGAAGAAGGCAAGGAGTACGCGATCAAGATGGGAGAAACTCTCATCCGTCACAGAGAAGAGGAGAGACAGGCTATGGTTGACCGCGGTGGCTCTGATGTTCCCCTCAAGATGCTCACGGTGTGGACCTCCACAAGGCGCAGGACTGTAGAGACGTCACAATATCTATATGAAAATGGGTATAGGGTACGCCAAAGATCTCAAATGAGTCAACTTAATCCGGGAGTTTGCGAGAAGAAGTCAGAGCGACGGATAAGGCTGGAATATCCTGAGGAGGTCGCGAAGCATGAGGCAGATCCTTATCATCATCGTTACCCAAGGGCAGAAGTATGGCCGCCCAGTGCTGTTCTGCACAAGTCTGAAAGGCTGACATTTTCCAGTCGTATCATGATTTAGCCGTAAGGCTCGAACCCATCATCTTGGAGCTAGAACGCGAGCAAAACGACCTCCTCATCATTGCCCATGAGAGCGTTCTTCGTGTACTCTATGGTTATCTAATGGCTTGCAATGCCGCCGACATTCCCTCCCTTTCTTTCCCTCGTAACGAGATCATCGAGATCATACCTGCAAGTTACAATAACGAAGCCACCAGGATCACAATTCCTGCAATCCCGGACAAATTCATTCCCTCTTCGCCGGAGGACATCAAGATCCCTGTGCCCCCCAGCGGCGCCGTAACACCGATGGGCCTGGAATCCTACACGCCAAAGAGAGGCACAGCATCGCCGCTTAATGGTGTCGCGACGCCGTCGGAGCCTTGGGACGGACAGCAGCTGTTGATAGAAAGGGCTCTTCGAGAAGGTAGATGAGCGAATCTGTTTCCATCGTGTTGTTATTTGGAGCGTCTGCTGGGCGCTTTCTAGGTGGCAAAATGCCTGTTGACAACGCTGCCGCAGATTACAAGGATCAGTAGAGTTGCTCATAACATGGCTTGCTCCTGAACACCTTCTTAGCCCCCGTGGAGTGTAGAAATAAAGAAGACATTGTCGTTTTTCTTCAATTCGTAAAGGTCACCGCCTTCCAACTCCCAATCGGCGTCGTTGATTAGTACAAGGATTCCAGGACGCCTGTAGACTCATCCGATTAAGAGATCTCCATCTTTCTACAGTATCTGGGAATGCTTACACTGTGCCATCCATGACGAACATCTCCTTCCTCGTGTCTTTCATCAAGTTTTCGCACAGATACCGTACAAGGAAGGCTGCAGTTGCCGGTTGGCCCTTTTCGTCACTGCCTGGTAAGGAAATTCTATGCTTTCGCTGGTTGGAGAAGAGAAGTTCAAGGCCACCACTGCGCCATATTAGACTTGTATTACGTTCGAAAATCACCCAATGAGCAGTACTAACGTGAACTCTACCTCTAGTGGAATCATACCAGCTTCATTGGACTGGATGCTCATGGTGATCTGATTCAGCAACTCCTTTTCTGATCTCCGGATGAGTAATGAAAGAGCGCCCTCGATTAGCTAGCTTGGGTTCAAAGAGACGGACAAGGGTAGGGAAAATGAGGTTGAAGGTAGACTTGGGAATACAGACTTTTTTTGGCGCCAAGCGCGCCTGACAGCCAACTAGACCCGAGAGTCTGGTCAGAATCCCAAACCGCTTCCTCCCCAAGTCATATTGCTGTCTAATCGACGAATCCTTTCGATGGTCGACTTCCATTATGAATACATTGCTGTTGGTGGCAATCGTCACCCATCGGCGGCTGACTGGGATCCATCGAGTGGTTTGCTTGCATTTGGTGCGGATTCGAATGTAGCAATTTGGTTGCCATCGGTATTACAGACTCTATTCTTGGTTACGTAGAGTAGCTCATCCTGTAGATAGGACGAGCAACATCAGGGCGTGAAAGCACTACTGCGTGGTCATACAGACCATGTCAATGTTATTAGATTCTTTCCAGCAGCCCAAGGCCGACCTCAAATCATTCTCAGTGGATCTACCGACAAGACCGTTCGGATCTGGCAGGCTCAATCGACGACATCGTTACGATTTGACTTGGTGGCTACGCTCGAAGGCCATAGCAGCTCCATCAATAGCCTTGCGGTTTTTCACGACGTAAATATCATAGCGTCAGGTTCTGCTGATTCAACTATCAAGATCTGGCGACTGAACATACAAGGGGACGGCATCGATACAGAGCTTCTTCAATCCATTGAGACCAATCCTCGTTTCTTTCCGCTTGCACTGGCATTACATAAGCTACCAACAGCGGAAGACCTCGTTCTTGCCGCAGCAGGTACGAAAGGATTTGTACACATCTACGTTGCCTCAAAGGGTGAAAAGTTCCTTCATCAAGCTACCTTAACGGGTCATGAAGGCTGGATACGGTCTTTGGCCATCACGCAAGAGAACTTGTCCGCTGGTAGCGACCTTCTCCTGGCCTCCGCTAGTCAAGATAAGTACATTAGACTCTGGCGTATCATCAATATAAGAGAAAGCTCTAAGACCAAAAAAGGTGGTCTTCTCGGTGCTTTCGAACAATCTCTATCAAACAAAGCCCACAAGCTCGAGGCTGCCCAAAAGTCGTATTCCATTACATTTGAAGCTTTGTTGCTAGGCCATGAGGATTGGATATACACCATATCGTGGCACCTTCAACACGACAGCCTCCAGCTACTTTCAGCCTCAGCAGATAATTCTATAGCAATCTGGCAACCGGAGGTGAGCTCGGGAATCTGGGTGTGCACCACACGACTAGGCGAGATCAGCGCTCAGAAAGGATCCACAACAGCGACAGGCAGCACTGGCGGCTTTTGGATTGGCCTATGGTCTCCAAGTGGCGAGACCGTGGTGAGCCTGGGAAGGACGGGCAGCTGGAGGTTATGGAACTATGATACAGGTCAAGCTCGCTGGATCCAAGGCATTGGCATTAGTGGACACACAAAATTGGTGGCCGACGTAGCTTGGTCGAAGGACGGCTCGTATCTCCTCTCTACAGGGTCAGACCAGACAACGAGGTTGCACGCTGCGTGGGAGCATGGTGTTAAACGATCCTGGCACGAAATGGCGAGACCACAAATACATGGATATGATTTGAACTGCATAGATTCTGTTAGTCGAACGCAGATCATCTCAGGAGCTGACGAGAAGTTGCTGCGTGTCTTTGATGAGCCACGAGCTACAGCAGATTTGCTAGATCACTTATGCGGTATCCAGGCAAGCGCCCAGAAAAAGTTGCCTCTTGCTGCAAATATTCCAGTCTTAGGCTTATCGAACAAAGCAGTAGAAACTACTGAAGACGCAGAGCCTCAAGTCAGTGGGGATTTCAGCGATGAAGAAGCGGCCATATCGCTAAATTACGGCCAGCCATCGGATCTAGAGCATCCACCTTTCGAGGACCAGCTTGCCAGGCATACTCTGTGGCCTGAGCATGAAAAGCTTTATGGCCACGGCTATGAGATCTCGGCCGTTGCGGCCAGCTGTGACGGCTCCTTAGTTGCGACATCGTGCAAAGCTAGCTCATTAGATCATGCCGTGATACGATTGTATACAAGCATAGACTGGCGTGAAATTAGGCCGTCTTTGACGGCTCACTCCTTGACTGTCACTGCTTTGTGCTTCTCGAAGGATGATCGCTATTTGCTTAGCGTTGGCCGAGATCGCCAATGGGCAATTTTCGAAAGAGATGTCGCTGTGACTGAAAGGTATCGGTTGAAGCATGCGAACCCTAAGGGTCACTCAAGGATGATACTTGCCGCTTGTTGGGCTCCAGTTAAAGCTGGAAGAGTCTTTGCTACAGCTGGCAGAGACAAGAGTGTCAAGATCTGGAGCATGTATGACGCCATTGTTGAGTGTATGGTGACGATAATGGCACCAGCTTCTCTTACAGCCGTCGACATATTTTCCCAGCTGTTGCAAAATAACCTGATTATCGCAGTGGGAACCGAGACTGGTGATCTTGGTTTGCATATCGTCAAGCTTTCTCATTGGTCTATTGAGCAAAAGCACCAGCTCAGCACTGCGTAAGTATTTTGGTCAAGCACGTTCTGTAATACTTGTTAACCATCTTGGTAGACTGCAACCTGCTAAATCCATTAGTAAGTTATCATGGCGACCATGGCTAGCCACAGATGCCGCGAGTGGGATCGAAGACCAGGAACCGGTAATGAAGGACTTGCACTTGGCAATGGCAAGCGATGACAACTCATTACGGCTGTTCTCAATCACCGGCTTGCTTGGCTATTGAGTATCAATTCAAGAATAACTCCCTGACACGCTACGCTGGCATTTCCCCTGTGATCACTGGCATGTTGAAATTGCCTTTCGTTGCAACGTCAACCATCTACCTTCTTCTCATTCCCATACCCACCTCTTCCCTCCAGATTTTCATACGTCTTCCCTTCACCTGGCCTTCCACCTCTCGGCCCCCTCTCTCTTAAATCGTCCTTCAACCACTCCAATACTAACTCGCCTAATTGACTATTCCCACTCTTTCGGACCCCGCCCACATCAAACTTTTCCACGTCGCCCCACTCTTTCACTCTGCCCATGTGCATATGCACCAAATGACTTGGCCAATCAGCCAAATTATCCAGGATGTGTGTCGCATATACAATTGTGCATGCTCTAATCTCCGTCTCCCTCTTCAAAAACGCGAGGAAATTACTCCTACTCAACAAGTCCAGATCCACCGTGATTTCATCCAAAAGCAATACCCGCCACGGCCTTATCAAACCCATTGCGAGTTGTACTCGCCGTCGCTCTCCATCGCTGACCGCATGCATGCGCCACGCTGTGTCGATATCTAAGATCTGCACCAACTCATCTCTGCGTTCGGTGTAGTAGTCGCCGCCTACTGAGGAGAGGAGGGTTGGGACGTCAATGTCCGTGCGGACGATGGGATTGAGTACCCATTCGAGACCGAGGTAAGTGACGCCTTCAAGGCCCGAGGTGAAGGGGTCTATGCCTGCAATGCTGATGGTTTTGGTCGGGGCGAGGCGTTTGCCAGAGAGAAGGCGGAGCAGAGTGGTTTTACCGGCGCCGTTTGCTATAAAAGTTCAATGGCAGTGACACTTCATGGGGATAGACGGGCATTACCGCCAATTAGGAGAGTCCGGCTGCCAGGCGGTAGACTCAGAATTACATTCTGCAGACCAGAAGAGCCGTCTGGGAAAGCGTAGGAGAGGAATTGGACCTCTATTGAGGGCGCTTGCTCCTTATGAACGCCATTGATGCTTGACATCGGATGAAAATGAATCTGGAGAGAATGAGAACGAATTGGAAGGAGTCGCTTTGTCTACGAGTAAATGCGAGTGAACGTGCCTCAGCGATGATTCATTCGACGAAAGACCCTTGTCCGTCACCACGGCTCGGACCGTAGATCTGTAGATGTTCGGCACCTTAGATAAGATAACGATCACTGAATCATCCTGAGCGTTTGAGGGGCTTTGCATGAGACATCAGCAACAGCTCGCAGAAAGCGATGTTTCTGCCACATTGAAGGCCTGACATATGCTGCGAAGAGCATTAAGATGGCTTCATATGGCACCAGTACCCCCTATGAACCCTCTAATTGCAGTCGTCGGCACCACGGGTACTGGTAAATCCCAGGTAAGTGTTTCCCAATCCAGCGTGTGTGCCTAGGAGCTGACCGGCCTTGCAGCTCGCGGTATCACTGGCAGAACGATTCAATGGAGAAATCATTAATGGCGATGCGTTGCAAATCTACAAAGGCCTACCAATTACTACAAACAAAATCTCCATCGAAGAGAGAAAGGGGATACCGCACCATTTGCTAGGCTGCGTGGAGCTGGATGAAGAACCATGGACAGTCCAAAAGTTTCGAGACCGAGCTAGCAAGATTATCGAAGAAATTAGATCTCGTGGGAAGCTGCCAATTCTCGTTGGAGGAACACATTACTACACGCAATCCCTGCTTTTCAAGGATGCCATAGTTGAGCAACAGGATGTCGATCGTCTTACTGAAGAGGAGCAAGGACAGAAATGGCCCATTCTTGATGCAAGCACGGAAGAAATGTTGGAAGAGCTTCGAAAGGTGGATCCTATGATGGCTCGATACTGGCATCCGGCTGATAGAAGAAAAATCAGACGCAGTTTGGAAATATGGTTGACAACAGGCAGGAAGGCTTCCGAAATCTACGACCAGCAGCGGCAATTGAGGACTGTTAAAGATATTGATATCGACCGGGCTATTGAGGAGCCCACCAAGTCTTCTGACAACGTGCACGAGCATTCGGTTACGGGACATAATTCTCCGCTTTCATACGATACTCTTATCTTCTGGACGCACGTTAAGAATTACATGCTCAATCCAAGACTGAGCAAGCGCGTCGATAGTATGGTGTCTGAAGGGCTATTAGAAGAGGTTCAGTCCACCTACAGCTTGCTTAAAGAAACAAGCACGAATCAAAGTGCGGGCATATCAATAGCCATCGGATTTAAGGAGCTTCTTCCTTATATCATTGACGGTAATAACTCGGAGAGTCTCAAACAAGAGGGGATCGAGCGCGTGAAGATAGCAACAAGGCAGTATGCCAAGCGACAAGGCCGGTGGATCAGACTACGGCTACAACAAGCTCTCACCGCAGCAGATACCAGCCATAGACTCTTCTTATTGGACGCTACCGACCTCTCGCGATGGACACAAAACGTGGAGGAGAAAGCAACGGAAATCACCACAGTATTTCTGCGCGGTGATGCGCTGCCGGATCCAAAATCGTTATCAGCTGCCGCGAAGGAAATGCTCTTCACGACTGAGAAAATAACCAGAGCTGCGAGGCATTGTGATGCTTGTGGTAAGACCGCGATGAACGACAAGCAATGGGCGCTTCATGTGCAAAGTAAGGGACATAGGAAAGCAGTAAGGCCGAAAGTCGATTGGCAAGCGCTGTATCCGAAGTCCCAGGCCAATGTAGGAAGAGGCGAATAATAGGAGTTCTCTGTCTGCATACACTAATGTACTAACGCAAAGAGCGTTCTTGGATGTGATCTTGGTATGTAGTAGACCGCTTTAAGCGTCATAGATCAGCCGGATGTTAGCTTTAACGCTCGGTGTAAGTCTAGATATAAGTTCGAAACACGCCTTGACCAGCCGAGAATACTGTAGTTGCTGCCATTCCTCGCTTTGGAAGAGTTTCGAATTATCGATAAGCATCGATAAAGAGCAAAAGCTAGTGTAGCTCACGCTTGAAGAATAAGTATAGATTCAGAACAGCTCAGGTAGACCTACGTTCAACGCTTACTTTGGAAATCCTGAACGTCAGCACAGTACATTTTGAATGTCTTAGTTCCGTTGTCTTTTCTCGCTTTCGAAGAGTTCCGAAGTACGGAAATGTGCCAATACCAGAGCTGGACTGTACTACTTCTCACTCAGTGAGCAACGCCAACATTATCCGTTCATCTCAAATGAGCTAGGACTCCACTAGTCACTACCTTACTTTCAATCCCCTAACAAGCACTCGAAGCGTAACTCGAGCGACCTAAGCTGTCCTTTCACTACGACCAGGATCAGTAACCTCCGACTCTATTCCATCCTTCAACGACAAGATCTTGGAAGTCAGCTTTGCGATAGTCGGGTTGTCGTACATGGTCTTGGGTGCCGCACGCACATACAATCCCTGGATTTGCGCAGCAGCGTTTGGATGTCTTGCACTATTCAAAGCCTTCGAAAAGTCTGGCCCTGCCGTGGAAAAGCCGTCTTCATCCTCGACGCCAATCAGTCCATCGCCGTAGAAGACCGGCTGGAAAACCTTCACAAAAGGCAAGCAATGAGACGTTTGGCAAGCAACATCATTTGACTGTGGGTGGTAAATACCGGGCGTGCTTTGCATCGTCAGGTAATGGACGAATAAATAAGCAGGACAATAGATATCAGCCCAAACCCTCGTTAGTGCACAGAAGGCAATGCAACTTAGCCCAAAAGCCTGCCAATAGATGTTATGATGCAAAAGCTTGTCATCACAAAAGGGGGGACAAGGCAGTCCATGTGAACGGAGAGGGAGGGACGTGGAATCTTACTCGCGCATGGTGTTCAGTGCATGACTCAATACTAAGGGAGCCCCAGTTACAGAATCTCCATGCATGAGCATGGTTGTTGGAAGAAGATTAAGGTATGGAACGGAAGCTCAACACGGTGCCAAGATTGATAGGGCATGCGTACGGGTGACAGCCGCCCTAGGTCCTAACGCGATTCGGTTGTCAGTGTCTCTGGCTCATTACCGTCCTACAATTTCAGACATCTTACAAATGCTTCTCATCCGCCAGCCCCGGAACTACTGTCCCTTCCAACGTCTTTCTAAGCGCCAATTGAGCCTGGCATATACCAAACATGAGCCCGCAAAGCCCGAGCCAGGTCATGCTCCGTTAGTGATCATGCACGGGCTCTTTGGCTCCAAGCAGAACAACCGGAGCATTAGTCAGTGAGCCTTTCTTTACCTAAATATTCGAGACCCACTCACTGACCAGAGCAGGGCACTTGCACGGGACTTGAAAACATCTGTGTACGCCGTTGTCAGTCATTCCATATGCGTACCTCCCACTGAAACCGAGTGGCTAATGGACCAAGGACCTGAGAAATCATGGCGATTCACCTCATGCCCCTACCCACAATTATTCGGTGATGGCCGACGACGTGGAGCAATTCATTGCCGAGCATAGCCTTACGGTACCAACATTGATAGGCCATTCGATGTCAGTCTACACCTTATATCTGGTCCGTCGCACCAGACATTGCACCGAACAAGACTGAGTAAATCTCAGGGGCGCCAAAGTAGCCATGACTGTTGCACTTCGGTCGCCGAAACTTCTTGGAGCCATGATATCAGTCGACAATGCACCCGTTGATGCCAATCTGAAAAGTAATTTCCACGCATACGCTCAGGGCATGCGGGAGATTGAAGAGGCTGGAATCAAGAAGCAAGGCGAAGCAGACACTATCTTAAAGAAATATGAAGATGTGAGCTTTACAGAATTCTACACGTATTTGGAGAGCATATCTGATACAAGCAGGCTCTTTCCATTCGACAATTTCTGCTCACCAACCTTGTTCGATCGCCAGATGGAGGAGAATATCATCTGCGTATCCCAATCAAGACACTGTCTGCAAGCCTTGATCATATGGGCGATTTCCCCTTCAGAGATCCGGACGAAGCTCGCTATGACGGGCCCGCACTGATTATTCGTGGTGCTAAGAGCCATTACATTGCAGATGATGTGCTTCCTCTGATCGGACGCTTCTTCCCAAGGTTTGAATTAATAGACATCGATTGCGGGCATTGGGTGGTTTCCGAGAGGCCGGAAGAGTTTCGGAAAGGTACTCACATGTCCTACAGGTGCTACTTCGAGTACTGACTTAGGATAGCTGTCGTTAAATTCTTGCAAGAGAAAGAGTCAAAAGACGCTTGAACTGTGCAGTCACCCATAGGTACAGAGAGTGTTGTAAGAAAGCGTGTATGACCATGTGGATTAAGGGAAATACCAGCCCCCAAGCAGAACTCTCGTGTTTGCTTGCGAGCGGCTTTCATAGGCACTGACTGGTGAATCAAGCCCAGTAGGTCATGCTATCAAGAGTGCCAGTAGGCCGAGGAAACAAGCTTCACTCCCATCAAGAGATTGTTATGGAGAGTTGATTATCAATGAAGCTAGCAAATCGAGGATGGGCTAAGTAAAATATGAAGTGCGGGTCGTTAGCCTTGACGTCGAACGACAGACGAGACGCATAATTATTCAGAACATTTTTGGAAATTGTATTTCTGCGCCTATGAAGACATGCTAATCTGTACTGCAATTCGAGCAGCCAGCCTGAGCCCACTGAATCATCTATCCACTTCCAACCATTGCCTACACGTTTTCCAGCACTTGCTCCTTAAACTCTCGCTCGACCTTCTGTCCTTGCTCGTCCGTAGTAGATTCACCGTGTAGGTTGAGGAGAGCGCCAAGGTCGAACTTTGGTGCCTTCAAAAGCTTGACTTTGCGGATATGGACCTAGACTACGTCAGCGTGGCCAAGCTCACAGCTATGTTCATAGCATGTAGAGAGACCATGAGCGTACGTTTTGTAGTGGGTAGATGCCCTGTGTAGCTTTCTCGATCTCACGACCGATAACTTCAGGGATCAATTTCGTTGTTAGCTGTGAAAGCGTGCAGCTCGATGCCTCGCGCTGTATAATCTCAACCATCTTCTTGCGAATAGCACGGATCTGTGACGATGCAGCATATGTAGTCTTCTTGATCTGATTAGGTCTTCGCTTGGTGAAGGCTATGGCGAAAAGACGGAGGAGGTAATCATCAGTGGTTTTGACAACGACGTTGGCTTCGATGAGAGTCTGCCACTTGCGAACTAGCGACCGTAGCTTATCGGAGGTGAAGTCGAGTCCGTGGAAGTTGGTGAGACAGTTCTTGCCCTGGACTTCGTCCACCCTAAGCTTGACCTTTCGGAATGCGTGGTCCTCATCTTTCTGTAAGTCGGCAAGCGATACCTCGAAAATCCTTCCCTTCAGCGCATCGTTGGCGTTCTTCAGACCAGTAGTTCTGTTTACGAGTGTTTTGCCCACGCTTGAATGTGTTAGCTACTGCTGGAGGTGAAGAGGCAGAAATGTGCGTACTCGCGAATCTGGAAGGTGGAGGGTGCCTAAAGAATGTCAGATACATCTTAGATATTGGTCCTGTCGTACACACTTTGACTGAGTACCAGTCCTTTCGAGTGAAAGGGTCTTGAGTCCTCTTCTTGAGACCTTTCTTGCCCTTGGAAAGGCGCTTGTTCCTGTGTAGCTGTTAGCACGTTCGACATCCTCAAGAATGCCACTTCTGCAGTGGAGCAGTGATCACTGACTTTCCGACAGCCATAATTGCGACTGGAGGGACTCAAGCGTTGCTGCCTTCAATGTGCAAGTCAATGAAAGAGGCTTGGATTTCATCAATTTAGATGTTGGATCGCGCACAATCAATAAGCGAAGCGCTAAAGCTTAGCGTCTCCGCTCGCCGATACCAAGACACACTACCATGCCGCCATGAGTTTCGAGCCTGATCAGAATCTTGGAAGTCTATGATACTGCTCGCAAGTTAATTCTCAAGTTCCACGGGAAGTGTTATGTCTTAGTGTAATGCCTGCGTTATGTATGAAAACATCAATAGGCGAACTGCTCTGGTATTGTGGAGGCAGAGGTTTCTGTGGTAATCTTTACATTTGGGCTACGAAGCCCGGCAGTCGTCTAGTCAAGTACTCTACTCGAGACCGTGGGCTATTTACCATGGTCTTGGAGCAAATAACCTGGTGTACGCTTGCTCTGTGTACATGTCTGGTCTAGAATGCCCTATAAACTGAATCAGTCCGCCGTCCTTCACTCAAACCCTTCCAATCCAACTTCCACCTGCTCGTATTACCCCTTCTAGCGCTTGAGTGGCCTCTTCGGTGGAGGGCACCCCGAGACAGTCCGCTTGGTAGGTCCGTAACACACGGATCGCCACACGAATCGTCCCTTTGCCGGAATCATCTACTCCTGGCGAGCTGTTAAGGTTCGGCAACTACTTGATGAGCAAAGCAAGCCTCGACCATCGCTCGAAGACGACGAGCCTTAGGTTGTAGCAAGACCAATTTTTTTTAGTGGCATCTCAATGATCAACATCTTCCCATGCCCTGCCGTGGACTTCACTAAGTTCAGCCATGTTCAACACCTTGCCGGTAGTGAAATAGCCGCTGTTGATCTTTGCATCGATCTCAACTCTGCTGTCCTCCGGGATCAGCTCATCAGGTATCGGAATTCGTTCGTGGATCGGTATGCCTTGCTCGACGATCGCATCATATTTCATGTTCGACATGCTAAGCATACGATCAATCTTAGTAATGCCTAGCCAGTGTAAGACATCTGGCATCAGCACTTGGAATCGCATGTCCTTTACTCCAGCGATGTTTTCTGTACGTTGGAAATATTCACTAGCTCGATCCGCACCTCGTTTGCGAGCATTGTACACGAGGTATTTTGTCACTTCTCCCAGGGCTCGTCCTTCTTTCCGGAAGTAGATGACGACACCACTCCCACCCTGTTGCGCTTCCTTAACGGCTTGCTCTACGCCAAATATTAGGTATGGACGACAGGTACAGATGTCAGAGCCGAAGACATCGCTTCCATTACACTCATCATGCACACGAAGTGCCAGCTTGACATTGGGATTTGACATCTTGGCGGGGTCGCCGAAGCAGTAGACGGTCAAGCCTCCGATTGGAGGAAGGAAAAGCTTGATGTCTCCGCGAGTGATGAGCTCGGGGAAAGATCCTCCGGTATTCTCGAAAAGTGATCTTCGTAGCGTCCCTTCGTCGACTCCAAAGCGCTCAGCTACTCCAGGGAGGTACCAGACGGGTTCAACGGCAAATTTAGTGACAGCGAGTTCGCCAGTCTCGTTGATGCATATCTTTCCATCAGGGACGAGACGACCAGCAAGTACGCTCTGTTCGAGCTCAGGGAGTTTCATATGAGCTTTGGTGACGGCAATGGTTGGTCTGATGTGGACATCATCATTGCGTATAATGTCAGAAAATAGCCAAGGAGCCAAGTGCCCGAGTGGATCCATGGAGACAATCTTCTTCGGATCGGCCCATTGCGGGAAAGGACCAATTGTGACTGCAGGCTCAGTATTGGTGAAATCTGGTTTGTGGTCAACATCGAGATTTTTGCTAGCCACAGCTAAGGCGAAATATATAGAATAGGAGCCACCATGAGCGCCGACCGCTGTTGTAGAGGGAATTAGAGACATTAGGCGTGGCAGCTGGGAATGTAAGATTACCGTTTCTTCGCCTGATTGTACTTTGGCTACGTGATACGACGACAGGACCTCGTTGTTGCGGGTCAGGATTTCCCCAGTCCATGGGTAGAGGATCAATACCTGACTGCCCGGGATAAGTCGTCAATATGATCCTCGAAGTGGTAGTGCTATGCTTTCGAGGAGTTGTCACGTGGTGGCTTTCGGAGTCATCTGTGCGTGAGGAGCTAGGGCGATCTGTAGCGGCTTGATCGCTGTGGGAGACTTGATGATTTACTGGATTGGCAGTCGGTTGCGGAGGAGCATGATGTCGCTCTCCTACTGCATCCTGAACCTGCTTGATTCCAGCCAGAACATTGACCTGTCCCTGGATGGCTTCCAAAGCAGCGGGAAGGTGTTCATAGCCTTCCTGAATCGACTTGACAGTGGCCAGGATTCGCTGCAGCAATTCGGATTGATCAGTGGGCGGAGAAGCTTCTCTCGAAGCCATTGTAGATAGGTGTTTCGGGGTGAATCTCACGAAAGACAGGATGGAAGAATATGGCTTCCCTTTACTTTCGAGCTTTTGCTAAGCTTGACTAAAGAAGCAGATCATCGAATCAGCTTTTGCTACAGACTACCGTATTTGTTCGTAGAGTAAAAGAAATGAAGGAGCTGGGGAAACGGCTTCGGCATCATAAGGTAAGGTAGGCTTCGCGCTTAGATAAGACTGCCGCTCTGCCGCTAATCTTAGCTCCATGAGCTTGTAAGTTCGTTTCTCAGAAAGCCTCTTGAGTCTCCGAGCCTTGCGACAACATCGTAAACTCATTTCCCTTTGCATTCGAGTCAACCTCACTATGGTACGCTTACACACACGTCAAGAAGATGGGCATGAAGCCGAATGCTAAAGACTTGTGATCAGGGTAAACGCAAGAAGTCATCACGTAAACCGCAAGGACCAAAGAAGGTTGGTGCGACCGCTTGACCATACTGTTTGACGGGAAGCTGCTGAATTATCAAATTCAGAAAGAACCTCTTCCAACAAACTTCCCGTGCCTCTTCTGCAATCACGAAAAATCCGTCTCAGTGAAATTGGACAAGAAAGCAGGGATAGGCGAGCTTTCCTGCAAAATCTGCGGTCAGCAGTTCCAGACTGGCATCAATTGTGAGTTAGGAGTCTCGCAAACACGGTCGCATCAATGTCGGGGCTAATGTCGAAACTTGCAGATCTTTCTGCTGGTGTAGATGTCTACTCCGACTGGATCGATGCTTGTGACACCGTAGCCAAGGAAGCAGCAGGTACCACAACCGCCGATGATGGCTTCGACTCATACGGCGATCTGGCAGCAGGAAACGAGAGGAGGAACTCGGACATGAACATCGACCGACATCTGGTGTCAGCTGTTGGTGGGAATGAATACGGGGGAGATTCCATCGACGACGACGAATAGGTCCTTGGCAGACCAACCTTGTCATGAAGTTGACGAGGTATATGGACCCTAAGCATTACGGGCGTTTGGAGTATTTGGAGCATCGGATTACCGGGCGGGGCTTCGATTGCTACACCATTGAAGACAACTTCTCATTACCAATACGAGGGAACTGGCCACATTGCTGCTATGTGACATTGCCTTAGTCATGCTTCTCAGATATACTTCGTAGAATCCCAGTAAACATGTGTCCAGGCCACCTGCGTGGATACCTAGCTACTTCGAGGCCCCAATGGTTTCGGACGAAATCGTGGCTAGCAATCAATTCCAATAACACCACCCTTATTCCCTATCACTTTTCCTGGACGTACAATGTACAATATTTTGGTATGCGACCCCAATGTCTCAAGACTTTAGAGTGTGTAGAATCGGTCTCCGAAGTCGCCAAGTCCAGGCACGATGTAGCTGAAAGCATGAATCAGTCATTTGAACGAGGTAATTATATTGCAGAAGCATACTTCTTCTCATCCAGGCCCTGATCAACGAAGGCTGTGACGACTCGCAGATTAGGGAAGCGCTTCGCAAAGTTATTGACGCCTTCGGGACTTGCAATGAGGTTCAAGAAGAGTATCCTGTCCTCGGGTACTCCCCTTGATTTCAGAACGTCCACGGCCATAGTCGCCGATCCCCCTTTGTTCAAAATTTACTATCATCCAATACCAGAGAAAGGTCCATTCTTACCTGTTGCAAACATTGGATCTAATAGTAACACCCATCTGTCCGATATGTCTTCCGGCAACTTATGGTAGAAGAGCTTGGGTTTGCTTGTGTCCTCATCTCGTTGAATTAAGATCTTCCCAATTCTTACAGAACGACAGCAGTCCCGAAGGCCTTGCTCCATTGCTTCACCAGCTCGCATGATTGAGACTCCACAAATCTTTCCTTGGAACTTCACACCGGCATAGGAGCGACCTACCGGCGTTGTAATTATATGCTCAATGACGGGAAGGTGATTTAAGCCTTCCTCAACGAGGAGGCGGATAATACGATTAGAGTAGAAGATGAAATCAGCTCTCGCTGTGTCTTTATCTCGGATCATACTAAATGCCCAATGACTCAGACTGTGCCGAATAGGAGGAGGTAAAAGATCTTCACGTACGTGAGAAGGGCTATCAGCTGTGGTGTTTGCGGCAGGATGTGCACATTCTCGTAAGATATCTCCGTTGATACCGTTGCAGTGGGTTTCTGTGCAATGGGACGATAGTCAGGTCCAACGCAATGGGCCGGTGCTGTACTCTTTCCAGGCGACGACATCCCGATTACGGCTGCGCAAGCAGATAGTCTTCACAAAAGGTGAGGTAATGAGACCACAAGAGAGGACCATTGAAGGCGCTTTGCAACTTCAGTCCATTACACCGAGCTGCCTGTTCGCCAATTCGCCAAGAGGTTGTTTCGTTACAGCATGCTCAATATCCCTTCATTACTCTATCAAGCATTGAAGTATCCAGGGTGAAGTTACGTAGAATAAGAGGCGGCCGCGGGGAAGGAGCATTAGTGGCTTTCAGGCTACGGGTAGTAGCGAGAACCTTATCCTGAACCGGCTTTGCATGAATCAGATCCTTGTCACATAACTTGGCTGATCGCTGTTTCTTGTTGATCGTCCTAACAATTCTCCTGTTAGCAGACCAACATAACGCAACTATGACTGCTTCCCTATCTTTGAGCAGCCATTCCTGTTAGAGTTGCTCGACAGTCAAGGAAGTGCGACTACCATCACTGCTCGGGCCAATCTCCTCGCGCCCATGGCTTCACTTGTCCTCCGCTTTTGATCGCCGACGTACGATCTTGAGCTACGCTCACCCAATATCATGACTGTTGTTGCTATGGCTCAACGCCGAAAAGCAACTACTTATGGTAAGGCATCGCGCAAACCTGTCATTACCACAAGGGGCGCGTTCGCTCAAGCTGCTGAAACGAGCATCTGGGATTCAAGAGGCAGACTTCAAGACTTGGATGAGGATGGCGCGTCAACAAGAGACCGACTTGGCAATGCTCAAGCTAAAGACATGGTATCCGAGAGCACAGGCAAAAGGAAATCATCGCCTGTATTGCAGTCAAAGGACCCTAAGAGGGCTACTGTCAACAAACATAAGACTCACTCCCCTCTAACTCTCAGCGTTGGTTCTCAAGATGACGCGGTGTTCGACGTACCCTCTTCAGACAATGACCATGAGGTGAGGATCAGAAATTCCGATGCTATAGTGAGGAAGAGACGGAAGATAACGCCGCAACTTGTGGACAATGATGCCTACTTAGTGTTTGACGATGCTAGCCTACAAAGACACGTCGCTGCTGAAGCCTCAAAACACGCGAACATCAATCCAAAGCCCACTTGGAACACTACGGGTGGAGAGTACCCACGCTCTGCTCAAGCTCGCTCAGAAAGTCAACCTAGAGCACGCCTCAACCCTCCCGTAAAGCAACATCGCGCCACAGCAGCACGAGGACCGCGCAACCAAGCCGATACAGATCATGCCACTATGACAAATGGAATTAAAGCGAAGAAAGAGGTCGGACTCCCTCCAACTGGTGGGATTCAGGTACCTCTCCTCAAGGCTAAGACCCCACCTCGAAGAATGCCGAGGGACACAGCTGGACTGACTACAACTGTCGCTCGGCCAGTGACGCTGCTAACTTCCCCGAAAGCAACGTCGGCACATCAATCGGGCGGTAGTCTTGGAGAATTGTCCTCTTCTACAAATGCGCTTCATCGACCAAGTACCCCAATCAGGCGGGCCAAGACTCCAGACGGGGCTACAACCCCACGCCAGCGTGAGCTTTGGAACAGGCTACTGTCCGACGACGCTCATGCTGGCAGTCCAAGCCATCTGGATTTACCAGGCCTGATACTGACCGACAACAAGTTCGACAGGCCTCTTACAGCCCGCAAAGTCACCTGGGGCAAAGCTTTCAAGGGCGACCTCCAGGCCCGACCCAAAAGGATCATTGACAAACTGCATCCGTTTGATCAGAGTCTGAATTATTGCGAGGACGATGAGATGGACGACTCTTCCGAAGAGAGTAGCAGTGATTCATACTCGAAATCCCTGCGGTCCGAGGGCTCAGCCCTCAACGATGCTATCACAGTACAAACCTCACCCAGCGCGGATAGTCAGAGCATAGGCCAAGTCCCACATCAACAGGCTCTGTCTCAATCTTCACACGCAATACCGTCACTACATGGTGTCGGACTTAAGGTCACATATGCTCGTCAACGATCTTACCTTACGGACCACAACTTAGATGATGTGGCGATGCTCAGCGTGCCGGCCGTACCTGAACCAACGAATAGGAAGGCGGCCAGTCGAAGAGGGCTAAGCGAGAAGGCTCCTGACTTGCAATTGACATCTGCTTTCGATGATGACGATTTTGGGGCTGCCCAAGATTCTCAGGGTGGAGCTATGAGGAGCATTCATGAGCTACGTGAAGCAGGTGGAAACGTGCGTCTAACCATCGAGCTCGAGGCGATCCTCGACGACCTTGACGAGAAGGAGTCGACAAGTCTTCGCCGTAGTAGGCTGATGCATCTGGTGACCAAACTTCAGGACCCCTCCCAATGCCGCCTTTTCATTGACCAAGGAATGGAGTCGCGCTTGCTGTCTCATGTTGGCTTTGGGGATGACCTAATAGCCAACTCCCTTATGGCCGCAGCAGTTCTTCAGCTTATAGTTGGTCCAACCTCGGCACCGTTGTTGGCCCAGGTAAGTGACATAGGAGTTGTAGCTTTCCTTATTGGGCTCTTGGGATGTGATCAGGACCTCGTCACTGCCTCAAAGCTTCGGTCGAACAACCTGTCCAAAGTCGCCCAGCAAGAGTATGGAAGATTCTGCGCCTCGCTCTTGAAGTCTCCCATGTGGAGAGCAGGAAAAACACCGCTGCTCTCATGTCACGCGCTGGCTCTTCAGTGCCTTGAAAATCTTGTGCGGCACACCCGGGAAGCTGGATCTTTGTCTGAGGTGCTTTCAGCAAATGCGATCAGGCGTATTGTCGCCACTTCCTTGCCATCTTCCTCGATACCGCTACCACCATCGAACGCAATCTCAACCATCAATCTTGAGCTTGCACTATCCATACTTGAGTCTTGCACTATCAGCAATGCGGCTGAATGTCAAGAATCATTGTGGGCAGGTGATATACTCGAGCGTGTGATCGGTCTCCTTCCGCTACTGGCCTCGTGGAAAGAGGAGGAATGTGCTACGTCACAAACGCTGACACTTCGGTTATACGTGAATCTTACAAACAACAATCCTGGACTATGCGAGGACTTCTCCACACCGGCTATCGTTGATGCGCTGTCCCGAACTATTATCTTAAATTTTAAGCAACTCTCAGACCACGCCATGAAACAGGAAAAGCCACTAACGCTAGACCATCTCATCCTTTCTCTTGGCTCTTTTAGCAATCTCGCAGAATCCTCCGATTTGGCACGGCAACTGGCCCTGGAACTTCGTTATGGAGGTCAAAGCTATCTGGATGTGCTCTTGGAACTCTTCATGACAAGGTCCAAGAGCGCTGCCGAAGTAAGGACCTCCCCCTTACTCACCTATCGAATCGATCGTAAACTGACTTATGCAGGTCTTCTCCGAAGAAGAGACTAGCTCGAACGTGGCCTTAGGATACCTGTCAGTGTTGTTAAGCTTTCTATGCCTCAACAGGAGTGTCAGAGCGCGTGCAAGCGCCCGGCTACGCGGAGGCACCTTGAAACAATTGGTTGATGCACTGGAAGAGTTCCTGCAATATCATAGGCAGATCGATGCAGATGTCCATCCAGGCGAAGGGGAAGAGGATACTAGGGCTGGCTTCCTCGGTCGTTGGCAGGGTCTGGTCGATGATCTCAAAGCTTAAGAGGCCACCTATGGGAATGTCATGACATTTCATCATCGTAACAGATGGTGTATCGTACGTGCTTAATTAGAGGAGTGCGAACTTGCTTGCGTGTACAGTCGGTGTGGGAGTATAGTAGACTGATGTTGGACTTCAAGGACGGCGAAGTGGTCGAGTTCACTGCTGGGGAGATCAGTCATATTACTGGCGCACCAACGACGTGGCAAGTCTTTTGTCCGACAGTATCGACATTACCATGTTTATACCCCCCTGAGGCTTTTAATGAGTGACGGTCTGTGCTCGATGTGGACGCGACAGTAACCTTGTTGGACATATACGCGATCTGCTACCGACACGTGCGCACAAGGCTTAATGAGTTGGTGTGCGACTGCAATTTCTCTAGATCTCCTGGCAATAGGTCAGATCTTCCAGCAATAGGTGCATTGTTTTGCCCAAATAGAAGGTTGATTTGCGCCGCCGCATCTAGAATCAAGTTTTCCGGGGTAAAAGCGCCGAGCAAGAACAACGCACCAGTAATGGCGCTCTGCACATGTAGTCCACTTATAGAATGCGCGACGTTGCGACGAGAAGGACTTAACGTGCGAGAGCAAGATTTGAATACCAAACTATCACGTAATTAACAGTACCCTCCTAGAAGCATATCCCTACCATCCCCCCCTCACTCCCGCGCATTCTAACCTCCAAGAACCCCCTTCATCCGTGCAAGAGAAACGGTCGAGAAAAAGTAAAGGCAAACCGTCAGATGCAAAAGCATTAGCAAAGATGCCAACATCATCCCCCAAGCAGCGCAAGATGGCCGTTGTCGGCAGTCGATCCGTTGGTAAGCTATTCCCAGCGTGGTCTTCGGCACTTGCTCCGTGCACAGACATTAGTTTTTGACGCCCTGCTTTGCTTTGCTTTGCTTTGCTTTGCTTTGCTCACCTTGCCCCCTTTAGGCAAATCCTCCCTCACCGTCCAATTTGTTGAAGAGCACTTTGTCGATAATTACTATCCTACGATTGAGAATACATTCAGCAAAGTCATTAAGCATCGCAGTCAAGACTTTGCTACCGAAATTGTCGATACCGCTGGCCAAGTAAGCGGCTCACGATCCCATTCCCAATGCGGCGGCCTGCATAGATCGCTCCGGTTCTAATGTCACGCGCGCTGTGGTAGGATGAATATAGCATCCTTAATTCGAAGCATTTCATCGGCATCCATGGCTATATGCTGGTGTATTCCGTGGCGTCCAAACAATCCTTTGATATGGTGAAGATCTTGAGAGACAAAATCTTGAATCATCTTGTATGTTTTAATTGCTCAGAAAAGATATACAGCTATCTATCCCGTCCAATTAGCTGATCTACGACAGGGTGCCGACTGGGTCCCCTTGGTGATCGTCGGCAACAAGAGCGACCTACGAGCAGACCAACGGCACGTCCCCATTGAAGACGGCAAGAAACTAGCAGAGGAATTTAACTGCAGCTTTACAGAAGCCAGCGCACGGCTGAACACCAATGTGGCGAAGGCCTTCCAGATGATGATATCTGAGATGGAGAAGTCTCAGAACCCGGGTGAGCCGACTGGGGGAAGTAAGTGCAGCGTCATGTGAGTTGTGGGGGAGAGGGGGGGAGGGAGGGTAGAGGCCAGATCCGGAGTCGGAAGGTAGTGGATAGATCTCATTTTGGGTCATAGACTTTCGGTTTGCATCTGCAAAGATTCGTTTGTCCTTCTAATGGGCGTGGAGCGATAGAATATGTACGATATCATACTTTTGGGTATGAGGAAGTGAGCACCAGAAACATGGTGCACTTAATGAATATCTGGTATTCTAAGCCATGAACAATCGCTAGCTAAGCCTGACTGCTAGAACGATCAGCCAGCGGCAAGTTGCCATTAGCATCTCAGCAAGCATAATTAGTGTATAGATTGCACAAAGCCTTCAAGCTTCCCCAGGTTCAAACAAGGACTATTGCAGGGATCTCGTGACGGGAAGGGACCGCTAAGCCGCTAAGGCCACGCTAGCTCTCCCTTGAGATGTACTCAACTACTCATAGAGTCTTCCACCTCGCGCCTCAACCTTCTCCGCTACATCCGAGATATGACTTCACAACTTCACTCCTGCAAGCTCTGAGGATCAATGCGAGTCTGCAAATGTTTATAGAGATGCTGACTTGTACCCTTGTGTGCAGCTTCAAGGATCACTGTTCCTCAAAGAGCAGTGATGTGTACGGCAAGGTGCGCTTGATGAGGAGTAAACAGAGCAGAATGAAGAAGCTTGGGAAGCGAGGCTACACAGATACTGCAAAGATGCGAGCTTTGAAGGTGCTCAGTTCTGAGGACTGATAGGCGAGCACAATGAGATTCCAGCGTACTGCAAGCAGCAAAACCAATGGACATAGCATCGAAGACTACAGCGTCACCAGCTTTTGCGGAATTTTCAACCCAGAAGAGCAGTTTCCGGCAACGAGTGCATCAAGCTGGATGCATGGCTATTCACATACCTAACTCCCCCGGTCTTCCCAACCACGAAATCCGCTAGCTGGGTGCACTGGGTGACGTGAATGGTAGTTGTAGCATCCATGCTAACAATGCGCAGACAAGGGGACAGAATACCGCAATGCGAGACTTGGATAGATGGGTCTGCCTCTTAGTCTTTGGCGTGGGAACATGAGACGACCACTACGATACAGTCAGAGATCTTCGTCTCCGGTTGAAGGATGCCTTGGAGGTCCCACATTATACACATCATACCTCAATCGAAGATGTTTGTTTTAAGGTGTCCAGCTTCCTGGGAATAGAGACTTCTTGCCCGGTCAGGTTCGAACTTTGATGCTCGTGGGCTGGATGGCGAAAAAGGATCCTTGGAATGATCTGATGAGAAGTTTCTCAGAGTGAGCAATGCCGAGATCAAGCAAAATCAGAGCTTTTGAAGACGAACGCTGCTGGGAAGAAAAGTTCGCAATGGAGAAGATACGAATTGTGCAAATGAGCAACGTTTGTAAGGCTCTGTAGTCTAGATAGTAGATTCCATGGCCTAGCCCAGCGGTGCACGTCCTAGGTATTTAGACTTCAATCGCATTCTCGCCACCCAAAAGCTTGTAAATTGTAGTCCATCGCTCTTCATATCACTCTTTTCTGTCTTAATGGAAAGCTTAGACTGGAGAAGATTGGGTTCCGCAATCCTTGTGGCGAAACGCGGTACTCCGTAGAAGCGCCCCACTTCGCTGGGCTTGGTGCCTTGGCTCCTTTGGAGGCTGTGAGGCAGTCACGGCCACCAGCGTCTCAATTATTGGGTGACCCAAGCTGGCACAAAAGCTTAGCATCGACCTCACAGCTGACGCCTAATCGTGATACCATCTCTTTCATTATAAATGCCTTGCCCGACATTGTTTGACAGCACAATCTTCTGGTGAAATCATCTCCTCTAGTCAGCAGACATGTTTCTATGTATTTGTTCTAGCCCGCGTGTCACACATCCAAACATTGTCCTCAACACGTGATATTCCGCGACACTTGTCGACCTCAAGTATCTGAAGCTTCACTTCATCCAAGACTGTTATGCAAAATCATCATCCAATATTTGGATTGCCCAACTTCATCTAGACGCAAAAATGGCGGCCGCAAAACCTCTCGAATGTCCCTTCTGCAATTTTACCAATCATGACAGTTATGCTTTACAATACCACGTCGAAACTTCCCACCCCGAAGAAGAGGGTCCTTCGCCCTTTGCCATTACTGAAAATGCGCGGCACGAAGACTCAGAGGATGACGACGACGAGGAAGGCGCGAAAGACAGCGCGCCAGATTATATCGAATGCCAGTGTGGAGAATTTTGCCTCCTTGCAGATTTTGAAAATCATTTGGAGATGCACTATGCAGAGGGCACGAATTTTGACGAGACCAAGCCAACATCAACAGATTTAGCCGTACCTGGCACCACCCTTCATTACGGCAGAGCGACATCCCCAGCCATGCAGTCTCCGCCCCCTAGTCCGCTGATGGATGCTGTGCCCGCATCCAGCAAGTCATTAGTTGTCAGATCAAAGTCGAGAAATCAGACTCGTGTTAGAAGTGGCAAGAGCCAGAGTGTTGTCCAAGACTTCATGGATGTTCTCAGACACTCAAGTACGCCGCCACCTAGAAAAGTCTCAAAAGGAAAGACTACTAAAGTCCCGCAAAGATTGGGAGTAAGTGCCACCAGTATGGCTTACATTCTATTTGACGCTGATGGATCCCATAGCGAGCAGAATTAGGACCTCATGCCCACGAGGAACGGATGCCTGACTGGCTACGTAAGCAGTTGGAGCATGGCGCGAGGGTCACCACCACCACTCACATCGGCCGAGACGGTAGACTTTTACAAGTGCAGAATATCGCTAACGAATGCCGAGATATCATCCCAGTCCTGGCCCAGTTATGTGACCAGGATCCTACCGTTTCAAGGCTCTACCTTTGCCATCCGGCAGTAACCCATGTCGCGAAAATGCACAGGGAGGGTGGATTTTGTGGCTACCGTAACATCCAGATGCTCGTCTCTTATATTCGAGACGCCCACTCAGAAGGCTACCGGCATTTTACCGGAAAGCTTCCTTCAGTCATTCGGCTCCAAGATATGATTGAGAATGCTTGGGATATGGGCTTCAACGCAATAGGCAGGATCGAGACTGGGGGCATTCGAGGCACAAGAAAGTACATTGGCACGCCCGAAGTAAGTTGCCGTCACTGCTATCAGACAACGTGACTGACATCGTCCAGGCACAAGCGTTGTTGCAAAGCTTAGACATAGGGTAAGAGTCTTGGGGATTCCGTTATCTCATCTCTCTCCTAAAGTGGTACTCAGGTGCCGAGCAGAAGCCTTCAACGATGGCGCGGATATGCCTGTCCAACATAGACTCCTACAAGCAGTAGAACAATACTTCTTGGACGGAAATCCGAGCATGAACGGCAAAGTTTGCCAGACTTCCCTGCCGCCCATGTACTTCCAGCACCCAGGTAAGCTGTCCACGTAGACCACTTCCACTTCAGAGGTGCATCGCTCACACTACCCAGGCCACTCATTGACCATTGTGGGCCTTGAAGTGCGGAAGAACGGCTCACGCGTCCTCCTCGTCTTCGATCCAATGTTCAAGACATCAGACGGGATTCGAAGATTGCTAGGACTTCGATTCCGTACCTCTGCTCCCGATAAGCTGCTGAAAGCTTATCGCCGAGGTGAAGAGATGCTGCGCAAGTACTCAACCTTTGAAGTCCTCAAGTAAGTTGTAGTCTGAGAATTTAGCTCCTTTGCTGACCCAGTTCATAGGTTGACAGCACGTGTACCTGACATCCGATAAGCTTTCACTCCTTTACTGTACAGCGTTCATTACATTGAGAAATCATAAATTCATAGGAATTTTCGTGCTCCTAAGGACTTATTGTTAGACCGGCATAAGCATAGCGTAGCGAGTTCGGGAGTCGAGATTGGGGGTTAATGCCCTCGCGCTGGGTGGTTCTTATTGATATCCAGGAGTGGGCTAGATGTCACAACGCTGCATTCGGTTTATTGCTATCCAATGTATACGCCACGACGAGTCTTCTTGCAGACTACTTCAACACTCAATCACTATCTGACACTGACCGTTACGTGCAAGTGAAGTTCTGCAGGGTGGTCAGACCGCCACATCGTTCCATTATGTGTTATCAAAGCAGCTCCCTTGGTCTTAATCTAACTCTAATTTCCACTGCAGGCACAGAGATGACAACGCGCTCGACCTGATCTGGAACCTTCCGGCCCTTACTGTCTGCAGGCTCGAAGTCCCATAGCGCCAGGATGCCGGCTACGAATGCTAGGACTTGTTTCTCGGCAAAATCGCGTCCTGGGCATGCTGATTCGCCGATACCCCAGGGCTTGATTGTGCCTTCGATGAATGTTGGTTGTCCTTTGCCGTCCTTGCTTGGCTTGAGGAATCTGGTTGGGCGGAAGACATTGGGATCTTTGAAGGAATCGGGATCGTAATGATGTAAGCTTAATGGAGTAGCTACAATACTTCCAGCATCCAACGAGAACTTCGGAGGTTCCACTCCATCGTCACCTTCTCCATGAACCAACATGTCTTTACTCACCGTCCTTACTGACGAAGGCGTTGAGTACAGCCGTACGCACTCGTAGAAGCATGCTTTGAGAAGCGGACACGACTTTACGAGGCCACCTATGTCGATCTTGAGGCGAGGAGGCTCCGGTATACCGAAGTCTCGAGGAGGTTGTGTGGCGTTCGCGTATGTTTTGATCTCGTCTCGGACTTGTTTCGCTAGGCCGGGTGTTGCCCATATATGTAGCAACATCCAGAAGACGAGGTAGCTTGGTTTAGTGGTCACGCTACTTGTGAGTCAGCAGAGTTGTCTAACAATTAGGCCGAGGGATATTGACTTACGCCCATAGCAGGCTGAGATCGTAAAGCCCGTCCACGTCACGGAGACTGTTTGATCGCCAGAGCCAACGGGATGTTTCCAGTAGACGCCCAACATCGCTGAGATGCCTGAAAGGCTCATCAGGCTCATCGCCTGCATGGACGCGATCCAGTGCTGCGTGGAACGTATGCAATGCACGAAGTAATCTCCTGCGAGCAATGTGGGCCCTGGTCAAGGATGGAATACCAAATAATCGATTCACGCCCAGAATCAGCCATTTGAAGCCACCATCTAGATCCCACAGATCGTCTAATGTGGTGGGATATGCTTCTAAGAAATCGGTTCCCACTAGTGAGGGTAGGGAAACGTGGCCTACGAAGTTCTTGATTAGTGCAAAGAGGTTAATCTCGACGGCTGAGGTATGGATGATGGGGGATGCTGTGCGTTCCCAGATGTTCTGGTCGACGATGCTGGTGCTGAAGGAAACCAATTCGGGGGTATATCCTTGGATCCCGCGGATCATGGGTTGTGCGAGTCCAAGGGTGTTTGGATCGGAGGACAATTGTTGATGTAGGGAACGGCGAGCTGTGTTATGCTCTTTCAGATAATTCTGCTTGTGCTTCTTGGCTGCTCCGAAGACTCTGCTGTTGATCAGCCAGCTGCTCTCGCCGGAGCTGAAAGCAATTTTGGGTTTTTCGAAGATGGAGTCGACGAGTATTGGCGTCCAGACAATAATGTACTTCGAGCCGAATAGATACAGAGCGAAGATCTTATTGGTTGCTTGTTTTCTATATACTCATCAGTAGACGCTTTCAAGATCGGGAATCTCTGCCTACGCACTTACAACTCTGCAAAAACCGCGTAGGATTGAGTAACATTGGGAGGACATGACCCAGGTAGGGGACCCAGTATGGAAACGTAGCCACTTTCCTTGCATCTCCATAACTTGACAATTCTGTCTTATAGTTCCTGCCGCTGATGAATCTCGTTGTACACGCAATCACTCCCAATAGAATCAAGGCTTTTGGTATTAGGGACTGACTCGCTGAAGCGGTTGTATCGGCAACGAACTGCCTAGTCATTGTGGACATTTTGATGTTTCTAGAACTCCATACAATACAAAATATGAAGGGTCCTTCATAGAATCATTGTATCAAATTGACAATGTGGCTGTAAATGCATTCAGAAAAGCATGAGAAACCTAGAGTTGTACGTGTATTGTAGCTTTGACTATGCATTGAATGTGGAAGCGAGGGCTTCACTAGGTTTCGTGATCACAAAATGTATAAGCCTGCAAAATCTAAGCTGAGAATGGGCAGAGACAGATCGCTGACAGGCAAGTCTGATCCATCCATGAGCTTCGCTTGGAGACTCGCCTAGAGTCTAAGCATCTAGAGGCTGCGGATGATCCTCTAGGGGGGCTTGTACCCGCATTTTAGGCTGACCAGTCACCCGGGAGACAATCAACGCGGGCTGCCTTTGACCTTTACTCAAGCGCGACGCTCCTTGACGGAAGAACTAACCATGGAAACACTAAATGCACTATGAGAGAACGAATAACCTTCGTCCACGGTGCAGAGGATGCGTTCGACCCGAAACAGCTTCAAATCCGGCCGGACTTTTTCCTTGTAAAGTCGCTGAAGGCTGCCCGGGAGGACCGCGTGACAGCCAGCTTGTATGAGTTACCACAAGAGGTATCAAAGACCCTTACGCTGTCCAATTGGCCTTTATTGACATACACAGCTATGGAGATCCTTGAAACAATGCCATGAGCTGCACATACGCTGGGTGTCCGAACGTCCTTTTCCCTCCATCGTGCCATTCGTCTCTACAACTTCCCCTGGATTACACATATCCTTCACTCCCTTGAAGGACCGCTCTGCGTATGTAAGCAAGACTTCCAGCTGAAACATGTTCCTGCTGGCCAAGCTTCTCACTACTGATAGTGATCTACTCTGTCCGCTCCTGCTGAAGGTGTTCGGGGGACGCCCCAAGTGTACGATACCAGAGGTACCACCGATCGAATACCGAGCACTATGATAGGCTTGCTTAAATTCCTAGGATACCTTCACCGGCTTGCCGATTCTTTCTCAGCGTTCCGCCTCCTCTGCAGCATACCAATACCATGAACTGCTTCCATCTCTGGAGAAGCTTGTGACATATATACAGCAGAAAGTGTGTGCCGACAATGGTTTGTGCAAGGGTAGAGCCGATGCTCTCAACCTGGCGGACCACGTGGACATTGACTATGATACCATATCCCAATCGCTTGTCATTTCCGCGTTTTGGCACTCGGAAGCAACAACGGGGAGCTGGGATGAGCAGATTGATAAGCAAGGAGGATCAGTAAAGATCGAGGTTGGTGTACTGGCAACCGAGAAGGCTACTCGCCCAGAAGAACTATCATTAGGCGGCTTCTTAGCAGTCCTTGGGGAAGACATCAAACCCAGTACGCTGGATTGATCCAACGTTGAATCTCGACTAAACGTTCTTAGATCCCACACTATTCTCCTTCCCATCCCGTCACCATCTCTCCCCTCCCACCTCCGGTACCAATTACTCTACGGCATTTACACAGCCAATTGGCCTCCATCCGACTCTCCGCTTGACGCTCCCGCCCTACACGAATCCTCCGGCTCCAGATTGCGCTCTCCACTCTTACCTGACCCTTCCGTCGTCTCTGTTCCCAGATAGGTACCAGCTCTCTTCACAGAACTTCCTAGCGTCCAATAATCTCCACTCAATTCGTTCGCTATCCGGCGAAACAGATCTAGAAGCTCCCATCTGGGCTGTCTCAGCATGGGGCTCAGCTCTCCTGCTAGAGCTTGCTCCTCCCAAGACCAGATCCGCCCAATGGCATGCAGATATCCCGCTCCACCTACGCTACCTCCACCCCACGGACGGCGGTTCGACCAATACTTCCATTCCTTGGCCCATTGTCTTCTGGGCCTGCTCGTCTGACGAAGGTACGAAAATGAACACCAACCCATTTGACAGAGTGAATCTGGGCTACGATGGGTTGTTTGGGCCAAGGACTATGTTTTACCACCTACAGCCTACCAGTGCTGGTCAGCGATTGGTAGAAGACCTGAAGGTTCCTGTGTTGGATATGGGTGAGTCTAAAGTGAAATGGGTAGAATCTGGGACCGTAGTGGTCGTACTCTTGGGGTTTGTGTGGGTTTGTTGGACGCTGGGACGCGTCGTCGCCAAAGATATTGGATGGCGACAGGGGACTCAGCGGAGGAAGAAAGATTGATGCGATGCTACTGATGAGCACGCTGTACAGCGACATCGAACAGGCGCGCAAATCAGACAATCTACATCCATGTTTCAGATTGATAGAGTTCCACTCCGCTTCAGATCAGAGCGTTTTGGACATAGTTGCAAGCTCATTCAGCCAGCTTGACGCTCACAACGGCTCGAACGGTACTCTGATCAATATTGCGTCTCTAGCGAAAGCGAAGGTTGTGCACGCATGAGCGAAGCTGCTTAACAAAAGTCAATCGTCGACAGGCATCCTTGATCACATCCTTTGCACCACGATGTTGGAGCCTTGCGAGGGTGAATTCTTCTACCACTCACCCGATTCACGCGGTCCGGTCATCAGTCTCAAGGCGCAAGCACCCCAGCAAGAAGCTGAAGAGAGTGTTTGGAAGTCGAAGCAGGAGGGACACTTTTCGCCCTCTGGTCAGAGAAACCAAGACTAGAGGTGGAGAGTCTCACCTTTTGAGCTTTTAGGTGAGATCAAGCATTAGGAGATGTTGCTAGCTTTGAATGCAAGTCTGTGGCTCGAGAATGGGGTCGTCTGAAGTAGCCGGAAGATATCGATTCTATCTAGTATACCCAGTGCCAGCCGGCACTTACTATACAGATAACACAGCCAACTAGGCATATCCTATGTATAACACACCCAAACACCACGCTTTCATCATGCATATCATAAACATTGGTAGCATATCTCCTAACCAAGTCGTGGCCTCTTCGAGTTGAGCCCAGGGCCCCCACTGGCTTCTCTCATCCGTTTCCGCTCAATTTCCTCCTTCATGATCCTCTCTGCCTCGCTCATAGGCTTCTTGGGCGCTTCTTTCCCAGGCCCCTTCGAACCGAGTGCGTTCTTTTTTGACGCGAAGATGTTCTTGGGCTTGTCGTTCATGCCGAGGCCCATCTTTAGTGAGGCCTTTTCTGGTGGAGGCGTTGGGACTCCTGTGGGTGGCGATACGGACTTTGAGTCTTCCTTTTCTGACTTCTCTAGCCCTTCGCTATCAGCTTTTTCGTCCGTAGCTGGCGGCGACGAATCTTTGTTCTCCTTGGGCTTCGCTCCAAAGCTGAGCTTGATCTTCTCCCCTCCTCTCTTGAGTTCCCCTGCATCGTCCTCGCCTTCCCCTCTGGCTTTTGCCTCAGCGTCCAGGCGCGCCCTCTCGATCTGGTGCCTGATAAGTCGTTGCTCCCTCTCTTCATCGCCCTTGTCTTGTCTCTCCTTTTTCCTGATAGCCTCTTGTCTCCTCAAAGCCTCCGGCGAGTTATCGATCCAGGCGATGTGGAGTCCCTTTTCCTCGCTGTCTTCTACGCGACATATCCCTTCTCTGCCCAAATGTTTCGCAAACTCCGTAAGACTGGGCCATCGTGTAGCGTTCATGTGCACATGGTTCTTATCTGCAATATACTGCTGGTAGAAGTGGTTGATTTGGACGCCCTTTGTGTTGTGAGAGGTACGTAGAAGCTGAAGGAAGTCACGTTGGAACTGTTGGCTGTAGTCGCTAATGACCTTGTTCGCGCCCGTTTCCCCGATGACTTGCATCTGCCTTGTATGGCTCTCGCTGGCGACGTGGCACTTGAAGCCGTTTTCATCTCTGCATTGTTTCTCGCAGACTTGACAGTACCATCGTAGTCTCTGTAATCCTTTGGACTTTAGCTTATTGTTGAGGTACTTTGTCGAGCCGACTTCAGCTTTAGGCATGATCGCAGTGTATGAAAGAGATGTATCGTTTGTAGGAACCGAATTCGAGGCAGAGGTGCTTTCGAAGCATAGGTTTAGGGCATACGAAGAGCGCCAAGGCCGGAAGGCTGACTCACTAAGATTGTAAAAGGCAAAAGATAACTTCACTTCTTTGGCCATCTCTATCAAGCTGAGGCAGCTTGAAGTTCACTTGGTAGTACATGCGACAGGAATCATTGCCGTGCTGATTGCTATGAGTCTATTAGGACCTTGAGACAGTCTCACGCTTTTTCCAGCGGTCTATGAACTAGTTTCCTGCATTCTGTCGTTACCTAGACACGCTTTCCTTTTAGAAATAGAGCCAAGACCCACTTTTGTGTGGTACAGCGGTGAAAAGAAATTGAATTGTGTCTCCTCAATCTTAGCACTGCTTCTGTTCTGATGACTTGATGGCTTGTGATACCTAACATTCGAGCGAGACCCGGCTTGAGCTCCGTCCTACCGTTCTGATCAAGGATTGATATGTCCTCCAATCAAATTATGCCGGGAAGCAGCAAATGGTCGATCAATACAAGCTGAGCGGGTGCGTTGGCTTAGGCGATGACACTCTCGATATTGATTGTTAGGGGCTCGAGAGCATGTTTATCGTTCCATAGGAACCTGCCACCTGATCATAAGGCCTGGGTTGTGTAGTTCGATCGATCTCGACTAGTCTCATGAGATCGAAAGGTTGAAGCCTGCCTCATTGTGCACAGCTCGTTGCCGTCGCAACTCTCCACCTAAAGGCTGGCTTCTATGTCAAGTAGCTGCCTCGAAGAGCTACTGGACTCAACTATGTGTGAATGCTCTTGCTCCGCGGGGTAAAGCATTTGCATATAGGCTCGGTGATATGCCCCTGAAGAGTTTCATACTCTATCCCGAAAATCCACGCTAGTCCCACGATCAACCGGTCACTTTCAGGTTCCCTTTTTCATCCCACCTCACATACTTGTCCGGTTGCTTTGTTACTACCAACAATAACTACATTACCGTCCGGCACAAACACATACATCCCTTGTGAGCTCTTGTTACTCAAATTATCAATACACCTACTATACCCACTGCAGTAAGCGTGCTGAGAGTACTTTCCAAGACCGGCATTCACCCACACTATTAGGTCATAACAGCCAGAAGGAGACGGATCAGACCACCACGATGACGAGTATTCCTTGCCTCACGCTCTATCTCATCAGCTTTCTGGGCCATATATTTCTCGTCATGAGCCAGCTTCTTGATCATAGCACTGATCCCATCAAGAGTTCCGGCCAGCAAGGTAACATCCCTTTTAAGCGGCCTCACTTCCTCAACACTGACAAATCTCGTAGCCCGCGGAGATGCAGGAAATTACGGCGCTAAAACCACCGCCAACACCAACACCAACATGCAAGGTTTGTTCACTCCTCATATAAAAAAATATATACCATCGAATCCCATTCCTGATCGGTGCAGCTCTCAACACAATCAATTCGTACATCCAGGACTTGACCAACCACGTTTTCATCCGAGGCATGCATTTATCTGCAAGCAACTTGATGAGGGTTAGCTGACTTTGCGAGTATAGCTTTGAATGACGATGAGAATCCTCACACCAGTCCCTTCCGGTATGGAAACGTGATATACACCGCCTTCGGCTTGGTGTCCCTAATCATCGTCTCCAGTTTGCTTGGTATGTCTTTGAATCCTGTGTTGAGAAGTCCCACCCAAGCTTGATTTCTCGTACTGATCACATTCCACCAGCTGTCCGGCTCAAGACCCTGGGGCTCAATAACTATGTGGAGATCAACATGATCCGAGGGCTTACAGTGATCGTATATCTCTGTGCCATGTGCTTTGTGCTGTCAGCTAGCATACTCATCGCGGGCTGGGATTTCACGACCCACAACGTCTGCAAAGCAGCAATCGACCTGTGCTTAGTTTCCTATCTCGGACATAAGACATTTGTGAATCTCTTCTTAGTCGAACGATTACACCAACTCCGTGCTCACAGGATACCAAGACACAAAGACGTCCTTTCATGCATCAGCGTCGCAGTCGTTTTAGGAGGATTCGGAACTATTGCAGCGTTCGCCTTCATGGACCCTGTTGCCTCAGTCTCCAACACTGATGACAAATGTCGTATCGGTCTACCAGCCAAAGCCACGATCGCCCTACTCACATACAATATCGGGATCAATTTCTTAATCACTGCAGTCTTTTGCAGATTAAACATTCGCAATATCCGCGCGCAGACCTGGAAGAAGATGTACGCTGTTCTCAAGTCCACCATCCCACTGAACAGAATGATGGTATTTCCATCGCCAGAGAATCTACTTCTATTCATGGTTGTCAAGTCTACCATTGGTGCCGTGGCAATCATCGTCCCAACAATTGTCAATCTGGGTCTCGTGATTGTGACTCACGGTCACGAGTTGAGCTGGCTATGTTATACAACTTGCACCATTGACTGTAAATGCCTCGATGCTCTTCTCTCCTTTGTCGTTGATTGCTAATGGGACATAGTAACCTGGAGCACCTTCATTGTCCACTGGCTGACAGCAAAATCTCCTGAACCAGAGCACAAACCAGCGCGGCATACCGTTATGCTTCCCGACGGCACAATCCATACACAGCCTATCTTTGCATCAACCCATGGCCAGTATTACGAGATGACTTGATCATGACGGACAGCGATATCACGGAAGCATGTGATACGCCTATATAACGGCGATCATGCTTATTTTTCGGGATGAGTTGGGTGATGAGCATTATGGCGATATGCAGAAGGGTCAGTTATGTGGTGTGGGCTCCTCAAGGCGGGTTGGTTTCATGTTGTGTTAGTGTGTGTGAGAGGAGATTTTCATTATTTGTCGTGGATGGACGAAGAAAATGGTGGGCGATGTTTTCAGTTTTGTTTGGAGGGAAGCCAAAGATACTCCAGGAAGGAGGAACCCCTCCCACCTCACGAAGGAGCAGGTACCCCATATACTTTCAGTTGACGACGTTTTCAATTAAGATCTTTATGTATCAGCATTGGCGAAGGTAGACTTCCCACGATAATCAGCCAAATTGATGGGCACAGTCCCCCATTTCAGAAAAAGCAAAGCATATTTCACTAATTCGGAACCATCTCGCTATGCACAATTGGTGCGTCAAAGAGTCCTAGAGCCTGCAATGTGTCGTAATTGCGTTTCAGAAAAGAGCGTTCAAACCCCCTGTACAACAGACAAGGCTGTGATAAGGGCTGTCTTACCAGAAACCCTAGCCATTCATGGTTTCCCTATCGTTGAGTCGTTTCACTAGAAGTTGTAGTCTCTGCTTGCATGTTGTAGGGAATATGGAAAATTTAATCTGAGCCTCCCGACCCACTGAACAAACCATCTCTCTGCAAACACCTTCCACCAACACCTCCCACCTCCCCACCTCAAACATGATATCCCTCGGCCTCGAAGGCTCCGCCAACAAACTCGGCGTTGGCCTCATCCACCACCCCAAACCCCCCGGCCCAGCAAGAATCCTCTCCAACATCCGCCACACCTTCATCTCCCCCCCCGGCGAAGGTTTCCTCCCCAAAGACACAGCCAAACACCACCGAGCTTGGGTCGTCCACCTAATAAAGCAAGCCCTCAAAGAAGCAAACATCACGCCCGCTGACATAGACTGCATATGCTACACCAAAGGACCGGGAATGGGCGCCCCGCTCCAATCTGTCGCTATAGCAGCACGCACACTCGCTCTGCTCTGGGGGAAGGAATTGGTGGGCGTTAATCATTGTGTAGGACATATAGAGATGGGGCGGGAGATAACAGGCGCGAACAATCCGGTGGTGTTATACGTGAGTGGAGGAAACACGCAAGTGATCGCGTATGCGAGTCAGCGGTATAGGATATTTGGGGAGGCGCTCGATATAGCAGTGGGGAATTGTCTGGATCGATTTGCGCGGACGTTGAGGATCAGCAATGAGCCGGCGCCGGGGTATAATATTGAGCAGATGGCGAAGTTGGGGAGGTGTTTGGTGGATTTGCCATATGCGGTTAAGGGGATGGATTGCTCCTTTAGTGGGATTTTGGCTAGTGTCGATATTCTTGCTGAGAAGTTGGAGGCTGGGAAGAGGGAGGGAGCGGGGAAGGGGTGGAGGGATGAGGCGAATGGGGAGCTGGTGACGAGGGAGGATCTGTGTTTTAGTTTGCAGGAGACTGTGTTTGCTATGTTGGTTGAGATTACGGAACGGGCTATGGCGCATGTGGGGAGTAGGCAGGTGTTGATTGTGGGTGGGGTGGGGAGTAATGAGCGGTTGCAGGAGATGATGGGGATTATGGCGAGGGACAGGGGAGGGAGTGTGTTTGCTACTGATGAGAGATTCTGTATTGATAATGGGATTATGATTGCTCATGCGGGATTGTTGGCGTATCGGACCGGGGAGGTGACAAGGTTGGAAGATAGTACGTGCACGCAGAGGTTTAGAACAGATGAGGTGTTCGTCAAATGGAGAGATTGACTATCTATCTTGCTTGACCCTGGAGTGGAATTCCTCTATCACCCTTCTATTGAATACAAGCGAAAGACTGGTGCTCAGTGGTGAGAATTTCTATCAAGAAGGATTACTTTCCAACAATATGACTGATATATCATGCGTGGAACTGCTGAGAAGACTTTTAGCCGTGTGGGAGAATCCGGGCTGCGTAGCGCGAAGCGTCCTCATCTCGATCGTGGTTCTCGTAAGAGAAGGTCGTAGGCTTGATGCCAGGGATGGCTTTCATCTGGACGTGACGTTCGGACTCATTCAGTCCGACGTTTCGGTGGGCTTGTACACAATGGTAGTGACATACTGAAGACGAATGAGTATATCACATGAGAATTAGGTAAGACGTCTCGACGTTTACCTTCCGCTTGTAACGGGTAGTGATGCTCGTCGCCAGGACGTCTTGCTTGATACTACTCGTCGCGAGATGGTTCAGAACCGTATGATTTGGCATATTCAGGACACTGCTGTCATCTTTCATGGGAGTCGTTCCGTTCAAAATAGATTTGCCAAGGAATAGGGGCAAGCCAGGAGGTGTAGCAAATTCAGTAACACCTCGAGCAGCGCGTGTGTAGCGCTTTGAGTGTTCTGGGAGATCAACATCGTGCAGATACTTAGGTACTTCTTTTCCCCAGAAGACTGGCTCGGCTTGCTGTTCTCCTTCAACAAGTTGGGTTTTGGCCATGGAATCTGGGGCGTGATCCCTTGCTTCGGTGTTTTGGTGCAGTACCTGAGGCGGGTGAACGCCTTCAGGAACCTTCCTGTCGTCTGGCTTCTCTTTGAAAGCCTCATCGGCGCTTACTTCGACGTAATTGACCAGGGTGTTCGTATAATCCACGGCCGTAGGTAGTTCTCTGGAAAGCTGCATTTCCCCATCGACAATAAATTTGACATAATGCGTCCCAGGTGGGAGTTGAAGGACTGTCGAAAGAACTCCTGTATTTGGGCTGTGACAAGTATGTTGTCAGCATTCCTGGTGCCTACTTGACGTTGCGTGAATGGTTCTGCCTGAAAGACATAAACGCCACAAGAGAAAGGCAAATGCCGAAATGTCTCCTACGTGATGGCGTATGGAACATATAATTGGAGACGGGTAGATACATGTCTTGGGACATTGGCGCCAAACAGAACAAAGAGGAGACAGCTTACTCTCTGTGCATGCGAAATTTCCTCTGCCAATTAATGAACGTTCCGGTAACATAGACCCGATCTCCTCCTTGCTCATTGGGATATTGCAACAATGTTGAGACTGTCCCTCTCGGGGGATGATCATACGGATATGGCTGGAGCTCATCGCCCAGAGCATCATCATCAAGAGTAGTACTACTGATAGCAGATAGTTGACGAGGAAGCGGCCCGTCGACATCTTCCTCGTGTAATGACGAAGAAAGGTCTTGAGCTGCGAGCAGCGGAGACCCGGGGACATGGACTTCTTCTTCTATTGGAAGCGGGAGACGAGGGGGGAAGTTGAGGTTGGAATGGGGGATGTAATTGGGATCGCGAGGTGGGCCTGAGGGTTCGAATTGCGAGTCAGGACCCCGTTGCCGTCTTGGATCGGATCCGCGAGGGACCCTAACCGGTGTTGACTTGCTGCCAGACTTGCTCTTCTCCTTTTTACGTTCCTCTATCCACTTCTCTTTGGAGCTGGCGGTACCCATGGTGTCTTCTGTTGGGTAAGGATGTGGTTGTGAGGGCGATGATGGAGTGTTCGGGTGGTTTTCGAGGTTGGAAGCTTTATCGGCAGGCGCGGTGGTTGCGGTGGTTGCGGTTGCATTGTGTGACCTAGAACTACGAGTCGGCGGGCTTTTAAGCTCTTTCCGTGAATTCGTGGTCGACGAGTTTGATGAATGATTGGCAGCTTGCCCTTCCCCAGCCTTCGACGATTGTTGACCCATCTTGACCCGGGACAATATCTCTTCTTTTTTTACTTCGCTTTAAAGTTGAACATCATTCTCTTATATTCCAAAAAGATCCAATAGGAAAAAAAACAGCAAATGTTCACTTTTGTGTTGGTGGTCATATAATGTGAGGGGCTGTGTCCTGTGTCCTGCAGCTTCAAGGAGTCTGATACAGTAGTGATACCTACCTTAGCTTCTCTGGCGTGTTTGGTCCGCCGCCGCCTTTCCCAACGGAGTGATTCCGTCCACAATCGACACAAGACCAGCAATATTAATAATACTTGTAACGCGGTGTAATATTAATATCTCGCATGAATTCCACAAGAAACGTGAGAGGTGATCATGAAATCAATAGTTCCGTCATGGACTATCTGTCCGTCGCCTTGACGGTCCTCTACTACATCGTCTACCCAATTCTCTACCTCCTCAGTCTGCTCTTCTCAATACTGGCTATTATCACCGCGCCGTTGCTACACCTGGGCCACTACCTGCTCTATGCTCTTTGGTACCCGATACATTTTCTCGGGAAATTCGAGGTAGCACTCTCCAACCTCAAGCTTGGTCCCGCAAATCACTGATCGTGGGAAACAGACTCTCTACATCTTCTTTGGCGTCGCAGTGCTCATCGGTGTTCTAACTGGCACAAGCCTGCATTATGTCTCGGGCTTCATGCTGTCGCTATTGGATCTGAAGAGCCAGCCGGAGGAGCGAAGAGGGAGAACATTGGCTTCGTTCCGAAGAGATAAGCAGAGAAGGATGGAGGAGCCGCTAACGACATTCGAACCCAGAGTCGGAGGGCCGCCAATGAATGATATCACGCCAAATGATGAGTATGTGGAACGGGACTGGTCGAAGCAAGGTCGGGTGAAAGGAAG
This sequence comes from Stereocaulon alpinum, assembly GCA_018257865.1. Taxonomy (NCBI): domain Eukaryota; kingdom Fungi; phylum Ascomycota; class Lecanoromycetes; order Lecanorales; family Stereocaulaceae; genus Stereocaulon; species Stereocaulon alpinum. Next base: position 405,380 of record JAEUBA010000012.1, on the reverse strand, counting down.
AAACGGGCTAATACCGCCAAACACGATACTGGAAGAGGATAGCACAGAGGATGACTTCTGACAGGGAGCATATGGAATACACGGAATCCTCAAGGCTAACGAACTCTCTGGACAGTTCTCCGAAGCTAGCAATTGCTCCATGTAGCTGTCCTATATGAATGCCATAGGCTACAATGCATTCCTCTGTCCCCTATGCCATTCAACGCCTTGCTCTTCGTTTCGAATTTGATCAAATCAAATCCCGCGCCTTTTCTCATGCAAATTCGTGGTCTCGTTAAAGATAGCGATCAATCCGCTGAAGCACAACCCCGGCATCCACAGCTGACACATTCGGTGGTCTGATTTTCTTTCAGCTGTGTTTGTGGTACCCGACATATGCATGTGGCATTGAAGTTCGTTTCTTTAGTCTGTATGCACCGTAGGCAACACAGCTTTTCATATCCCTGCTTCTTCCACTTGGCGATAAGGTTGCCGTCTGCGTAACCGTTCTTGAGGAGCCAGTCGTATAGCTGTTTTGATATTGCCTCTTTATCGTAGTATAGGTCATAGATGTATCGAGAGCCTGTGTACAGCATAAAGGTAAGCATGGCTATGTGTTTGCGGGATAGGGGGGAACAAACGCTGATGACTGATTTGAAATATTGGCCACAAGACCTCGTGTCGTTTTTTGCCCTCATGTGAAGCGTTCTCCGCATCCTTCATCTTGTTGCTAAATTCCAACAGGGTGTCTTCGATATCGTCGAATCCGTCTGGTGGTGGTTTGCGGTTGCGGGCTGAGCGTATAGGAGGCATGTCGCGGCAACTGTGGATATCACAAGCTGTAGCAAGTTGGATAGAGTGCGAGAGAGGTTATATCTAAGCTTTGACACGTTGATAGTAGGCTTTCTTAGTGAGTATCGTAGTGAAGAAACTCATATTTGGAGGCTCAAAAACAACGGCCGGCCCAGTGTCATTTTCCGGTCGGCTTGTGCCGCTAGCGTCAGAGCGCTCTGGCGTCTTGCTCTCCGCATTGCTTCCACCACAAACCCCCCCCCCCCTCTTCTCCTTCCACGGCATCGCCATCATGGTGATTAATCCCACCTACCTTGCGCAGCGGTCTCGCGCGTGTGAGTACTCACCACGGTGGTAGGAGAAGGGTGAAGGCTAATTGACTACAGCAATGAACTGGCAAGATGCGCGGCGGAGAGTAATCTATGCATACCGCCAATGGCTCAGATCTGTCAGTATTTCCTGAGCACCTTAGTTCATTTATTCTGGTGCTGACAGAAATTCTGCGGCTAGGCCCCCGAGATCCAGCAGATGTACTCTCTCAATATGCCAGTCTCCAAGATTCGAACGAAAGTACGGCAGGAGTTCGAAAGACATCGTTATGTCAATAAACTTCCGGTAGTGGACGTGCTGATAACGCAAAACAATATGGAGTTTCAGGTACGCTCTACTGTCTAGGATGGTCAGGAGTCAATGCAGTTGGGCACAGTCTTCAACGAAGAGAGCGGGTAGACGGCAAGCCTAGGTTTCGTATTAGGGGGTTCCTACCACAGATGCTGATAAGAGAATGACGACAGGAAACGTTGAATTATTGGAAGCAAATCTCACATGTCATGAAGTACTTCCGGGAAACCGAAAACCCCACGGCAAGGTTACCTCAAGACTTTATGCAAGGCTTCTTAGAGGTATGCTTCATGGATGATTCGAAAGGAGAAACGGAAACCTGCTAACAACCTTCCTAAGGGGCGTAATTGACATCCATGCCGGGGTATACAGCTTGCTTTTCTTGTACATAGGACGCTCAAAATGTTTGATGCCAACATCAGTCAAAACGCCTACCATGCATCGTCCACCGTGCCCGGCATTCATTAAGCTTTCTGTTTCGCATTGAAACTGTCCCTTTCTGCAGTGAACTCATCAGTTACGATATCGCAGAGGCTCATCAAATCATCGAAGCCCTTCTCTAAGACATCGTAGACCGTTGTACCTTCTGTAGGCAGGTGTTAGCGAGATCCAAGAAATTAGCTTTTATAGATAAGAACACCATAGGTCTGAATCCTGATATTCATCTTCGCTTCCGATGGATGTGGAATCGAGTATCCGCAGAGCTCAACCTGAGGACTGCGATTCGAATTAGCGCAGGATGCTATGGCTCGTCGGGAAAAGACAATGAAGGCACCCACTTTTTCATAATCATGTACCTCAAAGCATTGCCTAGAGTATGGTCTTCTGACTCGAATTCGAAGGATGCCGCTGTTTCACTTGCACCAGGCAGCTACGAAACAATCTCAACAATCTATATCTGGTAGTGATATCAGCTGACTTACAACTCGGATCCGTTGGTCGTTAAGATCTATAAAATCATCCTCCACGTTTGTTCCAACATTTGCCTCAGCCTCAGGAGCATTCTGCATAGGATGATCTTCATTATTGACGACGGTAGGCATTTTGTTTCACTATTGAAGGATCTGTTTTACAAGTGAAGGAACATGTTTCAACGACATTGCTTGACGGAGGAATTTTGTATCGCCTAGCGGCGGCGGAGGACCGTTGAAACCCGCCCCAAGCATCCCTAAACCCATTGCTACATCTACTTGTTATCCAATGCGATTATGGCGCAATCTATATGTTTCGTACATAGAGTCAAATAGGACTACAAGTTGATCTGTACACGATCCTATGAAGCACAAGATACATGCGATAGCATACACCATCGAGGCAGACAAGCGCGCGGCACGACGCAAGCATCTCCCTTTTGGATTAAGTGGTGTTCGATAGCTTCTAGACCTAGTCTGAGGTCATCGCGCATCAACTTAACGAGTGGTGGCTTCGGAGATCTTGCTATCTCGAGCAGCCGCATGCATTGCGCATGAGGCACAGACCCGATACGGTGGTTCTCTGCCTCAGTGAGACATATCACGATTGCTATTACTTTTCGAAAGGGCATGTACTCGTGGCAACTCATGGCCACTCTTTGGCCTTCACTCAGACCGTCAAACAACCCATTTTCATGGTTGGAGCTAAGTCGAGTGGCGAAGGAGGGAGTTGCCTGGCTTTCAGGGGCAAGCGGAAGCTTGATGTTTCAGAAGCGCTTGAGGATGTCACACCTTCGACGGCGGGACCCTTCCAAAGTTCCAGTGGAGTGATATCCCAAATCCTTAGTAAGACACCCGTAGTTTTGACTTTCAGGTTTGCATGATTGGATGATTGGATGTACGTATCTTGCATTCAGCATGCTGAACCAACAGGAGGAACATACTTGATCTAGTCAGCGGTCGCCTGCAACATGCATCTCGCCGGTGAGTAGCGGATTGAGCCAGAGCCTATGACGCTGGTGGTACAGAGGTCGAAGGCGCCGCCACGAGTGGCCAAGTAAGAAGTGATGGCAGATGGACCGATGCGCTGGAAGAGCGTAGAGTTCTCGTACTTGTCATACACAAGCTGAAAGAAGGACTGGGGGAGCCTGTTTAGGTAGCAAGATCCTGGATGATCAACCGGAAGGAACGCCATCCATCGCTAGTTGGTCTCAGCCCTTGACCGTTTTTCCACCACATTCCAACAGTAGACTAAGTACTACTGTAGGATCAGCTTCGGAGGCGCAACGTTGTCTCACGGCTTACGGCAGAGTATTGTATCTTGCCATGTGTCAAGCTGTACTACCCAGTATCCCATACCCAATACCCAATAACCAATACCCAATAACCAATAACCAATAATGATAGAAAGGTATTGTTCCAGGAAGGATAAAGATGTCAGAGCCTCGCTTGATATGGGATATGGCCCCTAAGTAAGTGCCTGCCTCTTCCCTGAAGCCAAACGCCAATACCCGTTAGCCGCCCCATAGCCAATACCGCTCACCCCTCCTGAAATCTGAATCAAACCAACATCCCGGACAATCCTGCACCACCATAATTATTCGAAACTCCTCCAACACTTCATTGCGACCCGTTTCAAGTCCGCACCAGTCCCAGCAACACCAAACGTCGCTCCTTCCTTTCGCGCAGCCCACTCCCAAACTCCCGTCATGCTGCAATTCCTGGCTTAGAGCAACTCCCATCGAACTTCATCCTCTACGCCAGGCTATCCAGACACTTCTATCTTGGTACTAGGTCCACCATCCGGGACAAGGGCCAACAGACTCCTGCGGTCGGCGAAGCGCGAGGCTCTTCTCATGCGCTTCTTGCTGGTGTTTACGCTCTCCTCATCACTATCGCTGTACTAGTATCACCATCACCTCAAGACCAATCGCCATGTCAACAGCTGTCGCATCTGTCGCAGCCCCGTTGGCTCCGCCCCAGTCCGAGCCTGGCTCAAGTCCTCATTCATCCTTCCCAACACTGGCTCCTTCGACTCATACTCCTGCTCAGACTGAGCGAAGATCCGCCTCAGCCACATCGAGGACCACATCGCCCAATGCTCCTGTTGTACTTGGCGAAAATGCGGCAAAGCAGAAGGTCACTCCCGATGGGAAACGCTCACCCAATTCGTAAGTTGTTTCATGCTATATACCCTCTTTATACCTTCTTCCCCACATTGTTACTTTTCTCGCTACACCCCTCACCATGTTGCTACTGCTGCCACCGATCATGCATCATTCACCCATCCATCTCTCGCCTTCCTACTCGCCTCCTTACACGAAGCCTACTCACAAGACCAATAGAATACGCCATGGCCCACCCAAAATTATAGTGAAGAAGGAACCACCATCGTCGCCCGAGGTACCCGCTACCTCGAGGCATAGACCTAGGAAATTGGACCTGTCATCAAGCACCTCCCAAAGCCAGAATGCTATGTCATCGAGGCCATCAGCACCATTGACAGCGAGAGAAAGTGGAGGTCTAGCAATGGTTGATGTTGGTCTCGCTTGTCTATCACCTGGCTTCCAGACCCAAGATCCTACTATGCAGCAACAGCTGCAAAGAAGTATATCCGTTCGTGATCAACAGAGACACATCATTGAATCACGGTTACAGAAGACAGCCAAGCCCACCGATCCAGATGGAAGGAGTACCTCAGACAATCCTTTCGGGACGGCCATGAAGACGCCCTCGACGTCGAAGAAAAGGCCACCGAATGGACTATCCATCGTGCCACCTTCTCATGAGCAGTTCGCCAATGAAAGAGTGATCCAATCCGCACCTCTTCATCAGAGCTTCACTGGCAGACATCAACCGCCTATGACCCGACACATTGCTAATCAACCCTCCAACCTTTCAAATACTTCCCATATCCACCACATGCCCGCAACTCAAACGAACAACAGGTTACCACCTATTTCAGATGTCTTTGCCGGAGACGGTCTTGGCATGAACAAGCGAGATAGCCACTACCAGTCCAATTCGGATTCGAACTCCTCACACTCCAACCACCGACCACCCTTCTCGTCGCCCGGCTTCCCACCTCCTTCATCCCATCCTCCACAATCCAGTCGCGCGAGGGATTACCGGTCAGCAGAAGAAGCAGTAGCAGAAATGGCCGGCGGTCGGGAAGAACTGCTCCCTAAGATCGTCCATTACTCGGGTCATCACCCACCCACACCACCTTCTCCACCCTCGAATGCCGGTACCACTCCAAACAAACAATTCCATAACCAGATGAATGGCGAATCCAGCCGGATGGGCGGCGGTAGAAGACGAGGTAGAGTAGAGTATGAGCAGGATATGGGCACACCACCTCTTGGAAGTGGCCCTGAGCCCAGGCGAGGACCATTCGGTTTGGGTATCGACAGCCCAGAAACACAACGGAAGAAGAAGGACGAGTTCTTGGGCCTATGTGCCCGAGCATGGGAATTGTTTCATTCATGAGTATCAGTGTTTATAATCGGCAATGGCGTTCAGAGTCAACAATGGGGAAGGGGAAAGCATTCATGGAAAGGGATGGGCACGACTTTAGAGATTCGATATCTTGAATGGGGCGGTACGGTGGATTGTGCTCATCAGCTAAAGGAGTTCGAGATGGATTTCATGGTGTTCGGGCGCTGGCGTTTAGAGCATTATGGGATCATCTCACTACCGAATGAAAGCATCGACGAATCAACGCCGTGGAGTGGAGCAATACACGCATGGGTTACGAGAGGGCTTTGAGGGTTATGATCTGGTTAATCAGGGTTACTGAGGCTGTCTGGTAGGATGGCATTGATATCTAAATGTACTGAGAAGCTATTCTCTATCAAATAGCAGAAGAAGTATCGTCTATACGTAGTCATGTCCTTTTATTTTTGACGTCGAAGCACTTTTTGCTCTGTTCCTTGCTTTACGTGCCTTATCTATGCTCTAATTGCATAGTTATTCTTCGTTGCACGCTATTGCAGCTTCACTGCAGAAGTTGGCTTCTTAGATGATTAGGCCGTGAATGCGTGTTTGGGACAAAATCATCATCTCGAGGCTTGGGACTGATTTGGTATTGCTCTAGCCTCTGCAGATTTCATTCCGATATTTAAAGAGGGTACCTTCGACATAAGCTGGATTCAATAACAGATCCTAACTGGCTGACTGGGCCAGCTGAAGACTTTAGTCTTTCGTGCCTGATTTATGAACATCCCTTTCCTCATGTATGAACACCTGAGCGTCGCCCCATTACAAGCACTTTGTGTACATTCATAGTCGGACTCCACCATCTTTCTCGTCCATGTTAGCATTGATGCTCTCTGCTCGCTCGTCCTTCTCCCCGCCAGCGATCTCAGGAAGACTCTTTTCCACCCCTGTCGTACCCGCATCTTTCTCTTTCTCTTTCTCCTGCTTCGTCTTTTTCTTCTTCCCCTTCCCCTCGCCACTATCCGTCCAAGCCCACCCCCATCCCGCATCGACGATGAAACCCCTTTCCCTCATAAACGCACTGACATCCTTCCACCTCCTCGCTTCCTCCAGATATCCCGCCACCTGTGCAAGAATACTCCTTCCATCTCCATCCGTTTCGCTGCCTTTGACAAATTCAGGTACTTCAACGTGATTGTATGGTTGCGCGCTGGCTTTCAGCAAACTGTCATCGATCAAGACTGTGTTGTGCTGGCCCCATCGTTCACCTTTGTCGAAATGAGGATGTTTGTGTTGCAGCTTTTCGTCGTCCCATATGCGATCGAGGCGCTTGTAGACTTGGACGCGTTCTCTATACTGTGACTGTGTGAGGCCTAGGGTATTTCGTGCCCATTGCCCAACTAGAAGTTTGCGCTGCGCCGGTTTGAAGAGGCGGTCGCACATACCTCTTACATTAATTGGTTGGGCTGAGGACCAGATGAGGACGGAGTGGTTTGCAAATGCGTACTGGAGGAATTGGTTGAGCGATGGGCGGGGTGTGTAGTCTCTGCTTCTTCCGAGTTCGCGGCTGGCGCGGTGGAGGAGGGTGCCATTTAGGTCGAGGACGAGGAGGAGGCTTTGAGGGGAGGGAAGGAGTGCTGGGGTGGCGTCTGCTAGGATCACATAGGTGGGCGTGGGTGTGGGAGTGGGGAAGTGGGTGAGGGGATTCCTGACGAAGAGTTTGCGAGGTGAGGAATCATGGGCATTGCGGTCCTCTGTTCTATGCGGTTTGAGGATTGGGCGTGGTGCAATCGATTGCTGAATGCTCGCTGGTGGGGAACCCGACCATCGGCCGATCTTGCTGGGTTCGGGTCGGACGGAAGGTTGAGCTTCTGAGTGCCTGTACTGTTTGTTAATACTGGATGAGGGATGCCCGTGATACGCTGGAACTGACAAATTGGACTTTTGCACGAAGGGTACTTGGCCCGATCTGTTGTTGGCTGTAGCCAAAGAATTTCTGAGAGGAAGGTTCATGTGAACGGGCTGATTGATACGCGGAGATCCTGGTCCGGGTTGGTAACTAGAGAGGTGGGGAGGATTTAAATAGGTATTGAGATCGGAGTCCTCAATAGATCCGGAGTTCGAGGTGTAGCTCCCCACGGAAGGCACCTGTAGTACGTTAGACCCTGGCGCATAGTGTGAATATCCTGGTACCTCAGTGAAGACTTTCTCTCCAGGAGCTGCATAAGATGTGCTCTGAGCTGCAATTTGCTGATTCGCAGGCCGGTCCTTCCGTCTATTCGCACGACGTTTGGAGTAGTCTCTGACCGGCTTTGTTTTCTCTAGGCTTAAGGCCACTAGACCAAGGGTGTCCTGCGTATCCATAGTATGCTTCCTCGCGAGCTGAATGTTTCCTTTCAGCACGGCGATACGATTATATCGTGGTTGTAGATCCTTGCATGTCTCCATTACTTAGTGAAGTGAGCTGTATGTTGTAGATACCGATGTTACCTGGATGCCATGGTGCGATTGCCAGCGAATGTCCCACAGATGGCTATATCTTGCTGCGAGAGATGGCTTTCGAGGAAGTATCCCGAGTTGAGGAGATAGAGGTCGTGTAGGAGCTGCAAACATAGATACATGAGGGGAAGAAGGTGTGTGACGCATGGAAGACATTCATCTCTGCCATGTATTGGAGCCTCCGCGCTAATGCCTGTCATCGCGGACCGAGCCGTGAGTTCTTGGCATACCTTCAAGATCTCCACATTGCAGATACCGAGTTCACCAAATCTCTCCTAAAGATCACGCACTGTGCTCAACTTCCGATCATGCCTCGTCGTAAGACAAGATCGATCTCCGCTGACTCTCTTGAGTCTATGAATGTCACCAAGGACGGGTTTCCTCTACCTTCTAATGCACAACGTCTAGAACGAAGGAAAGGGCTCCTGGACGTTTCTTTCGTCCAACGAATGCATCCCCGAAAAGGAGATAGTGACAGTGAACCCTTTACAGACTCTGAGTCTGAGAAAGATATGTTGGACACCAGCAGCACGATCGTATCTGAGGGAAGTCAGAGCAAGCAATTAGATGTTAGTGATGGCGACAAAGACGACGCATCCGAGAAAGTGCGTATTTAAATTTGGCTCGGAGGTTGTTGTATAGGGACTAAAAGCAATCGAATCTCTCAGTCCGAGTTAGAATCCTCAGGGTCCCCCCCCCCCGACCAAGCAGCCTCAATCTCTTTCGGCGCCCTAGCAGCAGCACAAGAAACCCTCGGCAAGCGAAAACGCCCCAACCATGACGACGGCGATGATAGCGATGCTGAAAACCTCACATCTCACCCTGCATATCCCAAACTCCACCATAACGGCGACACCGAAGCCCTCGAGCGCAAAGCCGGCAAGAAAGACACCCGTGACTTCTCCCGCCCCTCCAAACACGCTCCCACCGAGCTCTCCTCCAAAAAAGCCGTATCCCGCAAGCGCTCCGTCGTCCCCACCAAAAAGCCCGATATCCGAGACCCACGCTTCGAACCCCTCGCCGGGCCCCTCGACGAGCAAAAATTGAAAAAGAACTACGCCTTCCTAGACACCTACCGCGACAGCGAAATCTCCGAGCTCAAAGCCGCCATTCGCAAAACCAGAGATGCTGACGCAATAGAGAAGTTGAAGCGTGCATTGCTGAGTATGGAATCCAGGAAGAAAGCACAGGAGAGGAAAGAGCAAGAGCAGGAGGTGCTGAGGAAGCATAGAAAGGAAGAGAAAGAGAAGATTGAAAAGGGGAAGAAGCCGTTCTACTTGAAGGAGTCAGAGCGGAAGAAGTTGGCGCTTGAGGAGCGATTTAGGGGGATGAAGGGGAAGCAGGTTGATAAGGTCATTGAGAGGCGGAGGAAGAAGATGGCGCAAAGGGAGAGGAGGGCGATTCCGGATGCGAGGAGGGGGTGAGGGTGGTAGTGGATGGAATTAAGTTCTTAATATGGATTCTGCTGGACTGCAGAATGATCGGAATCTGGCTTGGCTTGTTCAACTTAATCGAGGAAGTAGAAGCGTATGTCCTATACGATGCAAGATCTCAAAGTCTACAGCCACGTACACCTGCCGATGAGGCTCGGTCGAGGTACGCATGGCCATTCGGTCTTTACGAATTGTTAAAACTGATTGCGAATCACAGTGAAAGCATCCGCATTTCAATACCATGTCCTACCGCATTTCGGAAGGTGTAGAGGTATATGGAAATAGCTCGAGATAGGTGCACCTACCATCTTTACTTTCAGTCATAGTCCATCACGTCACAGCGCGAGCTTCCTCAATGATTTAGAGAAAAGTAGAGCTAACTAAGCATATCCATAAAACTGTTTGAACAGTTCGATTTGCATGGCACTGTGTGACAACATAAAACCGTGCGCCTTGCTGAACGACTAAAGATATACATTGAAGCATGTTTGGCAAAGTGTCATGAACCTGACTTTCCCCTTTGCACCATATCGCTGAGTCGTGGAAATCTTGGGCATCGTAGGCTCTCATGTCTTCGTCCCTCCCTTGACATCGCCGTGAACCCTAAACGCCTGACTTTGACTTACAAACTCTTGATCGTTAAAATCTAATGCTTGAAATTTTCAAATAACATTGGCATCCGAATGCTTCATGCCCCCATCGCATGATCTGATGACGTGAATAATGTTCGAGTCCCGATCCGTCCGTCTGCCGTAACGAGAAACGCGAAACATGTTGGCAATCTCTAGTGATGAGGGTGAAGTGCGGAAGGAAGTTGACCGCATGCGTTGAGATCGAGGTCATGACCGCTCGCAGGTTAGGCTAAAAAGCCTTAACAGCATCCATTGTTTGCGATGATCTTCAGTTCGAAACGTCGCAAATGAGAATTGATGAAAATGTCCCAAGTTTCGAACACTCATCAGCATCTAGAAACGTGAAGTATGGCTTCGAGACCCCAAGGCAGGTCTCGAAGCTTTGTTGGCGAGAGGCAGCAAATTTTGGTTGCCACCAATCTTCTGAAAACCCTGCAAAATGTCCAGACCGCCAAAGTCGTCAGGCTCTTCGTCCTCGAAGAGATCGAGGCCAAATAAATCCTCTTTTGGTACCTCGTCCAAGTTGGCTCCGAATGCCAAGGGCGAGTTGCTAGACATCCGCTTCAGCGGAGAAGCAAAGTTAGGTGTCTTGAGACTTGAAAGCGAGGTACTGCCATTGAGGCTTGCACCAGTAATATCTGCGAGGATGTTGGCAGTCTTGCTAGCCCGCTCAAGTCTAGGACGACGTACAGAGCGCTTGACGGGGGAAGCTGAGGAGGCACGAGCATGGGCAGCATCAACATCTTCGAAGATGTTGAAGCTCAAGTTGAAGTCTTCGTTGAACAACAAGTTCTCATCATCAACTATGTTGAAAGCCGGACTATAGGATACCTCGTCACTGAGAAGGCTGTGGTGCCTTTGGATTGGAGAGCCGACTAACTCCCTGATTTTGTTGCGATGATTTCTCAAGTTCGTGTTTGGCGAGATTGACGCCGGTGGCTTTGGTGGCAGCTTGAACTTGAAAGCAGGGGTCAAGGGCGGTAGCATCAGCGAGCTATCGAAGTGGCGTAATGGAGATGAAGAGACCAACGATGGGGTCGGCTGCTTTATAAGAGACCGGCATCTACTTGGACTAATGTCGTGTGAAGAAGAACGAATGCGAGCGATTTCTTCTTCTGCTCGCCCACGCTTCATTCTTGGCCGATCGACCTTCAGGTCAGGCAGCTTGGGATTGGCGAATGGACGGGAGGCTGAAGAGTCCAAAGAGGAAAAGTAGCCGCTATCATCCATTGTAGCAGCTTTCCGCTTTCGTGACCTTGAATTGCCAGAGGGGAGGGCAAAGGCGACTACGGGGGATGGCGTGTCTTCACGCTCTGAATGGTGGTGAGCAACAGGTGGCGACGAATGGATTGGCTGCAACGGAGAAGAGAATGCTGCTCGAGAAGCGGGCGGAGGCATATTGATCAACTCGACCTCATCCTCTTGAGACGAGGATGATGGAGCATCGGAAGCTGGAATAGTGGCGTCTGATGAGGGTTCGAAAGCCTCCGATACCTGTGGGATCATCTTGAGACTTGTCTTAGGCAGAGTTGGAGGCTGGTTCGGCCAGGCATTGGCTTCGCTGGATGGTTGTGAAGAATTTTTCATGATTGATCCTCCAGCAGAGGTTGGACGACGAGAGTTTTTGTCCTTGACGAATTGCGATTCCATTCCTGGTTCGATGGCCCAGTAATTACCTTTCCCAGGGTCATCTTTTGGTCGCTCAATCTTGATGAAAGCCTTGTTTAGACTGAGGTTGTGACGGATGCTATTTTGCCAGCCCGTCTCCGGGAGACGGTAGAAAGAGAAGGACTCCGATATCCACTTGTATATCTGAGCAAGGGTCAATCGACGGCCGGGCGCGCGTAGTATAGACATTCCAATAAGGGCTGCGTAACTATAAGGTGGCTTCTTCCCGTCGTCCTCCACCAATGGCATGTTCTGTGGATCTGGGATCCCTGGGTCAGATGGCTGTTCAATCCGAGACTTCTTCGACAATCGATCTTGTGAGGGCCCAGCATTGCTCAAGGTTCGCTTCAAAGGTCCTTTGGAGCTATGTGAGGGATCTGGAAATTCGGCGAAGTTGTCGCTGCTGAAATTTTCTTTATTCGCGGCCGCGCTGCTTGAGAACGTAGTAAAGATAGGCTTGAAAGACCCATGGGGCGCGATAGGATGATAAGCTGAGACGGGAGGCTTCTTAAGAGGGGAATCGGTTGTGAAAGTGGAAGGTGGTGGTGGTGGGAGAGATATGTTCATCTTGTTTGCGTAAAGGGATTTGGATGGAGAAGTCCTGCCTTGGCGGACCGACTTGAGAGGAGACCTTCCACTTAGACCAGCTGCTGGAGGGTTAAGGACGACGTTTGCTCTTGGAGAAGGGTCGAATCGTGAATTTCCATCAGAGAAAGCTGTACCCATGAAATCGTACGAGGGTTGTGTTGGCATCCCGGCAGTGTCGGTAGCACAGCCGGGGTCTTCGTATATCTCCATGCGGCGCGTCGAAGCCATCGACAACAGATGATATATAGGTTTGCGAGACTATCATATGATTGTAGACACCATATGACGCGTGGGTGCAGATTTTCAGGAGTTCCCGAGGACGGGTGTGGTTGTGAATGATTTTGTAATGTATGGCTGTGGTGCAAATTGGATGCCGCTAGGACCTCAATTAATCAGCGGATCCACGGCTCTTACAAGGTTGCGAATAGAGAATCCAGAAGGTAGCTTCGACTGCTTGGCGACTAGAAGCCGCAGTACTATTCTTTGGATGATTGAGACTAGCAGTCGTTGAGTATTGCGCAAGTGGGTGCAACTGAAATCAGCGCTCTGTTGAGTCCACGGTCGGCTACTGCGATGTGGTGTTGACAGGTTCGGAGGTCTTCGGCTTGTGATGCTACATGTGATATGTCGATGTTGAGATTGAGTCAGTGAGCCATAAGCAACGGACGTTGAGAGCAAGCAACTTAGATGGTGGAGAGTGTCAGAATTAGACTGGCAGGAGAGGGAGAAAAGTGGGATGTTGGAGCAAGCAAGGCACGACTAGCGCCAAGAATTTCCCCACTGGCCTTAGCGAACCGACGTGTCAGTCGTTACACCTTACACGAGCCTTTCATGGTTCTACATTATCCAAAACATTAGATCCAGGATCAGCATTTCGGTGGAGACACTGCATCGTCACTGACGACTACGGTCTCTTTGCAATGGCTTTGGGCAGAATTGATTGGCTATGGATTCTTCTCTTGCTCAGCGATTTCATACTTGGGCGCGTCGTCTACGCGCCGCACCAGTGTTCACACCTCTCCTTATTGGATATTGCTACTTCATAACGTACATTGTCACAAGGTAGCAGGGGAGCCAACCAGAAGCTCACACCTGGACTGTTCCTTCGCTGTGCCGCGCACTGGTAAGACTTGGCAGGCAGGTACGTGGGTGTGGGGTTCCAGGTCGAGGATCCTGAAGGCTGAAGCACCAATTCTACACACACTCTCATGCATTCTGGGCTTGGACAAGCACCGGTCGTCGTTGCTGCCTCGTTTTTATAGTACCAACATCCGAAGTTGCTTGCAGCCTGAATCATGGAGGTGACATATGTTATGACCCCTAAAGAGTGGGGCAAGCCAATTGACGTCGCAGAAGAGTGGATACACTTTATTGATGACAACGTCAGGGCAAGTAAGCTCACCACTGCCAAGTGTGTAAAATTGTGGCCCCTGCTGAATGAGCTCAGAGTTACCGCCGGGCACTGAACTTGAAGACATCTCCCCTCATGGGTCAAGCTACTGGACAAGGACCGCCGAGATCACGACACGAAAGGCAGACGGAACGCCGCTCTCCTTCTTTCTGAAAGTTCGTGTTGTCTATGATAACAGAGTTGCTTCAATATAAACAACACGCTAGGTGTCCCAAGGTGACAATGGGTGGGGCATGGTGCTGGGGGAATACACCTTTATGGCAACTTTGTGGAAGACTTTGCCTAAATTTGTACCTACTCCAATTGGGTGCGGTACATATGCATCTAATCCAGATATTCATCTCTTCTTTTGTGAGCTCATAAATATGACGGACGATATACCCGAGATCCAAACTTTTACCGAGACCCTTGCAGAGCTTCATTACCAAGGGTATCTCTCCGAACGGCAAGTACAGATTCGAGGTGCCAACCTATAAGGGTACCATCCCCCAGTATACCGAGTGGCACAATACGTGGGAAGAAGCTTTCCATCACTCCCTCAAGTGGCTTATACTTGCCGAAGAGAAATCTCAAGGCTCCAACGAGGAAATGCAGCAGCTTTTCCAGGGCGTTCTCGACAAGGTCATCCCGCGTTTACTCCGCCCGTTAGAGACTGAAGGCCGGCAGATTTAGCCTCGTCTGATTCATGGTGACATGTGGGCCGGTAACGCATCGACCAACATCGATACCAACTTTCCGGTCATATATGACGGAGGTTGCCTGTATGCTCACAATGAAAGTAAGTCTTCCAGTAGCGAAACATCAAACAAAGCTGATCGTGGGTCGTGGCTTACCATAGCTAGTGGAGATGGCGGCGTGGCGACGAATACGATACATGATTGGGAGACAGTATATGAAGGCTTACTTTAGCTATTTACCAACATCTGCCCCTGAGGAGGACTCGGACGATCGAAACATGCTTTATTACCTGCAAGAGCATTTCCGGCTTCCACGAATCGTTACTGATATTGTGTAAGCCGATGGGACTTGAAGAGCTCGGCCTTGTTTTCCGGCAGTCTTCGATATCGAAACATGTATGTATCTACCTATCCCAAGCACCTGCCGCCAGTGCTTTGAAAGCAGCTGACAAGGCTCGTAGGGCAAAAGAGACAATGAAGACTCTCATTGCTAAGTATCCAGACGGATACGAAGGCTGGGTAGGGGAGAGAGGAGAGGAGCCTGTTCATCGAATTATTCCCTCTACATCTATGCTTCCTAAGGTGTAGATATGCTGGCATAAGGTGCAATACCCGGAGGAATCTTTCCAGTAGTATATAATAATTAATTGATACTAATAATAAAAGCGATGATGCAGATAGTATTATAGATGATTAATATATATATATTATATACACCCCGAACTTAGGACTGGGGATTACCGTTTTTGATTAGGAAAGGGAGCAGGGCCGCTTTAGAGGGAGTATCAAGGGAGCAAGAGGGCGCAGCAAGGGAGCCCTGGGGAGTACGGGGGAGCACCGGGGGAGCAGAGGGAGCACGAGGGGAGCAAGGGGCACAGCACGGAGGAGCCCGAATTGGCTGCCTTGTAACCAGCTATAGCTGGTCGCACTATCTATAACAACATTCGTCAACACTATTGCCTAGCTCAGCCTCCTGCTGCCTAGACTCACCGGCACGGACTATCGCCACACGGCCTACTATATCCGTGCGTGTCAGGATCTTTTTGTCACCCACGTGAGTGGAAAGGAAAGGGCCACAATCGATTTGCTTACTATAGACTTTGATCGATAGGGATTTGATTTTATTCTCTTATTAACAGGGATATGACAAATGGTATTGCACAAAGTCATTCTAATTTGATCAGCATCGGAACAGGGCGCGCTTCAATCCAAGCGTCCTCATGGATCACCCCGATACCAAGCCGCTGGGCTCGATCTTCATCTCGCTGGATAAGCATTACATTAAGAAAGCACCACTCTTTAAAGGTGAAAACATCCACATCATAGTATTCCAAACTCTCATCAAGAGTATTTGATCGTGAAAGAAGCATAAATTCGAAAGTGAGGCTGTTGCCAACTATATTGTCTTTCCAACCCTGGCCTATAAAAATGGAACCTGCCCAGTGTCCCATATTGTCCAGGACGAGCAAATGCTCTCTAAAGTTCCAGTTGGTTCCCTTGTTTTTGTCAACGTCCAGTGTTTTATCGCTAATGCCAAATAAAGCGATGCAAGTCCAGCATGCTAAGAATCGGGGTAACTCCCACTTTTTCGATTCTGATGTGCCTGATCGAGGCTGCACTGTGTTAAGGAAATTGTCCGGTAGGTCCGCGGGAGGGTGAATGTTTTTGTTACATGATTCAATTTTTGGGTGCACTGAAGGGTTATAAGAGCCAGGAGTAACAAGCTGAATTGCTTCTCCGGTCAGACTGACTAAGAACCAATCGACTTCTGGGTGAATATAACCAAAGAAAATGGAATCTAGGTCAACCTCTGTGTCCCATCCAGCCCATGACCAACTAGGGAATATCATTGTTGACGAAGGAGTGATAGAAATATTTCGGCGTAAACTGGGACCACATTCTACCCACAGAAGAGCTTCGTCCAAGTAAGCTTCAGGTAATCCAAACCAGAAATCTGTTTTCATTGACTTTTGAAAAACGGACAGAATCCCCTGGAAGCTGGCTATAATATCTCTTGGATTCGACATCTCTCTGCCCGAAAATTGATCCAACGACCTTGAATATGCGGTTATGGCTTCTACAGGATCGTCAAAAGGGGTTCGAGAGAGCCAGGTCATCGACCCCTTTTGGTCGTTCCAGTTTGAGGAGTACAGTCCGTTTGAGTTCCACAGATTTGTACCCGGATAGATAAATGCAGATGAGTTTATTCCTTCCCCAACGGAATCCTCACAAAATACAGCACATGAGCACTGAAAATATATTTGCATCTCGGTGAAGTACAATTTTCTCATCGACAGTGTTCCTTCTTGGTACGTCCAAGCTCGATTGCTCCACCGGCTTCCTCTAATCGCAGAACCGACATCGGACAACGGGACCAGGAGCTCCATACCTTGTACTTGGTAGATGTTCTGTTGTGTTATTCGAGTTCCTTTGCGATAACCGGGAAGGCCTTTGTAGGCCTCGGCGCAGATTCTCGGGTCAGGTGGAGCACAGATGAGGGTTAAGAGGGAAGATTCATACACCCGATCCATCTGTTGTATTTGAGAGCTTTTGTGTTGCTCATCATCTTGAATGATACATAGCGCATCAACCCATAGGTACTTTTCGCCAAGCTCGTTCACGCACTGAATAGCATCTTGAATAGTCTGAAAGATTTGCTCCTCGTTCTCTCTTAGTGCGCCAGGAATGAATAATTCTGTCACTGTTGATTTGGTCGTAACAAAGGTGTTTACCTTAGGCCAGCAATAGCTCAACGCTATATACCTCGACCCGTGAGGCATCTGACAAAGACTCATGCGCTGGACATCTATCACCAGAAGGTCTCGAGGATAGACTGGAGAGACAGACTCTCCAATTTCTATGGCTGGATACTCACACTTTCGCTCGTGATGATTCTCACATTCACTGAGCCAATTCCTGGCCATAACCATATCCACGCGCTCAGAGTAGAAAACTCTGCCGTGAAAGAGTCCAGATATGCCACATTGTACTGCACTGATAGCCGAGAGTTGAATATCTCCCGCATGATCCAAAAATGGCGCCGCTCTTTCATTTATTGGAGCTCGAGTTCCAATGCCAATTCTGTACGCCCGCTGCGAATCTCTTGCTTCGGACAGTGATTCTGCTGACGCAGCATTCGACCCTCTATTATCTGCGTAAAGGTAGCTGAAAATGTAGCATTCCTTCTTCATCCCCTCCGTCCGGTCCAGATTGAGAAGTTCTTGTGGCGTAATCCACTCGCATCGAAGCCACCTTTTGCAAAGCGCTTCTATTACAAGCCGACAAAAGGAGCAGGCCCGGCTTCGTCTTCCAATATCTTCCAAGTATCCAAGTCGTAGTGCATCCTGATTTGGGCCAATAAGGTCATTGTCGATCCGCCGTACATGAGTTTCGCACCGGAAGTATTCTTTGAGGTCGATATTTGCACATACGGAGCACAGCCCATTGGAATTGGTAGCCATGGTCGCAGACCTTAGTGAGATGTGCAGCTCAACTGTGATGTATATCCCGACAGCTTCCAGCTATCGAGTGAGACGTCTACGCTTAGCTAGCGCTACGCTGTTACATACTGTCGGTAGAACCTAGCAGCTAGGTAGTACCGATTAGTAGGTAGCTTGATCCCCTATTACCTGCCCCGGACAACCTGATTAGCAGGGTGTCTATTGGGCTTGGTAAACTGGGGATTTGTTTGAATCTAGCTAGCTAAGCTATGGTGTTTTATCTAGGAGTTGGCGCCAAGCCGCTAATTGCGGAGTGCGGAGCGAAGTTATTCCGACACATACGAAGGGATATTCAAAGACGTGAAGTAGAGATATAGTAGACACAGTAGGATTGATTCTGTCTTAGAACTAATCACTAAGGATCCCCTAGAAAGAAGGGGGCAGACTGCTCCTTAAGCTTCTCTTCTGCAGGGTAGAACGATCAGAGCTGTCGGGAAGCTCGCTACTATTCAGGCCTAGCTCCCAACAAGCTGCCAAGCCGGACAAACATCATCCCGAGTCACGCAGGCGCAGCACGTGCAAGGCTAAAAGAGGGTCGTGGGCCGGATTTCACTCATCAATCTGACCTCCCTCGGTCGCTCCTCAAAATTGCGGCTTCAGCTGCCAAAGGTCGGCCTCTGAATAGTTCTATTTGAATGTCCTCAAGTGGGATTTCAAACAACGTCTAGAACTACTGCCTCACAATTTGAAACTTAGTACTTACGCGGCCGTTGAGGGCGATTTGGCCGCGAAGGTGTTCAAAGTAATTGTCCTGGCTTTCAGCTCTGATAAATTCGGTGCAGATCGTATTGGATTTCGGCTGGTGTCCCTCCTTACGGCATTATTCCCCATTTGCTGCTAAAGTTGCAGCATAATCAATATCCATGCTTGACCCACTGTCAATTGCAGCGAGTCTCGCAGGCTTGACGTCGCTGGGAACAAATGTCACGCTGTCGCTCATCAAAATTTTCACTTCATATGTCCAACAAGACTCCGAACTTTGTGCTATCTGCGGTAATCTTGAGGACCTTCTGGATATTTTTCGTAACCTTGAAAGGACTTTGCATTCTCGAGAATTTCAACAAGATGAGGCCGACTTGATTAAGAGTCTCGAAACGTGGATAGAGAAGGCCGTCAAACTGACTCAAGAACTGGAGGATAAGTGCCAAAAGTTCCAGAAGCTACCGTCCGATAATCTGAAGTCTAAAACCAAAATACAAGGCAATAGATTGACTTATCACTTCCAGAAGGATGCTTTGTTAAAGCTAGATAGGAATATCGCTGAGGCTCGGAATACTCTTTCACTTGCGCTGGACTTACTGAATGCTCGAGATCACCAGCAAACGCTACATAATATCGAAGAAACAAGATCTCTAGTGGATATGGTCAGGACCGAGCAAAGCTCGTCGGGTTTATGTGCATGGCTCAAAGCCCCAGATGCCACTATTGAACACAATGCGGCCTGTGCCAAGAAGCATCCTGGTACAGGCCTCTGGTTCATTAACAATCCTCAGTTTTTGAGTTGGCTGACCGAAGAAAATTCGGTCATTTGGCTTCATGGCTTTGCCGGGTCTGGAAAGTCAGTGCTATGCTCAACAGCCATTCAATTTCTTTTTCGGCGTTCAAGTGTTATCTCAAGAATTGGCATTGCTTTTTTCTATTTTACCTACAGCGATCAGTCCAAACAGGACGAAATAGCCATGCTCCGAGCTTTGCTTCTTCAGCTCTCAACTCAACTGAAAAACAACCATAAACATCTCCGGCAATTAAAGAAAACGTACGAACCCGGTACACCTCCCGCATCAGTTCTCATTCAATACCTACGACTTTTGTGCGAAGAATTCTCTGAGGTGTTTGTTGCAATAGACGCTCTTGACGAAAGCCCTCGAGATGGACCACGACAAAGGGTATTGGATGTATTTGAGACGATTCGGAATTGGAAAATTCAAAGATTACATATTTTGATTACCAGCCGAAACGAGCCAGACATTGTGTCTTGGCTTGAACTTCCCACGAGTCAACAGGTTCCGATGGCAAATATAGGATCAGACCAGGACATCTCCGAGTATATTGAGTCTCGCCTTGATACGGACCGCAGACTTCGGAGATGGTACCCACATCGGGGTATGATTGCGAATATACTATCCGAAAAGGCCAAAGGAATGTACGTGGCCCAAACCAGTAAACTCATGACATCGCTAAAGTGGTTAATTAACAATGTAAAGGTTCCGATGGGTAGAATGCCAACTACATTCCCTACAATATTGCCCCCGAAGCAAAGAACACCTCGACCGCCTACTCAATTCGCTACCTTCGACGCTTGCTGAGACGTACGAACGAATATTTAGAGACATCGATCCAAGTTTAATCGAAGATGCCCGCCGAATTCTGACCTTGCTCTGCTTCACATCAAGGCCTCTAAAAGTGTCGGAATTGATTGAAGGCGTTGCAGTCGATGTGAATCAACCGGTCGGGCTCCGTCGTAAACGTCGGCTTGAAGACCATCAAGATATACTCTTCATATGTCCCATTCTCGTGGAAATATACCCCGGTCAGGACCCAACGCTTCAGACGGGTGAATGCAAATTGGTTCCAATTGCTCGCATCGCTCACTATTCCGTTCAGCAATACCTGCTATCCAGCTGTACGCGGCTCGAAAAGCCTGCTGAATTCAACCTAGACAGCTTCACGGCTTACAAAGAAATTCTTTATGTTTGTCTCATATACTTGCTAGACAATCACCTTTGGGATCGTTGTCATGGCATGCTTGAGAAAGGTCGTGGCAAGAGACACGAAGAAAGATTTGAAATGTACCTAGAACTTGGGAAGGAATATCCCTTGGCTTATTTTGCTGCCCGGGAATGGTGTCTTCTTTACAAGAAAATCTCGTGTCAAACCGACGAGTTAGATTTTCTTGTGTTGAAATTGTTTGAAGAACAACGATCATTACAGGCTTGCACAGCTATGGGATTTCCTAGTAAATACATGGTGTTAGGCCTCTCGTGGATATCCAAAACCGCAACTCCAGTCTACTATGCATCGTATTGGGGTTTGACTCGTATACTCAAAATAATGATGGGGCTTGCTTGCCCAGGAACAGGCACGGATGGAGCTTCCTCCTCAAGCCTCAAGGTTGACACATGCTGCGATATCAACGCCGGCGGACCTGAGGGATCTCCGCTAACAGTCGCAATATCTCAAGGACACCCAGAAATTGTGCGTTTGCTGCTCGATATGGGAGCGGATGTTAACGCTGCAGGTGAAAGTTCTTTTCGTCGGCCACTTCAAGCAGCGATAGCTGAAGGTGATGAGGAGCTAGTCCATGAGCTACTTAAAAAGGGAGCAAAAGCCCATCATTCATCTGGCTTTGGGGGGGAGGCAGTCAATGTTGCACACTTGCTCGGAAATGAGAGAATTATTCGTCTTCTGCGGGAATATGGAGCTGATGACACGCAAGAAGATACATCACATAGGTCTTCAACGGAGGACATATCGCAAAACGGTTTGCCTGAAGACGCAAAAGATCTCTTGATGAGATTTTCCCGTTCGGGGTTTGAATTTAAATAAACCCGTACGGTCGTTCAGGAGAGATACCACAATCATCTCTTTTCAGAGTTCGAATCTGTGGCATGGAATAGTGTTGCGACTCTGAGCGCACTGAGCAAGCCAAGCATTCGTGATTATATGAACCCTCAGATCGACAAGCTACAAGATTTCCTGACTATGTTCAATAAAAATCTTGATCTTACTTAAGAATTTGATAATTGCGATTTAGCTATATTATCTTGCGCATTGATCCTGAGTCACACCACTCGACGAGAACCAACCTGCCCTCTAGGACTAAACCCAATATATTCAGTAGTTATCTAGGGTCGCAACATAGAATGATCCATAAATACATGTAGTTACGCTGATTCCGTGATTTCCACTATAATACATCCTTGACCACGGGCTAACCCTGTTTAGCTTGCACCCTCTTAGCTACACCTTTTAGTTACGTTTATTCCTATTATATTAAGCAGCAGAAGACTAAGCCAAGCGACAGCGCTGACCACTAGTGTTAAATATAATTTGAGTAATTGTAGCCGGATAAAAGGCTGCTAGTTCAGGCTCCTTTGTGCTGCGCCTCACTTATTGTAGGCAGCCAGAAGAGGCTCCTCGCTTTAGATACTCCCGTGCTCCCTCTGTGCTCCCTCTGTGCTCCCTCTGTGCTCCCTTGCAGCTCCCCTGTTGCTCCCTCGTGCTCCCTCTAAAGCGGCCCTACTCCCTTTCCCGAAGGCAATTCCCAATCCTAAGTTCGGGGTGTATATAATATATAGTAACCTTAAAGTTGAAACTAAGTAATAACTGATAACTGACTACGCCGTGGCCGTTTTCCTCGCGCGCGCGCTAAGGCCCGTTTTATCAACATGCTCCCTCAATGCTCCCCTATGCTCCCCCTTGTTCTCCCTGTGCTCGCTCGTGCCTCCCCCTCAGCCCTCTAATTAACCCACGATAATGACACCATTAGTATTAGCATTCAAAATTTCCCGAGCGCAGTTAAGACAGCACTCTTTTTGCAAGATAGCTTGGTATCCGTCTTCGCAGCATAGAAACTGTGCTACAGGGTCCCAACGTGTCATAGCAACCCCTAATCGCCCAGCAGCAGCAGCAGGCGAAGCAACGGATGTTGCTAGAGGAGCGCTTTGGAAGGGATCCATGGGTTTGGTGACTGGGTGAGCGCACATACTAGTCCATCGCATTCCAATATATCCCAGGATCACCTGTCTAAGGTTCAGTTTTACTTCGTTTCTTGCATATTCAACGGAGATCTGTGACTGCAGAGAATCGAAACCCTCTCGGATCGTCAGTAAAGGACTACCCGAATGAACTCCAATATGACTTGGTATTAAGTGGTCCATCAAAGAATGCCTTGCCTTGGAGCGTGCTCGAGCTTCCATTGCGCAAAGATAGCGATGATACCGGTGTTCATATACAATTTGACCCTCAACAATTGTAAACGTCACAAGCTGATGAGATGGTAGCTTCATATTTTTTAGCACTGTTGGGTATAACGTGCATGACTCGGAACTTGTAATGATACGGTTCTGACGGTCCCACCTCGAACCATCGATCAGCTCGAAAACGTTTCGGAGGATACTTTCGGCATGCAGAATTTCTCGATATTCTTCCCTCATAGCGTTTGTTATATACCAAGAATATTGTGCATCACATCGAGGGCGAATGGTGACATTTGGTCCCGCATCTATGAAGAAAGACCAAAGTCCAGATTGCAGAGCACTACCGATAGCACTCCACAGCTGAAACCTCTGGCATTTTCTTTTAGGTTTCAAGTCCGCTGCGTTTTGTGCAGGCCAACCTTTGCTCCAATCACACGGATTTCCTGTACAGTTACAGGTCAATATATGAGAGGCATTTGTGATTGTCGCTAGGAGTTTGGTAAAGGCTGTTCGCAGGTCCGTAGTATGTTCTGTAGGAGTAGATCCTAACACATTTTCGCATATCAAGCACATGCGTGCTCGCGGTAATGGTCCTAATAGAGCAAGCAATTGTGTTGGTGGGATGGATCTTGTACCATTATTCTTGGAGGACGGAACTGTTGCAGCAATGTAAAGCGATGCCGGTACAAGTACAAGCAGATCGCAGCAGGCTTCCATGATACTTCGGTCACACATAAGACCATAGTTCATGAAAATCAGTCGCAAATAGTCGGCCAGCCATCCAGACCAGTTGAAGCTGTATGTATCATTACTCACACAGTTTGATATAAGATCAAGACGTTCGATGGGCAATTTGATGGGCATCGTATTTGATAAAGAGGTCTCGAGGTGGATTTGAGTAAGTCCGTTTGCATTTGCGTCGATAATTTCACACCGAATCTTGGGATGTTCCACGTCTTGAACAACCACTCCCTCGACTATAAGGACGAGGTTTTGAGGAAACAGAGCCTGAATCAACCCAGTCACATGGCCCATTCCACGGTGGCCCGGTATCCGACAGATCTTGTCCTCTTGACAGAGGGCTTGACTGACCTTTTCAAGCATATCTGTCATGGATTCAACACTCAAAATCTCTAAAAGCTTTGCCGGCGCTGAAATACGGCCAAGCGCACCGTAAACATCATGTATCCTTGTGACCTCTTTGGCTAACAGGTTCCCAAATCCCAAAGTATCCGCTTTGCTAGCCAGCAATTTTGCAACATCCGCAAGTTGAGCGGCACTCGAGATATTCGCGGAACGGGAACAGAGCTTGGAACATAGCCGTGCGAGAATTATACCGGTATCAGAATGCTTGAATAGGCTCGTCAAGCATATAGATAAGAGAGCGATAGCCTGTCCGCCAGCAGACTCGGCCATAAGAGACGCAGAGTCGTCTTTGCGCCAGCCTATAACAAACGCGAAGTGGTCAAGGCGTACATCGTTACAGCGTTGCAGAAGACCTTTCACATTCTCGGCATATTTCCCGTTAACAGGGAGATTGGTTCCCAGCTTCTCCATCTGAATGAGTGCCATAGGAACTACGTTGTCCGCTGAAAGAGTCGCCAAAATGGAAGTCAAAGCCCCAAGGCTTTGTAGGCCAAGGCTGCCAACATCAGCTTGTAATTGCAGCTCACGCGACATTCTGACATCAATATTCGTTCATAAGATGGTCGAAAGACAGAGTAGAAGGGCCAAGAGCCGACGAAGTTGTAGGAGTCTAGGCAGCAGCAGGCTGAGCCAGGCAACAATATAAATAGATATTATAAAGAACAGGAGCAGCTGTAGCCGGGTAGGAGGCAGTAAAATCAGGCTCCCTTATACTGTGCCCCTTCTAGTATAAGGAGCCAGATCCTTTGCTCCCCCGTGCTCCCTTGCTGCGCCCCTTTGCTCCCTTGCTGCGCCCCTTTGCTCCCTCGTTGCTCCCTCTAAAGCGGCCTTGCTCCCTTTCCCGAACAAAAATAGTAATCCCAAATCCTAAGTTCGGGGTGTATATGATACATATATATATTCCAGTCCTGGTCAATCAATGAACGAGGACGGTTTGGACTGCAGCGAAGCTTCACAGATTTGACTTTGATTTATCGCATGTTGCGCCAAGCGGTGGTAGGCCTTCGTACCATGTGCTTTCGAAATCGAGCTGTTCCGTTAAAGTTGTTAGGTCATGCGGTTACAAGAAATCATTTACAACATTCTGAACTCACAAAATGAAGCCACGAAATGCGTCTTGAGAACAGAGTAGCAACCTTTCATCAAGTGCTGCTGTCATGTTCAAAAGCTTTCTCAACCTGAAAGGGAAGGACTTCGAACCCAAACGCACTCTTGAAGCCGCCACTCAACGTATCGTGTAATCCATGGGATCAACAAGATGTTCTCGATCCTCTAACTGGATGAGAAAATCCAAAGCATGAGAACCCACCCCAATTGTTGGATCGTGAATGACAAATTTCTGCATGTAAATTTTCTGGGGCTGCGCTTGGAAAGCTTCATTGGCTCTCATCTTTGAAGTGTACATACTCCATTTGGACAGACCACCTGTGTGAAGACGGTTATATTTCCAGGGAAACTGAGCGTCTTATCTTTCCTGTCGTATGAAAGTTCAGAAAGGCTGGCCAGTGGGTGGCTCCATAGCGACCAGCCAACCCACCCTTGACTTGTTGGGGAGAATAACGACCACAATTTTCCGATGGCAAGTCGGCCTGGTGTTCTGATAGTAAGTGTAGAAGAATCCGTAGATCACCATATTCAGCACATGGGCTTCGTCTCGCAGTGTTATAGAAGATTCGACTCGAAGACTACCAAGGCCTGAATCAACAGAATCGTGTCTATGACCAGTAAAGACAGTGCTATTCCAATAACCAGGTCTTGCACCGCTTCTAATCTAAGCCCCCTTCTCCAAGCTAGGCTTTCGAGGGAAACCCCATGCCAATCAAGATTGCTGGTTCGGAGATATTGTGATGAGCGTAACTTACGATACCAATGGCACCCGGCTCCATCACCATAGTAAAGGGGAAATCCATAGGGTACTTGAGCCATCTTTTGGTGAAAGCGCGGAGGATGTGGCCATGAGTGACCTGCAGTGATTATCAGCATCCTTGCACGACAAAGATATGGCGGGGAAAGATATCCCATACCACCAAGACATCTGCGGCACCGCCACCTTGCATGTGTGGCTCCTATAGCTCATATATCTTGTGTATGAGACGGTCGAGACGCTGCATGACCTGTTCCGGTGATCTAGATGTGATGTCGGCAAAGCCGCTGCAGAGGTTGCCCGGCCTTAGACTCACTCTCCACCTTCATATCCATCCACCCAGATGTCCCAGGGCTTCTCCTTATCCAGACCCTTCTCTTTCCTGTGCGCACGAATGTCTTTCGGGACTAACCCCTCGTAGTCACCATAGTCCCATTCCGCAATATATTCGGTGACGGTCATCTTCCCCTCCTTCACGAGTGCATCTTTGTGGGCATCACCGAGTAGCATGTCAAAGGTGCTTTGTGCGCGCTGGCGAGGACTAACGAAGACATGGGTGAACTTTGACGCGTCTATGAGCTTGCCGAAGCCCACAAGCACGTCCTTCGTCCCTTGAACTTGTTTGACGCCATTGGCAGTCAGTGGGATCTCCGACTTGCCTGTGCAGCGTCCGTTGATCGTCCACTCGGTCTCGCCTGCATTATCGACATTAGCTCTTGTCTACTTCGAGCGAATGGAGAGAAAGTCCACCGTGACGGGCGATATCATCGAATTATTACCTCTACATCTGTGCTTCCTAAGATGTAGACGTGCTGGCACAAGGTGCAATGCCCGGAGGAATCTTTCCAGTAGCGCATAGTGATCGATCGATGCTGATAATGAAAGCGATGATGCAGATAGTATCATAGATGATTGATATATATATATGTATATTATATACACCCCGAACTTAGGATTTGGGATTGCCTTTTCCGTCCGGGAAAGGGAGTAGTGTAAGGGGTAGATACCCTATAAGGGCCCTAATAGGGCCTACCGGGTATCGGACCCGATATCCTTGACTTTTGCCTCTTCCGCGTGGCTTAGGGGTAGGGCTTTGGCCCGGAGTCTACCCGTACAAGTAGGGCCGCTTTAGAGAGAGCAGCGAAAGAGCAAGGGGCCGCAGCATGAGAGCAGCGAGGGAGCCAGGGGGAGCAATATAGGGCAGCGCAGGCCGCTGCAGGTCAGAGCCTGAAATGGCGCCATCAGTATCGGCTGGGGCTGCCGTTCTTATCAGACCTCAGCGACACACCAAATGGCCAAGATTTATGCCAAGAGCTTAATTTTGTATGCTTAGGTTGCTCGAGTGAGGGGTAACAGGTCGAGATGCCATCCATCAATGTTCGCGTTGTCTCAACCAGTTGATGCCTCTAATTAAACAGCACGACATCGACACTTCTTTGCGATAAGTATTTGTATTACCTACAGCTGTAAAGCCGCGATGTTTGAGACTACTATTCTTCGCGGGCGCAGCGTCGTACTTGCAACCGCTTTTCTCATTGTCTCCCTCCTCTACCTCGCCGGTCTTGTGGTTTACCGGCTGTATTTAAGCCCGATTGCGAAGTTTCCAGGACCAAAACTGGCTGCGGCGACGTACTTATTTGAAGGGTACTACGACGTCGTGAAAAGGGGCAAATACACCTTCAAGATCAGAGACCTGCATGCTGAATACGGTCAGTACTACCAACTTTCCCCCTCAATGTATATGTTAAAGCCATGTCGCTTACCCCAATTTCCCAGGACCGATCATTCGAATCAGCCCTGCTGAGCTCCATATCAACGATCCCGACTATTACGACAGCCTCTATAACCGGGAAGGCAAGTGGGAGAAGAACCCCTTCTACGTGAACTCATTCGGGAATACCGTCTCTGGGTTCGGCACCGTTGACCACAATCTCCACCGCATACGGCGAGCGGCCATCAACCCCTTCTTCTCCAAGCTGAAAGTGGCCGCACTACAGCCCACCATACAACAGTTGGCCGACAAGCTTTGCACCAAATTGGAAAACTGCAGAGGCACCGACGAGGTGGTACCGCTAGAGTGCGCCTTTGATGCATTCACCATGGATGTCATCACCGAGTACTCTCTTGACACGAGCTTCGGCTATCTTGATAACCCCAGGTGGAGTAGCGACTTCCGCGAGTTGGAGCGAGCGCTCGGAGAGATAGGCTACATGCAGAAAATGTTCCCACCTTTGATTGACATCATGAATAGCCTGCCTGACAGGTTGGTTCTTTGGATGAATCCAAGGTCGAAGTTGTTACTGGATTTCATCAGAAACTGCTATGCGATTGCCGAAAGAATGTTGAGCGAGACCGATGGCAAGAAGTACGAGGAAAAGATGCACCCGACCATCTTCTATGAGATAATTCACTCCGATTTGCCGCCGTCGGAAAAAACGCCGAAACGTTTGGCAGGAGAGGCAGCGTCCATCCTTGGCGCTGGAGCAGTTACCACAGCGTGGACGCTCACCGTGGCCATGTACCACCTTGCAGTGCAGCCGAAGAAAATGGAAAGGCTTCGAGCCGAGATCAGATCAATAATGTCGGATCCCCACCAGCCCGCAAATCTACAGCAGCTCGAACAGCTCCCGTATCTAACGGCTGTGATCAAGGAAAGTCTGCGACTTAGTAACGGCGTATCTACCCGTCTTGCTCGTGTCGCGCCCGACCGTAGTATCTATTTCCGTGACTGGGAGATTCCGAAGGGGACGCCGGTAGGCATGACGTCCACACTGATTCACCAGAACCCCGATATCTACCCGCAGCCGTTGGAGTTCATTCCCGAGCGTTGGATCGATCCGATCAAGAAGCAGCGCATGGAAATGTATCTGGTGCCATTCTCAAGAGGCTCGAGACAGTGTGCTGGCATTAAGTAAGTTCATCCTGAATACCGATCTTGAGGCACTCTGGTTCAAGGCCGGATCGCCTTGCGCCCTCCCTCCCCCCCCCACAAATATCTTGCTCCTGGAGATCTCATACCAACGGTGCTACAGTCTCGCTTGGGCAGAGTTGTATATTATGATGGCTTCGATCTGCACGAGAGTCACTCTGGAAGTGTATGAGACGACCAGGGAGGATGTGGACATCTATAGCGATATGCTGATTGCTGAGCCGAAGAGGTACGTCAATGGTGTCAGATTTCGGATTACGTGATTCTTCAGATTGCTGCAAAGATTGGCGCCATAACAGTGAGCGGCGTTTATTATCCGTGGAAGTAAGATTCATCAGATCCATTCGAGGACGTCAGGCCAGAGCCTCAGAGCGTATACATGACGTTCTGATGTGCCGTCCAAAAGAGGCCAGCCCGTGTGTCCTTTCCACTAGGTTGCCGATTGAGAAATATGCACGAGCCCTTGCAAAAGAAAAGGGCCTTCGCTAACGTTAACATAACTTCTTCCTGCTGAAAACCCGACAAGCTATCGTTGCACATTGCTAAAGCTTTTGTGACTGTTCCTAAGATACGGCCTAGAATATATAATACCTCTTCATTCGGATAGAAAGACATTACCACTATACCTGTGGAAACCCATACACACCCTCTCCCTACCTCACAAAATACGTTACTAACTCATAGAGTGAGTGCTATCCTAAGTCTATCCACACTTCCTCAGATTGGGAACGGATATGTTTAGCGAGAAGCGGACCCTCGAGTTGACGTGACAAGATCGACATGGCTTGCAGCCAGCCAATGGCTAGGCACAGCAAGCCCCACCAACCCACTCGGCAGCGCCGATCTAAACCGAACCTTGCGCCAGTCTTCTTTAATTGGGCGTAGATTGAGCTGCCAGCGGGCGAATTTGACCCGTGCCTCGCATATCCAATCAGGTAGAGCCGTTTTGGTACAAGCAATAGGCTTGGAATATGTGAGCGAATATCCCAAAATTCTCCGTAGAGTAAGCGAGGAAACGTCTATTCCCAGCTCTTCTACAATGTTGTCCCATACGATAGACTTATCATAAGGGTTTAAGGCTTCCACCATCTCGTCTGCATGAGCTATATCGGCTCCAGTCATGTTGTATTGCCGCCCACGAGCCTCAATTTGGCCGTTATTATGTTTTTGTCGGAGAACTCTTAGATCATGCCCCGAGTCCTCCCATCGTTGGATCTGACGGTACCATTGCGACTGTCCATAGCTGTACTCCTCAAAGATCTCCCGAAGGTCAACATCGACGTGTATACCTTGACCTGAGAGATTGCTGAATAGTATCCTGGTGGCTTCGTGTGATCCAATCATCATGGCTTTGTAGGGCGTCGTGTAGTGCTTTTGGACCATATGATGGCGCGGGTTTGGGGGGGTCCCGAGGCATAGAAGCCTGCTGAGCTTTCAGACGCGTTGTTAGAGCCATTCTAGTGGATTTAGGAGTGATAGGGGGGAGAATAGGTGAGCTGAACAATGTAAAAATGGGGCAGAATGCCCACGCCTTCGCATTTAATTTGACCACAGCGAGCTCTCTTTCTCATCATCTTCCCTTATACTCGATATTTATATAGCTTAGCCTATTCCAGTCAACTATTCTATGACACTAAGCCTGAATTCAGGTACCGTGCCCACGACTCACGGAACAGGAGAGATAGGCCTACTAACTATATGTTAAGCAACTTCTCATGCGCGCCGCCATAGCGCTCCCCGGAAATCGGCAGGGTGTCGAGGATCTTCTGGATCTCGGCCATGTCCTCGTCGGTTAGCGACGCGGCCTTGCAGTTCTCGATGACGCGCTCGGCCCTGGTGGAGCCGGGGATGGGGATAGCGCCCTGGCGACACACCCAGCCGATGGCCACCTGCGCCGTCGTCATGCCCTTGCGCTTGGCAATTTGCTCCACCGCCTCGACAAGCTTGAAGTTCTGGTTGAAGACGTCGGGCTTGAAGCGCGGCAGCATGCGGCGGAAGTCATTCTGCGGGAGATCGTCGAGCTTGCGTAAGTCGCCCGTTAGCCAGCCGCGGCCGATGGGGCTGGGGCTGCTACGATAGGAATACCAACTGCGTGTAGATCACGCTATAAGTAGATGGCTTTTGACTTTCTGCTTTACCGAGGATTACGTACGCTCACGGCACGCGTCCGCGATACCGTTGTTAAGAGGGTCAGGCGTAAACAGGCTCAGCTCGATCTCGACAGCCGAGATAGGATATACGGTATAGGCCTTGCGGATCGTGTTCGCGCCGACCTCGCTCAGGCCGATGCCGCCGATCTTGCCTTCCTTAACCAGTTCGGCTAAGGCCTTGACCGAGGTCTCGATGGGGACGTTGGGGTCGCCTCGCGCACATTCAAAGACGTCGATGGTCTTGGTGCCATCCAGCACCTTGACGGCCTCCTCGACAGACGCGCGGATACCTTCTGGGCTGCCGTTGGGCCCCGTCTTGATATCGAAGGCGCCTTTGATGCTGAGCACGACCTTGCTGGCGTCCTCGGGATACTTTTCGAAGTAGTACTTAATCAGATGTAGCGAATTTGCCTGGGACGTGCCGTAGTGTATACCCTATACACGAGTCAGTCTGGCTCTCCTGCGTGGTCTCTGCTTGATGGGCCCGCAGGCCGAAAGGGAGGTTTATGGAGGTGCTGTTCTTTACTCGAAGGCTATACTTACGCCGTTCCAGAGATTGGCACCCTCCTCTAGCGCCGTCTTCATGACTTTTGCCGCGATGGGATAGTCGACAGGCGGCCACGGCTTCGTCAAACCTGCAGCACGCAGCGTGAATTTGGCATCCTCACGTGCTCGCCAACGCGCTTGTTTTGGCCTCTACACCCTGGAAAGAAGAAAGCATACAACCTTTTACTTACCTAATATACCGAACCCTAACATGCCGAACCCAACGCGACCTACCGCCCTGCCGCCGACGCTGGTATGCGCTGCTCTGCCCGTACTCATAGTAGAAGATGTCGTGTGACGTTCGAGATAGAGATGGGTAATAAGCGATAGATTCTACTGCACTTCCCAGTGCTACTAGAGAGAAAGGTGTATAATAATTATAGTATAAGATATCGGCCAGGACATTTCTTTAACTAGATGTGAAAGTCGGGCAGTCGAGGTTTAGTACGTTGGCTGGCGGTACTTATTCCATGGAGTTTGTCCTTAAATCCGCTTATGCCTTGCTCGGGCCTAGCTATCTCCGCAACCCCAATCCCGACATAGGGTTAGTCTTATGCCAAGGTTGGCAGCTAGCGGAACACGGAACTCCCATATTACCGCGAGCGTTATATAGTATAACGCCCAACGAGGTCAACCGACTCAAGCATCTAGTAGCCCCGTAAGTCTCAGGGAGCGCTAGGTACATTAGGCAAGCACGATGGGAATGGCTTGAATATAGTAACTCGCTCGCACGGGCTATCGCATAAGCCACTCTACTACGAAGTACTCCAATACATATACCATGATAGCCGGTCTGCAAGATTCGGTCTCCCAGCTATGGCTGTAAAAGGCCGCAAATGCGAGATTGAAGTAATTAGTGTTTAGAGGGGACAGACTGCAATATTGCTTCTTGTTATGATCGGAACCGGGACGGAAGGTAAGTAAGTAGTGTAGTTCACAACGCAAAGTTCTAGATCGGGCCCTGGTAGTGATATGCTAACTGTTGGGGTAATCGACTGATGATGTTGTTGTTCTATGGTTCTATGGAGTTGCAAGCTATCTATGCCACTGGCGTATACCAAGGCTAGGTTTAATCCCACCTCTAATTAAACAAGCCTTTGCCCTTGTCATAATCTATCCTCCTCTCTCTATGCTCTCTTAATTCCGACGGAAGATATCGCCTTCTTTACCCCAAAATGGCAGACCTTAGTCGTTCCTCAAGCTCCTTATAATCTTGACGTATATTTCTTCACGCCGCTTCCTCAAGTCGACTCTCATAAGATCTAGAATTGCGCCGGAAAAGGGCAGAAGGGGCTGCTCGGCGATATTACCCGCTAACAAACTTGGCAGCTCTATGCTGCTCTGTCTCGCGGCCTGTCCCTTGAGCTTTGCCGCCAGCTCTCTCACAAGGCACTAGACGTGGTGCAGCTGTAAGGTGATACCGTTTTGCTCCCGCGCCAAAACCCTCTGCTCCTTCTCTGCTCTTCCATACTTTCTTCTGCTCCTTCATGCTCTCCCTCAGCCATAATATGTTCATTTTGGTTGTGTGATTCAGTTTCCGTATTGCTTTCCGAAGTGAATCAAAAATGTTTCGAGTGCGGTCCGTATAGTGCAACTGTTCTAGCACTGTTGTAGATGCTCTAGATGCCTACTTTGAGGCCGAGGCGTGAATTTGGGCTGCCGTGCTATGCTAACGTTAAATGGTAATTACGCTTATAGAGCACCAGGTTACGTTGCAAAGCTCATGGCTAGGTAATGGCCAGTGCTTGGCGACACCCTCCGATACACCGCTTTTCGCAAACATGTGGTGTAGATTGTCATCTCCGCTCTCTGCACAAAGTTTATCCATGCTTGAAGCTCTGCCTTTGGGATTACTAGAACTCGATCCCCACGGCCTAGTTCGGTAAGCCACGTCTCTTTCTCATCGTGGTTGGGCTCGAAGGGGGTGCGGTCGAAACCCTGTTGGTGTGGCCAGGATATGTTGAATCTTGTCCACTCTTTACGATGATGCTTGTTCTTCAATAACCGGACATGGTCACTCCTTTGTCCAGCGGATTGGGCTCGCTAGGTGAGATGGTAATTTTCGCTGGATCCATCTTCGACATAGATACGCGGAGCTAGAAGCGCCAACTTTTGGACTGAGTCATGCCACTCGTCGATCACTGATCAGTTAGAATGGGTGCGCAATCCCGTGTTCCCCGGTTTCATGTATCAAGCCTCCGTCAAATCTCGGCTACAGTTGTCCAGTCATTGGCTACCATGCACACTGCAAGAGCGCTACATTAGTATGAATGCACCAGTCTCCGTATAAGGCGTAAGCGCTGCACCAAAACACTGTGCGAAATCTTAGCTTGCCTAATTTGGCCGTTAGAGGGACGGGCCTCAAGCTTCCATAGGCTCCTTAGTGTCACTCCTACAACTCATTTCGCCCCTTATTCAGCACACTTCGTCCCAAACGTAGCTCACGTCATTTGTAAAACACCTCAGCGTTCCAATACATGGAACCAGTCCGTGAAGGCTGTCCGTCGATTCGTTCTTTTGTTCCATTATCATCTTAGGTGACATGTGCGCGTCCTCCACGCGCCCGCCAGCTGTTTGCCCTTCCCTATCATTCGAACTGGACTACGCGATCACAAGCTGGTAGCCTGGCATAAGAGCGAGCCAAGCCTTTGTAACCTCTGGACAAGGCTATTCTGTTTTCAACGAATAGATCTATAAGACGCCGACCGCTAAGGACGTACAATTGATAAGACAGCACTGTACATTCAACTGAGCATCTGGACTATTGTTCAAGGCTGATCCTTCCGTGCTTAACATGGGAGAGCTTGTCGAAGAGCTGCTAGATAACTTGAAGATAACGCCGTCAATACGGCCCATGGTCTCACTTGTTTGTGGCAATCCGCGGCCGTGTTCGTACTCCTCCCATACGAACGCCGAAAATGCCAACCTTGTCCCATCCCTCCTGGATTGCAAAATTGATACAATGAATCATATACCTTGTTCAACGCCTGCTATACACATCCCTGCCACGGTCCCTTGCGTCTCGTTCAGGACTTCGACGCCGTCCAGAATCTCTATATTCTTGGCCACGCCTTTCCACCTGTCGGGACCTATCATCTCTGTCGTCTCTCCGCGGCCCGTCATCCCGACTTCGACGTCCCTCGTCTCGGCTGGAGTAGCTAGGAATGTACGTGTCGACGCGGGGTGCTCCGCTTCCTTCACGGCTGTCACGGGGTGGAGGTGGAGGTCTTCCTCTAGTATCGTCACGTAGAGGGTTGACGCGATGACCTTGGCTAACCCAAGGATCGTTGGCCGGCGGAGGAGGTCTAGGTGGCAGCCCGTTCGGGCCCTGCTGCCATGCTGGACGGCGAGCAGGTGGTGGTGGTGGACCTGCAGGAGGAGGTGGAGGACCTCTGAAGCCTTGTTGTAGACTGTTGTATCGGTTTTCATACCCATTTTGTCTTTGTGCGTATGGTTGCTGGTTGTTGTAGAATGGTCCGCTATCGCCTCCCCTGGGTCTACCATACTGACCACGCTGGTTGCCTTGGTTCGGGCCATTCGTAAAATCGCCGTCTGCGCCCATGCCTACAGTGCCGCCAGCCGGTGCTGGAGGCAGTATGGCTTTCTGTTCTCTGAGCTTCTTCCGATCCAGTTCGTGTGACTCCTGGAACTGAGGGATCTCGCCTGGCTTGGCTGGTAACGGCGAATTTTTGAAGTATGGATGATCGAGTGCATCTAGCGCATTGATACGCTTGCGCCAATCAAGCTTCAGGAGTTCGCTGAGCAAGGAAATGAAGGATGACCCTTGTTCGCGGAAGACTTGCGGCAGAGTGCAGGTGCGGTGCTGGAACGACTGGACACCCTCGCAACCGGGAAGTGAGCTCCAGCCTGGCATATTCGCCTCTGTTGGAGAACCCATGAGATCGAAAATCAGCTGCGCCTGGTTAACATCGCTGTTCCCTGGCAGTATAGGTCTTCCTTTGAACATTTCTCCGAAGACACAGCCCACACCCCACATGTCGATAGCTGTCGTATATTTCTTAAGTTGTAGAAGTAGCTCAGGAGGTCGATACCATCGTGTAACCACGAGTGTTGTGTAGTCTCGCGTAGCTTCTCCACCACCTTGTCCCCTTTTGGGAGGGTCATCATCATAAGGTCTCGCCAAGCCGAAATCGGCGATCTGGAGAATGCCTTGATTGTTTATCAAAAGATTTGCGGCTTTCAAGTCGCGATGTAAGATTTTGCTGGCGTGCAAGTACGCTACTCCCTCTAGCAACTGCAGCATGTAGCATTTGATTTGAGGCTCGGTGAATTGAACGGAAGGATTATCCAGCAAACCGGATAAATCGTGATCCATGTAAGGCGTGATCATGTACATTATCGCTTTCTTTCGCCCTTCTCCTTTTGGACGCTCGATGGCCATCTCTTCCAGCTTCAAGACGTTAGGGTGAGAGAGCATCTTGAGCAGCTTGATCTCTCGGAGCGCAGTAATTGGGAAGCCATCCTTCTCGTTATGCATCAAGATCTTTTTCATTGCCACAATCTGCCCAGTGACGCGCGATTCGCCTTTGTGCACCTCTCCAAAGGTACCTTCTCCGAGCTTGGACATGATGGTGTAGCTTGTGATTTTCGAACACCCATGGAACCGAGGCCTTTTCCCATCTGGCCCCACCTCCAGGGAAGCCTGAGCAGCAGTCCTCTTGCTGCCTGTAGGCACGCCATTTGGAGTATGGGCCCCAGCTGGACGTGGTGTGCTGGCCATTGCAGTCATTGAATTGGGTGATATCTTAGCCTTGTTGTTGTAGCATGACAAGAGCAGATGGGTCAAAAGTTCATGCGCACAAGGGAGCTGGTGGATAAAGGAGAAAAGGTGCTTTAGAGAAGAGCTTCCGATCTTAGATGTGTCAATGAGGTTGGATGACGCTGGGGACCCGATGCGAGCTAGGTTGCAGTTGACCCACCAATGCGTCAGAGTACACAGATTTCAGAAGCTCCAGCTTATCGAGAAAGATAGAAGCTCGATTAGCTACATCACTTAAAGCACCTCCAAGGTTCGTGGTTGTTAGAAATGGGGAGGGTATCCATCTGAAAACTTCGTGAGGCCGGAATTAAAGTGAATAGCTGGGAGGCTGGTCTTGTGCCTGGATGAATATAATTTAACGAATTGAAGGTGACAATAGCGGACGTTGGCGAACTCAAATATTGGGGATTTCGCTCACCTCAATGAAAGCCTCGCCGTTTCACCAGGCGCCGGCTAATTAGTGCAAGTCTAAGCGCGTAGTACAAGACCACTCCTTCATGATCGCGACCAGGGACCAGCCGGAGCACCATTAGCACCTCAACCATAACAGAATCTCATGTGAGTAAGTCTAAAATCATTTGAATGCTATAAGGAGCTAGTACTCACTCTCAACCGGTCTGCAGCGGACAGAATGGCGGGCAAGCACGGCGGCCATGGCAGCCATCCAATCCACATGCATCCGGTACGCGATTCCTACTGTCCGTGACATTCGAATTGAGCTTATACATGCGTCTTCGATCAGGTCAGACCATTCTACCGATTCGCCGCAACAGGTTTGGGAGCCTCGATGTGGTTCTGGGTGGGTTACACTAGCTCCAAAAAGACCTGAACCCCGCTGATGCGATCCAGCTGATGTGGCGAGCAAAGAAGGATGGACCTGTGTTACTGGGATGGAGGCATAAATGGGAGCACTGAATGGGCTACTGGGGAACCTGAAGAGTATACAATCTGAAAAGGGTGTTCTGAGTCGATACGGGAGGCTATGTACTGTGATATTGCTGGGATATCACTTAGGGACAATACCACTTGTACATCCAACTCTGGCACTCTCACGCTGACAGCTGCGGCTTGCTTCCTCAATTGAACTCCCAGCAAATGATGACATAGGCCCAACGACCAGACAGTAACGTCCTCTGGAGCCATGGTACAACAATCTAGAAGACTTTAAGAGGTCACAGCTCGATCACGGTCACGGGGTACAATTACTATACACGAAGCGATATGCACTACGGCTTTTGGAAGAGATAATGCGATACCCCCCAAGTATCTCCACCCTCATAAGCAAAGAGCTCCGCGCAAGCCATGTAGAAGATCTGCCATCTATAGAACCACATTGCTGTGTTGTTCTTGCCATACGTCTCCTCCAGATGGGGCCATATTTCAGCCTTACTATCGTTCATCTTGGACAGCCAATCCTACACAGCCATCAGTCAGCTTCCGACGAGCAGTTAAGATTATATCACAAAGTACTAACCTCACAGGTCTTGGCATAATGCTTCCCATTAACCCACCACTGATCTTGTAATTTGAGATCCTTTTGAAAGTAATGTAACAAATCCGCACTCGGCATCGTTCCCCCGGTAAAGAAATGCGTGCTCATCCAACCCTCCTCGAAGTCGTACGGCGTCGTTTTATGCGCAAAGATATGCACAAACAGCCTCCCACCAGGCTTCAAAGTCCTTGCAACCTTTGCCATCAAGAGCTCATAGTTCTTCATATGCTCGAATAGCTCAATGGATATCACGCGATCAAAAGCTTCCGTCTCGAACTCGTAGTCCACCACATCTCCAATAGTGACCTTGAGATTCGAGAGACCTTTCAGGCTCGCTTGCTTGTCAATGTAGGCTTTCTGGGTCCGCGAGTTTGAGAAGGCTGTGATCTTTGCGTTCGGGAATATCTCAGCGAAGTAGAGTGCTGCAGAGCCCCATCCGCAACTTTGATGACAACGTCAGCCATAGCTGCACTTTCACGGACAATATCTCTCGCACCCTAGATCCAATATCTCCATGCCGTCCACTAATTGTGCTTTTTCCACATACTGCTCGAGCATCTCTACCTCGGCCTGCCCCAGTGTTTCCTTTCCCGTTGGGTAGAGGCAGCAGCTATATTTCATTCGTGGACCTAAGCAGGCCTGTAGAACCCCCGTGCCGACTTCGTAATGTTGTTTATTCGCGGTTTTGGTTTCAATAGCCACTGGGCGCGTACGTAATGCCTTTACATATTGCATCTTCGTCCTATAGGCTTCTTCTAGTGAGATGGAGTGAATCGTCCGTATGCGGTCTTGTAGCTGGCGGCGGATGCCATAGCGTATGACTACCTGTGGCAGGTAGCCTCCGTCGAGGATCCAGTCTGCTACTCTATCAGCTTTCGTCTTACGAAAGAGCCGAGTCTCGAGCGTTTCTACGTACCGTAGTTCATGCTATTCCGTCTAATTGTGGGATCTAAGAAAATTTCTCAGATTGAACAATTAGTAAGGTGAGAGAAACTCGGCCGGCTCTAGGTATTAATATGGCATCGAATCAGGTTGAAAGGCGCAAGTCTACGTGGTTATCGAATGGTCTCGTATTCGTATTAGGCCTCAGATTGGACTCACTACTCGAGCACGCGTCATTGAGACTTTTTAGTCTCTTAGGTAAAGACTGTTTGCTCTTTAGCGGTACGCTTCTATCTAAATCCGCATGTCTTCTAGTAGCAACTTGTACTCCTTCCGCTGCTTTCGCCTGTTAGGCCACAGCTTGTCATGTAACTTCCCAAAGAAGCGCGCTACCCAACGGAACACTCGTTTCTCTGCTATCCACGCACATGCAAATCCACCCAGTGCCAGGACCAGAAGAAATATCTTGAAATGAACAGACATCAGCGTCAAACCCATCAGGTCAAAAAGCCAGGTCCCAGCGTCGAACAGCATGTAAGTAGTGAACAATGAAGCTGCTACAACAGTGACCACGAAAGGCACTATATCACGATTAGCCAGGACCACATCTGTGCAATCGATTCACTCACAATTCGTTCTCATAGACTGCCTGAATGGCGGACCAACGCTAAGGACAATTCCGGAGAATATGTATTGGAAACATGAGACCAAGAACAAAGTCGTGTTTTGCGAGTTCTTGACGTTGGACTTCTCTGTATCCAGCTGAGGAGGAGAGTACCTGAGTAGTGTAAATCAGTAGCCATTGGAGTTGGTCTCTGTGGCTGACAAACCATGACTGTCGTTGCACGACCTTGAAACCGATCGCTTGTATAAGTATACAAAGCAGGATTTGCCCAAGCAAAGGAGTCAAGACTTTACGAGAGACTAGACTTGCTGTTGGGCGTTTTTTGCACAGATTCGGATAGGGTCCTGTCCATCCCACTAGTAGGTAATCAGCTGCCAGACAGTGACTTATAATTTTGGTCATGCCTACTGAAGATGGCAATTGGCAGCACTAAGAATATATCTACAAACAGAAACTATCTGTCTGTTAGCCTGATGAATCAGGGCTATCGGCCAGCGGTCCTTACCTGGAAATCTCCCAAATTCGAGCCAGAAGTATATAGGAAGCTGACAGAGGTGAATTGGATCGCAGAGTACAAACTCATGTATTTGAAACAGCAAAAACTGGTTACAAGAGCAGCACGCCCTTCTCTACTCGGTGTATTAGCACAAGATCTCTGAACTCCAAAGCGATGAAAAACTCACCTTATGACTTCCGGTACGCATGATATGTCGAATACTCGGCTGGTGAATGGAGCTGCAACGGAGGCCTCAGCCTCAGACAGCGATATGCCCACATCCGCAGCTGTGAGTGCGCCACAATCATTGGCACCATCACCACAAAAGCCGCAGCAATAATCTATGCTTTGAAGCTTCTCCACCAATTCGTGCTTCTCATCAGGTGACATTCTTGCAAAAACTTGACCACGAGCAAGCATCTGTATCTACTTAGCTGGGTTGCAAGACACCGAATCATAATGGTACTCACCCTCTTCAGGACGTCCTGACTCGCAAATTCGATGATCCATCTGAAGACATCGCCGCTCACTGCAAGGCAGTAGTTTCGAATGTTAGACACGTCATATGGTAGTGAGGCATCACTTTGCGACGGTGGCGGTAGTGGCTGTACTAATCAGAACGGGAAGCCTTCCTCAATCTACCGGACATACCATGAGAGTGTGCTCATCCAATTCAAATAGAGAGTTATCAACACTCTGCCATTTCAATCGAGCTCTGGGATCCTTGAAATCGCCTAGAGGGCGATCAGACTTGTCAGGATGGAAGACGTTGCGGAGTACGAACCTTCTAGGAAATGAGGAATAAAGCAGTGAGCAGTGCGATTAATGAGATGACATTCTCTTGCAACGCTGATGGCTGTGAGTATGTTGTCTCCAGTGCACATGACCTTGCGAATGTCAGCCTCGTTGAGTTCCTCGATCACGTCCGTCGTGGCCTCTTTCAATTTGTTTTCGAAGATGATAAACCCGAGAAATTCGAGCTCAGATTCGGCGTCATGACGCGTCAGCTTTTCCACTTTGGCCCAGTTCAGCGTTGTGATGTGCTTAGTGGCACAGGCGATGACGCGAAATCCTCTGTGAGTATAGAAGCCGAGCAGCTCCTCGTAGTCTACAGGGACTGTCGTGATGAGATCAGTCTGTGACATTCAAGGATTCTGTGCTCTGAGGAAACTTACAACTGTCCTCCCGGCAGATGTCCCACATGCATTCGGGTGCCCCTTTGACATAGATGTCGCCACCAGAGGAGCCAGATTGACCAACAACAACACTAGCGCGGCGTAATTGCGACACAAACTCAAAGGACTTCAGGATCCCTAATTCGATTCGTTTGTTCTTTGGAAGCGATCAGTGAGATGCCTATAGATGACATATTCCGATAGTGCTTACTGTGGGTTCATGCGTTTCGTCAATGCCATACTCCATGCCTGGGGGTGGCCTTGCGATTGCAGAAGGGCTGTTTTGAACGTCTTCATCATCGGCGATGTTCGCTTTCTGTGCGAGCTCCTCGAAT
The DNA here is from genome assembly GCA_018257865.1 of Stereocaulon alpinum. NCBI lineage: Eukaryota > Fungi > Ascomycota > Lecanoromycetes > Lecanorales > Stereocaulaceae > Stereocaulon > Stereocaulon alpinum. The sequence continues at coordinate 363,892 of JAEUBA010000012.1, read as the reverse complement.
GACCAGCCCGTGAAGTCGAACATTTTGACATCGAGAGGATCCCCAATCAGCTCCCCATCTACGTTGCGCAAGGAGTGGCAGGTTGCCATAGTATAAAGGGCAGCTTTGTGAATCTCATAGTCCACTGTTGGATCTCGCTCGTAGGCTGCACCAGGTAGGAGTGTCGAGGAGTCGCCAAGGACGTCGCTGAACCTAGAGACAATCAGTAATTGACTTGTGCACTGATAGCGTTCTACAATACCTCATTGCTGGGCGATGGACCACTCTTGCCCCCAATACGTCGAGACCATCTTCAGTGAGGGTTCCGGTCTTGTCGAAACAGATCACGTCTAACTTTCCGCCGACGTTGACCCTAGCATTGAGGTCAGATACATGTATGAAGCTCATTGAATTCAAACTAGCCTTTGAGGGCTGATGCAGAAAATGTTCTTCTTCTTTAATCTCGACAGCGCGAAATTGGTCCCAATAGACAAAGTTGCTGGCAATGCAGGAGGTACAACGATTGTAATCAAGTCTAGCGCACGGATGATGATCAAATGCCAGGCCAGCTTTTCGGCGTCAGCGGATGACACAACTGACGCCTGTCCTAATGCTCACCTGAAGTCGTATGAAGTTGACGAATGAGGCGATGAAACCAATTCCTGCGATCCCAGCCATGAACGATATGTAGCGGAATGCATCTTTGTAGAACTTGAAGCCTGCAGGCTTTGGAAACAGCATTGAGCGAACGAGAGCACCTTTCGTGGTATTGAAGCCAGTCCGTACGACGATCGCTAATGCTACGGCCTCATCATCCTGCCCTTCCTGGGGGCGCCTTGCTCGTATAATCTTCGTGCCACTGAAAAGAAAGTGCTTGGCGACTTCGCCGTTCATCGTGCTCGCGCTCACGCTCAACAATTGAAGTGATTTGTCCGTCGCTGGTACCTTCGAGACAGGCACAGACTCGCCTAGTGTCTTTGTAAGCCCACATACACACCGTCTCGAAAAGCTATGTCTCAGTACCAGTAAGCATGCTTTCATTAACAATACAGTCTCCGGCCAACAGTAGACTATCGCAAGGAAATTGTGTCAACGATGGATCGGAGACTTCATATACATCTCCTGGTACGAGTTCGGCACTCTCCACTTGTCGCCCTTTGAAAGATAAGTCGATTGGCATTAAGGTCGAAGAGAATACTAACAGAAGCCATTGCGTAATACTCTGACTTCGCACTCGAAACGAGATATTTCGCGGAGACGTTTCATAGTCTAAACTGTCAGTATACAAAGCGCATAATGATTTCTCCGACTTACAGCTCTAGTCTCAATTAAAGTTGTGGTTATGCTGACGACTGAGATGAGGAAGATGCAAACTGCATAATAATAATAATCGTCGAGAGACCAAAGGATCAAGCTTGCAATCTGGAAGATGTAGAAAGGATGAAACGCCTAGGCATGATCAGCGAGATATAGACTACTCGCAATGGCCGACACTCACCTCATCGACAAGTAGCTGGAGAATGGATTTACGCTCTATCTCAATCTCATTTGCGCCAAAAACTCGCTCCCGCCTAAGTCGTTCGTCACTATCGAGACCAGCCCTGATAGACTTCACGTCCGTCCAGTTGGGATCTTTCCAGTCGCTACATAGGACAAATTTGTCCTTCAAGGGGTGAAAACAGAACCTTATGTAGCGGTAGTCGAGGAAGCGCAGATGGGTCAGCACAGGGTCGTCATCTTCATCATAATCAGGAGAATAGCCGTTCTTTTCTCTCAAGCCAAACACCGTCGAAGCTGGGTGTCCATAAGGCGATTTGATAACGTTATGCACTGCAAATTCACCCCATTGATTCTGACCGACTTTAGCTGTGGATTTTGACCCTCGGTGGCGAGATAGCAGTCTCACCTCAACAACAACCCAGTCGCATTCCCGTAGGGGTTTTGGCGACCCAGTCAAACCGACTCGCCAGCGCGGAAGCCATCGAAGAATTAGAAATCCCAGTCCTAGTGATAGTACACAACACGACAAGTACAACATGAAGCCTAACGTTTGTGTGCTGAATCCTGCCACCACAATGGTCATGTCCTCAGCTACTACATATATCTTTTGACTGGACCTAGACCCTCGGCCATGGCCACTCGCGTCGGTCTTGGCCGAATCATGACGAGCCAGAAGCGGGCTTTCTGCAGATGTCCTGGAGTATCCTGAAGACTTTCGTCTTTTGGGCGATGACAAGCCTGATTCTAGGTCGAAATCTAGGTCTCCTTGTGCCTGATTGGCGACGTCTTGGTCTTCCTCATCCTCGTCTACGATAGCCTGGTCATCAGACCATTCTGGAGATTCATCGTCTTCCTGAAAATACGTGAAACTAGCTATCGAGTCTGCTCTTGGGCGCCGGTGGGCAAAGCCGGTAATACTTGAAGGGACACTCTCGGACATGGGACCCGAGAAGACCTGACGTGGTCAGCCCTTATAATCAGAATATACAATTAGGAAGTTCGAAATGCAGACCTCTTCCTGGGCCATTTCGACATCAGAGACGAAGCTGGCACTGTGAAGGCATTAGAGCTGTTTGCACGTCCAATCTCTTCAGAAGTGCCTTACTTGCTGATATTGGAATCCCGACGGTACACAGAGCCATTATGGTTTGTATAGCTCAGGATGCTGCTTCTGTTATTGTTCCTATCGCGGCTGCGGCGAGCATAAAGAACTGGCCGAGGGGACGAGTTTTCCATTTTGCATCTAGAACTACTGTTCCTCGAGCTCTATTCCCTTGTACCTTCCTCCTACAACGCACAAATGGATTTGTGCCTCAATAGGCGTGTAGCCTGCCACGGTACCGCGAGCATAGACAATGACTTTCGCACGTGGAACCCATGTCTTCCAGGCTTGATCTTACGATGACAACCACGTCCTCACCAGATTCGGTAGTAGATAGCGTAGGAGCTCACAATGATTTCAAGAGTACTCTGTAAGGATGAATGTACGTCAAAACTCTGTAAACGTTTCGAGGTGCATTAGGAATGCAGATGTTTACGGGGGCACCTCGGGCAGAGAATAATAGCGCTCGTATGGCGCTTAGCAGCAACCTTATCTTAGTGCGGAGGCGAGAGGCGAGTTAGTGCCCAGACAAAGAACCACGGTCCAACACGGTAAAACTCAAAAGCTCTGGTGCTACGTACTAAAATTTTCTCAACCTCTCACTACACAATTCCTCCGTCACTGAAGTCACCCTGACTCATTCTACTACATTCCTAAATACGTGAATATGTCAGAGCCAATCCGCAACAAGAAGCTCGACCTTACCACCGCGCCGTAAGTTGCCAGCTGACCTCCCGCAGAGAAGGATCGCTGAACAGGCTCTGTAACAGGACTCCTCAGAATACTCCTGCCAATAATGCACCAATATCATCTCATGCTCAGCAGCCTGGGGTAGCCACTATCAATGAAGGTACGTGAAACAGGCTCAACTATGATGCTTAACCAGTATCAAGCGGTGTAGATGTTTACTAGTCTGATGCAGAGGACCTCGATCGTGCGGCTGCTGCTTCCATATTTGCCCAAAATCCCAAGCTGGTTTCGATGATTCAGGGCAAGCTTGGTAGTCTTGTGGGCCGATCATCTGGATACATCGAATCTCTCCCTGCTCCTGTCCGCCGCCGCGTGGCTGGTCTCAAAGGTGTACAAAAAGAGCATGCCAAGCTCGAGGGGGAATTCCAGGAGGAGGTACTCCAGCTCGAGAAGAAATACTTTGCAAAGTATACACCGCTTTACGAGAAGCGAGCCAAGATCGTCAACGGAGCTGCAGAACCCACTGAGGTTGAAATTCAGGCTGGCGAGCAGGATGACGAAGAGAATGACGAGGGCAAAGGAGATACTGCGGCGGACGAGAGTATGGATCATGGCGTTCCCGGCATCCCCGAATTCTGGCTTTCGGCAATGAAAAATCAGATATCTCTAGCGGAGCTGATTACCGATCGCGACGAACCTGCCTTGAAATTCTTAACAGACATACGTATGGAGTACCTTGAGCGACCCGGATTCCGCCTGATCTTCGAATTTGCCGATAACGATTTCTTCTCAAACAAAATCATTACGAAAACGTATTTCTACCAGGAAGAGAGCGGCTACGGAGGCGAATTCATCTACGATCACGCCGAAGGCGACAAGATCGACTGGAAGCCTAGCAAGGACCTCACTGTGCGAGTCGAGAGCAAGAAGCAGCGCAACAAGAGTGGGTCAACGTCCGCGTTTCAATCGTACGGACCAAAATGCTAACAATCCAGCAGACACTAAGCAAACTCGTGTGGTAAAGAAGACCGTTCCTACAGAATCTTTCTTCAACTTCTTCGATCCACCAAAGGCTCCCGAAGCGGACGATGATGACGCCGCGTCGGATGTCGAAGAACGCTTGGAGCTCGATTACCAGCTGGGCGAGGACATTAAAGAGAAGCTCATTCCTCGCGCAATCGACTGGTTTACTGGAGAGGCTTTGCAATTTGAGGAAGTGGATGATGACCTGGCAGAAGGCGACTTTGAAGATGAAGATGATGAAGACGACGATGAGGAAGGCAGTGAAGAGAGGGATGATGAAGAAGAATCGGATGAAGAAGTATGTGTACATACGTGTATCACTTTTACAGAAGCTAACCCTCATACTAGGATGATAACTCAAAACCTAAACAGGAGGCTGCAGAGTGCAAGCAAAGCTAGATCACGCTCCATTTTCTCTGGTGTTACTACACATCGGTCTCATATCATAGGCTTGCTTTGGTCTAAATGCCCTAAGAAAGGGCAGACCTTGTTCTAATTCCTGAAGGTTCCCGTTGTTCCTTCAAACTCATATTGCCGTCGTGCTCATCTGCCGAGATTTGAGCACATCTCACACTGCTAGGAAAGAGTATCAATGCTCCGGATGTATAATGTTGCAGCTCCCATTCATACCTCCGGGTATATTGAAACGAGATGCATCATACATGTAGAAAAAGGACTTGACGGACAATTCATATGAGTAATATTCGGATTTCTGAAAGTAACGAAGCTTGCCAGTGCACACTTTGTTCGTCTTCGTACTCAGCGACTTCGTCATATATCGGTTGTAGTTGCACAGAAGTAATTCTCCATTTAAAGTCGGGATGAATGTCCATTATAGGAGAAGCGTTGGGGACGGAGTGGGGTGAGATTGAAGGTGGGGGTTTGAGTCAGTCACGCAATGCCGGAGTTTACCCGAGTGTAGATTATCTCGAGAAACCCTCCGATACCTGAGATATTCACTTGCCTTTTGGGCAATTTCGAACAGTAGAAATGTCTTCAGCCTTAGATGTCACGGAAGCCTTGGACATAGAACCGCCAACAACAGAGCTCGCAAGGCGGGTCTCGTCAAGTCTCGGCCTCTCGACATCTCCAACAGGTACCTTTCATGGCCCACCTTGGACCAAGACTGGGACCTCGTTGACACGAACCACTACCGGAGGAGCTTCGCACAAACAGTTGAAGCCTTTCGCTGCGGAGGAAATCAAGATCTTGCTCTTGGAAAATGTGAACACTACTGGCCAAAATATACTTAGATCTCAAGGCTACCAAGTCACTGCTCTGAAAAGTTCGTTGCCGGAGGATGAACTGATCGAGAAAATACGGTGGGGTAACGCATCAGGCTCTATCTCTACACGACCATATAGCTGATAATCGTAGGGATGTCTCTGTCATAGGCATACGGTCCAAGACCAAGCTTACGGCTAGAGTCCTTCGAGAGGCCAAGAATTTGATCGTTGTAGGGTGCTTTTGCATAGGGACGAACCAAGTCGACACGAAAGTGGCAGCGGAGCGTGGCATTGCCGTATTCAACTCCCCATTTAGCAACTCCCGGAGTGTCGCTGAGCTTGTCATTGGAGAGATCATCTCTTTAGCTAGGCAGCTTGGTGACCGCTCAAATGAGATGCACAAAGGGACATGGAACAAGGTTAGCAATGGCTGCTGGGAAATACGTGGGAAGACTCTCGGTATCAACCACTCCCACTCTAGGGAATTCTTGTCTCATCGATTCTAGGCATAATAGGCTACGGACACATTGGATCTCAGCTCTCCGTCCTCGCTGAAGCGTTTGGCATGACCGTTATCTTCTACGACGCCGTCAACCTTATGGCCCTGGGTACCGCTAAGCAGCAACCAACGCTTGAGGCTATGCTGAGGACTGCCGATTTCGTGACCTGTCATGTACCGGAATTGCCAGAAACAAAGAACATGATAGGACGCAAAGAGCTGGGGTATATGAAGGATGGAAGCTACCTGATTAACGCAAGTCGTGGCAGCGTCATCGATATTCCAGCTCTGATTGACGCAATGCGTAGTGGGAAGATTGCTGGAGCCGCTCTGGATGTTTACCCAGCGGAGCCGGCTGGGAATGGGGACTATTTCACGAATGAGCTCAATCCCTGGGCAGAGGATCTGCGAAGTCTCAAGAACATCATCCTGACCCCACACATAGGAGGGAGCACAGAAGAGGCACAGAGCGCCATTGGCATTGAAGTTAGTGAGGCGCTGGTACGCTACGTCAATGAGGGAATCACGCTTGGAGCCGTCAATATGCCCGAGGTCAATTTGCGATCTTTGACTATGGACGAGCCAAATCACGTGCGGGTGATCTATATTCATCGGAATATTCCGGGTGTCTTGAGAGGAGGTAAGCGGAAGCGAAGCTGATAGTCTTCAAGCCTTGCTAACGTATACAGTTAACGCAATTCTGGGCGACCATAATGTTGACAAACAAATGACAGATAGTAGAGGCGATGTGCGCATTACCTATACTTAGAGATAGAAGTGATACTGACGGCTCGGCAGGTTGCATATCTAATGGCCGATATTAGTGATGTCAACGTCACAGTGATCAAAGATATATATCAAAGGCTTGAGAGCCTAAGCTGTAAGGGGGTCTCAACACCTCTTGCCTTGGACGCTCGGAGCGCTAATGGATTCCCAGCCCGAATCATGACGCGGGTACTATACTGAGCTCGACTCTGCACATAGATCTCAACATCAAAGACGTTGTAGCATGATACTTCTCTCTTGCTGGTGCTTCAAGGCTAGAGAGATAAACCCTCTGGTAGCCTTCAACGGGCCCGCCGAAACACGATGTGCGTAATAAATTTTATTACATTCGTCAAGGACTTAGGGATCGTTGTCCGGAGAGAATGAATAGCAGGATTGTTGGTATTGATGCGACTTTAAGTGCCAGTAGGTGAGACTGTTTTCAACATATGAAGCCTTAGACAGAAAGACAAACAACTATAGATTTACATAGACCTATGACAGTAGAGCTATACGAAGTGCATGAAAAGCTTCGAGGAGGCAACCATAAGCGCAAAAGAACCATGCAGGGAGGCTACTGCATCTACCGCATGTCAATGGGTGCGTGGATGAGCACAAAGCCGGCGAAAGGAGAAACGCGGCCCCCCTGACATGGATCCCCGCCGCTCTTTTTTTAGCGCGCTTCGGTTTCCGCCGCAATCAGTCCAAAACGAATCCTACCGCCAGACCACTTTTTACTACTCCGACCATCTCCTACGCCAGCAGCACCAAAGGGCTTCCTTGGCTTCTGGTCTGACTTACTAAAAGCTCTTGGCGGTGAACAGTGCTTCCAGAGAGACCGCTTCATCCTTTGCTGATCTATCCATCAACTGCAACTTTGCTTACATTCGGGGCATTGTTTTCCACACTGGCGGGCTTCAGGAGCCCCTCTTTTTAGAGGTGCCATGGCACACAATTATGATGTTGGGACCAGGGCATGGCAACCCGATCCTACGGAGGGATGGGTTGCCTCAGAGGTGGAGTCGAAAAATGTTCAGGGGGACAAGGTCAAACTGCTTTTCCGGCTGGCAAACGGCGAGGTGAGCAATACTGTCCACTGGTATATAGATCTCTGGGCAAGGGTTGTACTCATAGTGAAATAGGCAAAGACGATTGAGACCACAATTGCTGCCCTCCAGGACGATAACAATGCCTCCCTACCTCCTCTAATGAATCCAGCGATACTAGAAGCCAGCGATGACCTGACAAATCTGTCTCATCTCAACGAGCCAGCAGGTACGTTGCTCTACTAGCGCGATGAATGAGGCCTTCACTAAAGTCAAGGCAGTGCTCCAAGCGATCAGGTTACGGTACTCGCAAAAGGAGATCTACACATACAGTGGCATTGTCCTGATCGCCACTAACCCTTTTGCTCGAGTAGACTCTCTATATGTACCTGGTATGGTCCAGGTTTATGCTGGCAAGCAAAGATCCTCGCAAGCACCTCATTTATTTGCCATAGCTGAAGAGGCTTTCGTGTAAGAATCTCCAATCCTATCCACTCGATTTACCTATTAAGCATTCATAGGGACATGTTGCGAGACAACAATAATCAGACGATAGTAGTTTCCGGCGAGTCTGGGGCAGGTAAGACAGTCAGCGCCAAATACATAATGAGATATTTCGCGACTCGAGAGTCGCCGGACCAACCAGGAAAACGAGCCAAGGGCATAGCAGATGCAATGAGCGAGACGGAAGAACAGATCCTGGCAACAAATCCTGTCATGGAGGCATTTGGCAACGCCAAGACGACAAGGAATGACAACTCATCTCGATTTGGAAAATACATTGAAATCATGTTCGACAAAAGAACAGAAATTATTGGTGCTCGGATAAGGACATACCTGCTCGAGCGTTCAAGACTGGTCTTTCAACCACTAAAGGAAAGGAACTATCACATCTTTTACCAGCTAGTGGCCGGAGCTACAGAAGCAGAGCGGCAAGACTGGGGGTTGCTTCCTGTCGAACATTTTGATTACTTAAATCAAGGTGGCGCTCCAGTCATAGAAGGGGTGGACGATAAAGCGGAATTCGATGCGACCCGACAATCGTTATCGACCATTGGAGTCAGCCAAGATAAACAGTCACAGATATTTGCCCTGCTCAGCGCACTGCTTCATCTAGGCAATGTCAAGATTACAGCTACGAGGACTGATTCAGTCCTCCCGTCCACCGAGCCTTCACTTGCTAAGGCTTGCCAGATGTTGGGTGTCGATGCGGCAGAATTCGCCAAATGGACCGTTAAGAAGCAGCTCATCACGAGGGGTGAGCGAATTATGTCAAACCTTACCCAACAGCAAGCAGTTGTGGTCCGCGACTCAGTTGCCAAATTCATATACTCCGCGGTTTTCGATTGGCTCGTCGAAAACATCAACGCTGGTCTAGCCACTGAGGAGGTCAGCAGTCGAGCCACAACCTTCATTGGAGTCCTAGATATCTACGGTTTTGAGCATTTTGCCAAGAACTCCTTCGAACAATTTTGTATCAACTATGCGAATGAGAAACTGCAGCAAGAATTCAATCAGCATGTTTTCAAGCTGGAACAGGAGGAATATCTCCGCGAAGAGATCGATTGGACATTCATCGACTTCTCGGACAATCAGCCTTGCATCGACCTTATCGAGGCCAAGCTTGGTGTACTCGCGCTCCTTGATGAGGAGTCACGTTTACCCATGGGATCTGACGAGCAATTTGTGACGAAACTACACCATAATTTTGCCAACGAGAAGTCGAAGTACTACAAGAAGCCAAGGTTTGGGAAGTCTTCTTTCACCGTTTGCCATTACGCTATAGACGTGACATATGAGTCGGACGGGTTCATTGAAAAGAACAGAGACACAGTGCCTGACGAACACATGGAGGTTCTTCGACAATCGTCGAACCAATTCCTTGCGGAAGTCCTGGAGGCTGCTTCTGTGGTTCGAGACAAGGACGCTTTGATCGCAAATAACGCCAAAGCGGTACCTACCCCAGGCAGAAGGATGGGTGTTGCCGCTAACAGGAAGCCTACGCTGGGTGGCATCTTCAAGTCGTCACTGATTGAACTGATGCAGACTATCAATTCGACCGATGTTCACTACATTCGTTGCATTAAGCCAAACGAAGGCAAAGAGTCCTGGAAGTTTGAGGGACCAATGGTATTGAGCCAATTACGTGCTTGTGGTGTGCTAGAAACTGTACGAATCAGCTGCGCTGGTTATCCTACCAGATGGACGTATGAAGAGTTTGCGCTGCGATACTATATGCTAGTGCCCTCTCAATCCTGGACCTCGGCTATTCGAGAAATGGCAAACGCCATTTTAAGAAAGGCACTGGGACAAGGAACGAACAGAGGCCTTGATAAGTACCAATTGGGTCTCACCAAGATCTTTTTTCGCGCCGGCATGCTCGCATTCTTGGAAAATCTGCGGACGACAAGACTCAATGAATGTGCTATTATGATACAAAAGAACCTGCGGTGCAAATACTATAGGAGAAAGTATCTTGAAGCAAGGAATTCGATATTGCTTGTTCAAGCATTGGCCCGAGGCCACCAAGCACGACAACATGCCGAAGAAGTACGCCAAATTCGAGCTGCAACTACCATACAGAAGGTCTGGCGTGGCCATAAGGATAAGAAGCGCTTCAACCAGATCCGGGCCAATATCATCATGCTCCAAGGCGTCACCAAAGGTTTCCTCTGCAGACGGAAGCTTATGGAGACGAGAGTTGGCAATGCAGCTGCCATTATCCAAAGATCGTGGCGAACGCGGAGGCAATTGCGATCTTGGAGGCAGTATCGCAAGAAGATTGTCATCATCCAAAGTCTGTGGCGAGGCAAGACAGCCAGACGAGGTTACAAGACCCTTCGTGAAGAGGCGAGAGATCTCAAGCAGATTTCGTACAAGCTGGAGAATAAGGTTGTCGAACTGACCCAATCTCTGGGCGCCATGAAGCGTGAGAACAAGGCCCTGATTGCTCAGGTTGAGGGCTATGAGAATCAGCTGAAGTCGTGGAAGAATCGACACAATGCTCTCGAGAGCCGCTCGAAAGAGCTTCAAGCCGAGGCCAACCAAGCAGGCATCACCGCTGCACGATTGTCAGCTATGGAAGAAGAGATGCGAAAATTGCAGCTGGTATGTGAAGAATCTACCGCCAACACCAAACGATTGCAAGAAGAGGGCAAGAACCTCCGAGAGTCACTCCGTACTACAAAGCTTGAATTGGGAGATGCCAAGCAAGCTGGTAGTGACCACGAGAACGAGAAGATGTCGCTGCGCCAGCAGCTGGCAGATCTTCAGGATCAACTGGATCTTGCCAAGAGAGCCATGCCTATCAATGGCGAGCTTGCCAATGGGCATGTTCCACCGCCTCAGGCCAACGGCCTCATCAACCTGGTCTCTTCGAAGAAACCGAAGCGAAGAAGTGCAGGAGCCGAGAGGATTGAGCCAGACCGCTTTAGCTCTGTATACCATCCACGTCCAAGCTCAATGGCTGTCACCACATCCAACGCCCACCGCCAAAACAACTCCGGCTCGACATTCAGCCCTGTTCTAGACAATGTCGAATTTGAACTAGAAAACCTCCTCTCCGATGAGGATGGATTGAATGAAGAAGTAACAATGGGTCTCATCAAGAACCTCAAGATCCCAGCGCCGAGTACGACACCTACACCCACGGACAAGGAAGTCTTGTTCCCTGCATATCTTATCAACCTGGTTACGTCAGAGATGTGGAATAACGGGTTCGTCAAGGAGTCGGAGCGCTTCCTTGCTAATGTCATGCAGTCTGTCCAGCAAGAAGTCATGCAACACGAGGGCGACGATGCTATCAACCCTGGTGCTTTCTGGCTATCGAACGTCCACGAGATGCTCTCATTCGTATTCCTTGCAGAGGACTGGTACGAAGCACAAAAGACTGACAACTACGAGTACGACCGGCTCCTAGAGATAGTAAAACACGATTTGGAGAGCCTCGAGTTCAACATATATCATACCTGGATGAAAGTGCTCAAGAAGAAGCTGCAAAAAATGATAGTACCTGCTATCATCGAATCCCAGTCTCTTCCCGGGTTTGTGACCAGCGAAAGTAACAGGTTCCTGGGCAAACTTTTGCAATCAAATAACACACCCGCCTACAGCATGGACAATCTTCTAAGTCTTCTAAATAACGCATTCAAGGCTATGAAGGCCTACTATTTAGAGGACTCGATCATCACCCAGACCTTGACGGAGCTCTTGAGGCTTGTAGGCGTAACAGCATTCAACGATCTGCTTATGAGGAGAAACTTTCTATCCTGGAAACGGGGCCTCCAAATCAATTACAACATCACCCGGATTGAAGAATGGTGCAAGAGTCACGACATGCCAGAGGGCACTCTGCAGCTTGAGCATCTTATGGTATGATAAGATACTCATCAGCGTGAAGAGTACAGAGCTGACATCCTTTCTAGCAAGCAACAAAGCTACTTCAACTTAAGAAGGCTACTCTGAATGACATCGAGATCATCCAAGATATCTGTTGGATGTGAGTATAGTGGGAGCCCATTCGCAAAGACATCATGCTAACAACCAAAATAAGGCTATCACCAAATCAAATTCAAAAGCTCCTGAATCAATATTTGGTGGCCGACTATGAGCAACCGATCAACGGGGACATCATGAAAGCTGTGGCTTCGAGGGTGACGGAGAAGGGCGACGTACTGCTTCTGACGGCCGTTGATATGGAGGACAGCGGGCCATACGAAATCGCGGAGCCCCGCGTCATCACAGCCTTGGAGACCTACACGCCTTCCTGGCTTCAGACACCCCGTCTCAAGCGCCTGGCCGAAATTGTGTCAGCACAAGCGGTAGCACAACAAGAAAAGCTTGAATTCGAGATGCCAGAGCAACAAGATATAAGCGACCGCAACGGGCTAGCAGATGTCAGCGACGGGGAATTGGATGGCCCACCTCCATATCAAGCGTGAAGTTGCGGCTATGATTAGCTTTGATGTCGGTGATGATACCCCTTTCTAATATTCTGTGTATCATAATTCGGGGGGCATGGTTGGGCCACTGCCATGGTGCGCACGTTGGATTTGAGCGGGTGCTTGACGATGTTTGCATTTACAGAGCGTTCTGACCGATATGCTGCCACATATGATTGGTCAGCTGTATTTGAGGTACACTGCCCAGCGATGGCGCGTTGCCTGGTCTTCTGGGCGGTTCATGGCATTGAGGGCATTAAGGATATCGACAGGGCATTGCGTCTAGTGCTAGACGAAGCCCTATTCAGATCCTACTTGTACAGTCTAGTATCACAACTGTATTTGTATAGAGGGTTGGATGAAGGCAATGACAGCAAGATTGTTACTCCCCTATTTATATTCACACGTTGTCGTCCGATGTTCTTAACTTCTTATGATTGGATACCGGGAAGATCGGCAGCTAAACGTTTAGATAACGTCAATAAGATCTTTGGGACTTGCTCTTTAGCATTGCCGGCGGATCTTGGCGTGGTCTTAGACTTTAGCCACTTTCCCAAAGTCGCATTAACATTGCCTCCCCTTGATGGCGTCACTGTGATCGCGTCTGGTAAAGATGCCGGCGGCTGAGCTGCTCAATGCCTTCCTAATCTTTACATTGCCATCTTTCAGAGCCCGCGAAGCAGGCCCTTTTCTTCCCTACACCATGCATCGCCATCATCTTCCATATTAGCGAAGATAATATGGGATTACCTTTTTTGAAGATAGCCAAAAGCGCACTTCCGCCCCTTCCTCTAGACTGCTGACGCGGTCCACAATGCTTCTGCGCACCAAGAGCCTCATCGCCTTCCTATGCCTTCTTTGCCTATCTTCAGTCGCCCTCGTTCGCCACCTTTATGTGCGGCAAGGTGCCACAGTTGCCGAGTGGCTACCAGCATTGAAGGGCCACCAGGTTAATCCATGCCCCGACAAACTCGATTGGCTTGCAACTCTTGACCTCACATATCCCATACGATATGCGCATCGAGATATTCTTGTCAACCCTACCCCGGACTGCAAGCGCGCTTCCATCACCAAGGTCGACGCTTCCTTGTTCCCGGACTTCCAAACCATAGACCTCACTAATGATCCGAACATCGAGTTGCAACACTGTGCGGAGCCCCTCGTCCTTGATGTGCCAGCATTTGCGGAAGATCCTAGCGACGCTTCACACCTCATCTTCGGTATCTCAACGACACTGAGAAGACTCGATGAATCCATACCGCAGCTTTTGCGTTGGCTGCCGGGCACACACGCCAAGCTCTTTGTCATTGTGATAGAGTCGGAACGAGTTGGGGCAAGCGAGGGGCAGGAAGAGACGCCAGCGGTCAAAGCAGACCCAAAGCAGAAAGATGAGCTGCAGTCAAGGATGCGAGGCTTGGGCATGGATGCCACCCTCTTTGACCCTCTGGCACTCCAAGACACATTCTCTGAGAAATACTTCTCATTGGTCAAGATCATGTATGACAATCGTGACGAGAAGACGCAGTGGATCAACCTGGTAGACGATGATACCTTTTTCCCATCTATGCCCGCCCTGGTTTCAATGCTTGTAAAATACAATCCTCGCGAAAAGCACTATATAGGCGGGCTCTCAGAAGACTGGTGGTCCGTCACCAAATATGGCATGATGGGCTTTGGCGGAGCTGGTGTCTTTCTCTCAACCACATTGGCCGAGGTTCTAGCTAGCAACTATCAATTATGCAAAGAGACCTCTTATGCCAACGCTGGGGACATCCGGGTCATGGAATGCATTCACCTACTCACAGACACAAAGTTGACAAGCGAACGCAACCTACATCAAGTTGACTTAGATGGAGATCTATCAGGCATATATGAAAGCGGTCGCTTGCCATTGTCTCTTCACCATTGGAAAACAAAAGGTAACGGCGGCAAGGGTTATGACTTGCCAGTAATGCATCTTGTCTCGGACGTCTGCGGCGAATGCTTTCTTCAGCGTTGGCAATTCGGCAAAGACATGATCCTGAGCAACGGCTACTCTCTTGCAACATATCCGAATAAGAAGCTGAAGGAATTGCACTTGATGGAGATGGAAGCAACATGGGGCGAAACGACTGTCGTTGACGGGTCGGATAATCATGGAATTGATCACTCGCTGGCACCAACACGACCAGCGTTAACATTAGATGAAGAGAAAATTCAGTATAAGCTCATAGACTCTGCGGTAGTGGAGGGAGGTGTGAGACAATCGTATCTTCACAAAGGGCTTGCTGGAGATATCGATAGTCTCTTGGAAATATTCTGGATGGAGAATAAGAAGGTGGTTGAAGGAGAATGAAGGTTGTGTGTCGTCGGAAATAAGAATAAGGCTTGACGTGTAATGGTTGCCTGTGGGTCTGCATCCAATAGGGAGGTGTACCCTGTCCCAGCCGGCATTGCGCCAGGTTTCCAGCAGGGTCCGGCACGCCTCATTGGTGACCCGAAGATTTTGACAGCTGTCTTTGCAACGCGATGCATGGATGTCTGATATGAGACATTGGCCTGCACGTTTGGACCGTCTTCATGCTTTGGAGATTTTGATTGGCATCGCTGGAGGGTTTTGGTGACATTGGATAAGAATTTGTACCCACTTATGTAAAGTAGCATTAGACCTGCACACGATTGTTCATAGAATAAGATAAATAAGCCAATCAAGTCATCAACCAGAGGAGAACTCATCCACGTATCCCAACGCCTGTTCCTTTCAATTATTCTCATATTGGTACTAAATGCGGAGTACGGGCTGGTTCATCTTCATGAGCTGCATCGACCGCTAACCTTCACTCTCTCCTTCATTGCACAACCGTACCGAACAATTTATGCAACATAGCTAGATTCATCCCCCCTCCCCCCAAAATATTATTCTTCAACCCCCCCTCTCATCCCCACCATGCCCCTCTCGACTCTCAACTTCATAACCTCCAACGCAAACAAACTCTCCGAAGTCCAAACTATCTTGAACGGCATCGTACCGCTTGAAAGCCAGTCGTTAGATATTACGGAGATACAGGGGACTATTGAGGATGTTTCGAGGGATAAGTGTAGGAGGGCTGCTGAGATTGTAGGTGTGGTTTCTAGGGTTTGGGGTTTGGGTTTGGGTTACGGTTTCGGGGGGGTCTGGGGACATGTGCTAATGGATGGAGGGGTGGCTAGGTTGGAGGGCCAGTTCTGACGGAAGATACGTGTTTATGTTTTTGTGCGTTGGGGGGGTTGCCGGGGCCGTATATGTAGGTTAATTCTCTCCAGCTCCTATATAATGCAAGAGTTTTTGTTTGGTCAGGTGTAATTGATAATTACAGCAAATGGTTCCTTCAAGCCCTCGGCCACGAAGGCCTTAACAAATTGCTCGTAGCCTACGAAGATAAATCCGCCCAAGCTGTCTGCACGTTCGCTTATTGTGAGGGACCGGGTTGTGAGCCGATTATTTTTGAGGGGAGGACTACCGTAAGTCATCATCCGACCCATCAACCACAATGCAAACTGATCCTCGCGCAGGGGAAGATCGTGCCTGCGAGAGGTCCTACGAACTTTGGTACGTTAGCGACTTATATCATTGGGGGCTGTCCCTGACTGACTGACTGACCTCTAAAGGTTGGGATCCCATCTTCGAGTACGAAGGCGAGACGTACGCCGAGATGGATAAAGCGAAGAAGAATTCCATCTCGCATCGGGGCAAAGCGCTTGCGAAGTTGAAGGTGTGGTTGGAAAGCCATACATAGCAGCCATCTTTTCATAGACCCGTTCGTCGTATTCTCTTCAATCCTCTTTCCCTGCGTTGTCCTTCTTCCAGTTCTCGATCCACGCCTCGATCCTCTCCACGTTCGATTGTAGGTCGCCAACCTCATCACTCCGCAATTCGACCACCATATCTGCATCGAACCCCTCTCTTGCTTCCTCGAGCAACACTTCCATTATCTCCGAGTCAAGGTTCTCCTGCAGCTTCTTCTCAGGATAATTCCTCGCTTTTAGTCTATCATAGAGCTTCGTAGAATCCGTTCGCAGTACTACCACAAGATCGATCCAGGACTCGGGAAAGAGGTCGCACGCGTGCCAGTCGAGTATGTAGCCGCCATTGGGGACTTCGGTTTCGAGGGAATCGAGAAGCTTTCAGAAGGATGTTCTATCAGCCTGAATAGCGAAGGCAAGTTTTGGGATAAACTGGCGCACCTTATCCTCGTCGACTATCCAGCTCTTGAATTCCGCATCCCACCCATCATGGCAACCGCGATCTTTAACGACCTGGTTGATAGATAGGTGCTTTAGTCCTGTGTTCGCAGCCAGGAGCTCGCAGTGGCTAGTCTTGCCTACGCCAGGCGTGCCGGTTATTACGATGTTGGGCTGGGACCTGGACATGATTGATTGTGTGATTGTGCGCGTGAGCCCCAACTGTTTCTTTACACTCTTAGTCTCTTAGGCTTTGCCTCAGGGTTTCGCGGCGGGATGACGCATTAGCCTTCCCGACGATGTGGCTCACAGCCTGGCCACCTGGCGTAGAGCCTCGAAACGTTTGGAAAGACCACTTGTTCAGTACAGAGCAGGATATGGCTCACTTATGTAGTCATTAGTGTCTTTACGCATCTACTCTGATCCTCCTGGATCCCCCATTCTTCTCTCGCCGCACACCGCTTCAGAACCTCTCCTCAACCACCAACCATGCGCCTCCCCACCTACCTGCTCCCTGTCCTCCTCGCCCTCACCCCCACCGAATCTCTCGCGCGAAAAACGCCCGAACGAATCCTACTCAGCAACGTCAAAACTCTTACCCTCCGCAAAGACGCAAAAACAACCCACAACCGCGTCTCTCCCGCCCCCCAACTAAATTGCATTGGCGGCACAGCCAAAGGCCTCTACGAAATAGAAGTCCTACGCTGTAAGAACCAGGGCGCGGCTTACGACAACGAAGATGTCCAATGGACATGTACAGCCGACTTGCCCTCGGAGTTCAAACTAGGCAGTACAGACGTGATATGTGAAGGCTTCACATCCAGTGCGGATCCCTACGTACTAAAGGGCAGTTGTGGCGTCGAATACCGGCTCATGCTCACGGATCTGGGGGAGCAGAAGTATGGAAAGAAGAGCAAACATATATGGGGAGGCGACGGGGATAGAACACCAGCAAGCGGTGCGATACCGGTGCTGTTCTGGATCCTGTTCATCGCTGTGGTCTGCTGGATGATTTATTCCGCCTTCCTAAGAGATCGTGGACCACCACGACTAGGCGGCAACAATCGACCTGGTTTCTTTGGAGGTGGTGGCGGCGGCGGAGGCGGCAATGATGATCCACCACCACCATATGATTACCATCCACCACCGAAGCCTAAGACAACGCCGAGGGCGGCTCCTGCACAGGCTCAAGGGGGATGGAGACCAGGGTTTTGGAGTGGAATGTTAGGTGGTGCTGCTGCTGGTTATGCGGCGGGTAATAGAGGGCAGAGGCAGCAACAGCCGCCGAGGAACTTTTACCAGGGATATGATAATGGTGGGGAAGGTAGCTCGAGGTCGGGTGGCGGTGGGAATACGAGGCCAAGTCCGAGTTCGAGTTCTAGCTTTGGGTCGAGCAGGCATGAGAGTTCGGGTTTTGGGGGAACGAGTAGGAGGTGAATGGGACAAAGCGATGTTGGACTGGAAGATTGCGAAGGGCACGGACGAGCGTTGTAGAGAAGAAGGAATTTGTGTTTGCTGGGCGCCTGGAGCTGACTTTTTGGCTGCGGTATACCCCGTTATGGAAGCCTGCGCCGTTCACTGCATGTAACACATATACGGCAATTGTAAGCGGCCTTAGCAGAACAAGATGGAGCCGGCTGATGTTGTTAGCTACCGCTAAGGACGGTGGTCTCATGGCAATGCCAAGTTTGAGATGATCAATACAGCTTTGCAACCGTCGACTACCATCTTAAGTCTGATTCTCTGCTCCTACGGCTTCACCAAGCTCTCTACCAACACTATTCCCGGCCCCTTTGCCCTTCCTCTTAGCATGCTTCTCCGCCCTACTTCCACTCTTCTTCCGTATCTCTCCCTTCTCACCCTTCTTCCTCCTAGCTTTCCTTCCCCTATTCTCCTTCGCCGAAGACTCCTCCCCAATCGCCGCCGCACGCTCCGCAGCGATCTGCGCCTCCCTCTCGCGTTTAGCGTCATCGATCGCCTGCTTTGTCGCGGCTATCTGCTCCTCTATCTTCTGTCTATCTTCCTCAATATCTTTTCTCAATTCCTCAGGATCATCGAATTCAGTCCCTGCCATTTTCTCGAACTCGGGTAAGTCTACTGGTAAAGGTTCGCCCAGCAGCGTTGACTTGATCTTGTCACAGTTGACTTTCTCCTCCTTGACGAATTTAAGCTTGATCTTATGCCTTGTCCGGCCGGGAAACATCTTGCTGATCATTTCGAAATCGGTCCCAAACATACGTAGACCATCGTAGAACCTTTCCGTCAGTAGCGCATTCCAACCACCACTTTTATCCCGCTTGAGCCAGGTAGCAGAGTTGACCTTTCGCGTAAGATTCGTCTCGTCAACGGCTTCTAATTGGTTGTGAGCGCGCTCGACAGCAGCTGCTGCATGCCGATCGATCTGCAGGGAGTCTTCATCGATGCGGATTTGGCCATCCACAATATAGGTCCTCGGCACATTCTGAGCTACGCTCTCCTCTCGGGTCTGACGATCCAGTCTTGCACTGGCGGAATCAGCAGGAGTAGCTCGATTTGACTCCGTTTGCCCCATAACTTCTTGTAGCTGCCTTTGCTTCTTGCGGACGAATTCTGCCCTTTCATATTCTTCGATTTGCTTGTCAAAGTCAGATTTTCTTCCTGAACGTCTGTCCTTGCACAAATCTGACATTGTCACCTCGGATGTCGATATCACTATTTCTTCTGCTCCGTCGGGGGTCACTGCGCGCCTACTCCTACGACCGCGTTTCGTGGGATCCTTGATTGGGCCTTGTAAGGCATCTTCTACAATCTCAGCCGCGGCATCTACCAGGCTTCGTTTGCTATTCCGTTTTGTGTACCTCCTTTTCGCTTTGGCAGGCGCAGCGTTCTGGTCAACTGCGCCGGAAGATTCCCCAACAGCGGCTACAGACGTCTCAGTCGCATCTGTTTGACTTCTATCGACTTCCTTTCTCTTCGCTGTTTTCCTGGGCTTCTTCGTCTTTGCCGATGGACCCTGAGTTGCGTCCTCAACGACTTCGCCAGCTACATCTTCGATTTGTTTCTTGCGCTTTTTCTGGGCTCTCAGTCTAGTCTTCTTTTCTTGAGTGGGCCGTGTTGATACAATCCGTGCTTCCGCGGTACTTGATGCTTCTGCGACAACCTCACTAGTTTCTGTAGAAGGTAAGGGTACGTTCGCATCTGCATCAAAAGTAGTCCTGTGAGCAGCTGGACTTCGCGTCTGAGACTTTGCTATCCTTCGTCGCTTAGCAGCTGGCGCTTGAGTATCATCTTGCGTAGCTTGAGTGCCGCTAGGAGTAGGCAGGCCTATATCAGCTGAGACCGGCCCTTCCTTCGCAACCGGTAGTGGAGGCCTAGAGGTGGAGCGAATATCGGCCAACAGCTGGTTGGGATCATTTAGCGCTACGACTGAGCCTGTAGCTCCTGAAGCCTGATCCTGCCCTGCTGGCTGAGTCACCGGCGGCGGTTGGCGGGGACTTTGTCGTGGTTCGGAGGGACGTTTCTGCGGAATAACAGGTACAGGGGAAACACGTCTTGGTAAAGTGGTACCCGGCGAAAGTATTGGTATCACAGTAGTCTCATCTTGCTGCGGGGGTCTTGTTTGAATACTTGGCACTCGATGCTGGGTTGAGGTTGGTGTAGGTAGAGATATGGAGGGTGCGGAAGATGCTGCGAAGCGCTGAACTACGGATTGGGGTTGAGGGGTCTGTGATTGGACCTGTCTATCAACGCTGGGTCTAGCGGATGTCTGTGTCGACGTTGGGGCAGCTGGGCGTCGAGCTGGTGCTTTGGGAGCAAACTTCTTTCCAGATTTGTCTATTTAGGGGTCAGTAGACGGGTATGAACCGCATAGTGTGGTAGGGCGCACTAATTACCGAACTTCCCAGCGCCGACATCCTGCCAGAGGAAGGAGACTGTAACGATCTGTGTTATTGATCTTGACTACGTACATCAATGGATGGGTTGCACCTGCGGATCTGTATTAAATTGCGGGATATCGGGTGCTAGCACAAAGGAGGCTTAGCCCGCAGACGTTTGCCGTAAACCTCGAAGAGAACTTTTAAACAGGAGACCTGTACTTCTATCCCTATTTAGAACACAACAGCCCTTTCTACTTGCCCCAAGTAGCATTACCCTGGCTATCCCTATGTTCCTTCCCTCTTTATAAGGTTCTTTCTGTCGACCTCAGGGTCTGTGGCACTGATGACCCTCGTTCAAGGCAGAGCCGTCTCCCTTTCTTCTTCTGATCTCATCAAGATGGAAGAGAGGAAGAGACCTGCCTCACACGACCACGATGGCTCTGAACCTCCCCTTAAGCGGCAGGCAACCTCTGTCAACGGCGCACCAAAGAGCCATATTGACGCTGACATGCCCTGGAAAGACGACCTGGAGGTACGCAAGCCTTGTCGCCACGATATCCCTTTCCCCTCCCTTTAAGGCCACGACTTCCCTTGCGATGTTATCGATCTCCTGATTACGTCTAACTGACATTGTTTCACCGTCTAGCGTTTTCAGAAAGAAGCTATATACAGGCAGATGCAAGAATACAAACGGGAACGGACCAACTTAGAAGCTCGGCTGAATGAAATGACCAAAAGCGCCATACATCATGACGAGCACCTTATGATTATAGATGCTTGGTTTAGCGAGGTGAGTCGACCCGCTACATGGAACTTTCTGCGCTGTCCATGCGCTGACATCACCTATGCGCAGTTAATCGACGAAGTCAGACTTTTAGTTGGTGATCTTGACAGTCACACAACATTCTCGACATTTCCTTCTACACTTCTGTCAGCAGACTCGGCAACTTTCAAAACGCACCTAAAGTCAAGGTCAGCGGAGATATCTTCCGCGATATCTCAGCTATTCGCGCAAACACCAACGGCAGCGCCGGAGGTTTCTGAGCTTCAAGGTCGAATAGCTCAACTGCTGGAGGCGGAAAAGCGTCATATCATCGAACTTGAGAAAAGTCGTATTGAGCAAGAAAAGTTGGTCAGCCGACTGGAGGACGCCTCTTTAAGATATATGATTGCTGAGAAGAAGCTTGACCGTTCGAAAAGCGCAACAGTAGCAAAGCTTGAAAGACAGGCTATCGCAGGAGGCGCCAGTAATTCAGGAACCGGCTTGGGCGGCACTGGGCAAGAAGCGACTAATGGGCAAACCGAGGGTAAATCTGACAACGGAGATGAGCTGATTGAAGCCGAGGAAGGTCGGAAAGTAGCTGTTGCCGCCTCTGCCAAACAAAAGGTGCAGCTGGAGGCTTTGGAAGCGGAAAACGAGAAGCTTACAGCCCAAATAACGACACTGAACACTAAACTTTCTCATTTGTCAGACGATGACTATAGTCGGACGGACCTGTTTAAGCATCTCAAATCCCAGCACGAGGACGTAATCAAGCGAATAAATCATCTCGAGTCTACTAATATTCAGTTAAGAGAAGAGGCAGAGAGGCTGCACGCAGAACGAACCGCATATCGAGTCCAAGTGGAAAAGGAGTCTGAGATGGCCATCGCAGAGCGGGAATCCCAGCTGACTCAAGCAGAAACTGACCTGGCAAGGATAAGAATGGGGCGAGATGAATTGATGGCCGACGTACAGATGAGGAAAACTGCCCAGGCTCAAGAGCGAGTATCCGTTGAGCAGGTTAGGGAACTCGCGAGTGCCAAAGAGGAAAGGATAAAGGCATTGGAGTCAGAGATTGAACGAATTAGATTACAGACTGGCGATGCCAATGCACCCGCAAGTCCACCGTCCAGCCTCGACGGACTGACCACGGAGGAGCTGCAATCCCGGTATTCTAGTCTCGAAAAGCAGTATACATTATTGAACAATGAGCTCCAGTCAATGGGGACTGCTTTCAAGAAGACATCAGCACTTGCATCGCAGAAGGTCCAGAACATTACGGCGCTGGAGGAGAAGTCAATGCGTCTGAGCGCGGAGAAGTCAAGGGCCGATCAGAAGTACTTTGCCGCAATGAAAGCCAAAGAAGCCAGGGAGCAAGAAGTCCGAACTCTTCGCACGCAGAACTCTAAAAGCTCTGAGATGGTATCTTCACTCAAAGATTCGGAAGCCGCAAATCGAGCATTGCAAGTAAATCTCGAAAAGCAGATTGCCGAAATCAAAGAGTCCCTTACTACCATGGAAACCAAGCATCGCGCCTCCCAGCAGCAAATCTCAGAAAAGAACATCCTTCTCGACGGCCTGAAAGCGCAAGTAGAAGAGCTCAAGAAGCATCTCGAGGCCAAGGACACTTCTGCAACCGCTACGGCAAATTCTCATCGAAGAGCCGAGGTGGAGATCGAGACGCTCAAGGTCCGCTTAGAGGAGACGCGGCGAAGCATGGAGTCCTGGAAAGCAAAAGGCTTGGGCAATCAGAGCGGCGAGTACGAGATGTTGCGCGTAAGTCTGTCGTTTATGTTTTTGTTGCATCGCATACTGACATCAACGTTCTGTAGATTATGGCAATCTGCACAGTCTGCCACAAGAACTTCAAAAACACAGTCATCAAAACCTGCGGCCACGTTTTCTGTAAAGAGTGTGTCGAGGAGCGTACAGCGTCTCGCTCGAGGAAATGTCCGAATTGCAATAAGTCCTTTGGCGCGAATGATCCGATGCGTATAACGCTATAGGCTGACATGCCATTTCGTGCGTGTGTATTATTACCTGTTTTCTTTCTTCGTTACTGTTCTGGCTAGGCTCTGGCTCGTCAGGATATGGGTCTTATGGGCATGGCCTGGGGTTTCAGGGGGCGTTATGTCACCAGTAGGAGGAAACACATGGCTGTTGGGAGCACATCAATGGCGGGATATGTCGAGCGCTTCTTGTACAGCTTATCAGCCCCAGTCGAGCGGAGTTTGGCCGTCATGGCTACGCTTCTTTATGTAACGATTGTTAACCTTCAACGCTGCATATGAGAGTAGCAATGCACTTCAAATACATCTTGAATAGCTCCCTTGATCTAAAACAGAGAGCAAGCGCCTGTGCAATGCCGTTGCTGCCGTACTTCTCGTCCTTCTAATTACATATCAATTCCTTCCAGCAAATGCACCATCTATGATCCGTAGCGCGAATCATCCATTACAGCTAGAAGCGATCACTGCTGCTTTCCCCGTTCAAGAAGGGCTCGCGTCCTTCTTAGACAGTCCCCGCAATACTCAACTCCCTAATTTCCCCCAGCACCTGCTCAACCCTACTATCCAAATGCCCCTGCGCATACTGCTCCCTCGTATCCGCGTCCAAAAACTGCTGCACCTGCGCCATGCGACTATACGCCTCGGCGCAAAACCTCAACTGTATTTTCACCAGCGCCTCGAAGCTCGGATCCAGATAGGGCACGCGTAAGTCGATGAGTTGGGGTAGTTCGGAGAAGAGTTGCTCGTTTAGGGCTTCGTAGGCTGTTTTTGCGAGATCGGATTCTCGTTCTGCGCGCGGGAGTTTGGTGGGGTCTTTGTCGGGTTTTTCGACTAGTTTTTTTACTTTGGCGCGGGTGGCGTCGTAGTCGAGGAGTTTGTGGTTGCGTTTTTTGATGCCTGTGGGTTTGGGGGGTGATTAGTTGATGAGGGAGGCGGGGGGTTGGGTGAGGGCGGAGGGTGAGGAGAACGGAGGAGGGGAGGGGCATACATTCGTTGATGTCTGGGAAGTAGGCGCAGAAGCGTGAGATGGGTTCGAGGACTGTCTGTCTGTATAAGAGGACTCCAGCATTAGCTTTGATCAGTTGGCTTTCTGTTTTCTTTACAAATGGTGTACCGGAATGGACCATCGAGCGCTTTGATAGTCTCGGCATCTAAATCCTCCACTGCTTGCTTGTAGCTTCTGCTGACGCCGTCATTGGCGCCTGCGTCTCCGTAGAAAGCGTCTATTGTCTCAGCAATTCGCATTTGTGATGCTGTCATGGCTGTGCTTCCCATATCAGCTTCTCGGTGTGCAATGAGGGATGTCCTGGCAGCAAAGCTTACCTCGTAACGAATCCAAATATCCCTTTGCTTCTTTCTGTAGTCTGTTTGCTGCCGATTCCATCGTGCGGTACCGCCTGATCAACATCATTGCATATTAGCCACGCTCTTCAACCACCCCAGTGGCTGAAAGACCATCTCCTTCTTGGAAATGTTGTACCTCTCTTCCACTTCATAGTCTCGATCGCTGGTTTTTTCAACATGGCCTATGTTTGTCCGATAAGCCCCGCTGTTTCATGTTCGCCCAACCTCGATACACGCAGCGTACCGGTCTTCATCATGACCTGGGTGGTTGCCCGGTTGGCAGCTTTTTTGATGCCTGGAACAGGGGGTATTAGCCAATTCCTAGGATTCCCCTGGTACAATCCTGTGCTTAGGATGGGACCAGTACCTGCCCATGACATGTTGGCGTGTGTCGCACTTTCAGGCTATCAAAGTGGTAATTCAACTTCTTAGGATAAAGTTGGAGCCAACTCAGTAGGGGAGTAGATGTGCTAGTAGCGTTCGTTGTCGAGATGTAGAAATTGATGCGGTTACGAGTACAATGCCTGTCAGGCCGTTTCATGTCTTGGCGCTCTTCCTGCAGAACCGAAAAGGCAATTTCTGACGAATCTCGATCTAGCAAATACAATCCTAGACTTCATACTCTTTAGTGTCATAAAAGGTAAGAGTAGCAGAGTGTCTCATAAGTATCCGCTTGGTTTGCAGACTTGAGTCAGCAAAGGTGCTGCGGAGTCTACTGTTGAGCTTTACATTGGATGAGGCATAAGTTTGGATTGCATCGGTTTTGTTTTGCAAGACATGGGTTAAGATGCAATTCTTAGTCGCTTTTAGTACGAAACACTGGCTGATTTACATAATGGCTAGTCTGATATTGGAATAGCTCAAATTCCTAGGCCTTCCACATGTTCCTTTGCTGACAGCCTCTGCAACGTTACATGACTAATTCTGGCGAAGACCAGCCAACCCTCTGGGAAGGCCCTAGCGCAGTAACTACGCGCCGTAGCTAACGACCTTAAGCTCACAAGTCATGGGAGATACTGCAGCTATCTTCTTCATTGGAACTCTAGTCGGAAGAGCCACTCAAACTTTGCTTGTTATTTTATACTCTTCAAGATAGCTGGCCTACTTGCTAACCTTTCCTTGCATTCTAGTCGATTCATCTTTCAGATTGTCTCCCACATCTCACCTGCACTGGGGACAATATACCCTACCTGACCATGATACTTTGCGCAGCGAGGGGAAAAGGCTTTTCAACTTACAGTGCTCTCCCAGAATCGCCGTGTCCATCAATCTCATTGCCGCCGCATCTCTTTGCTGCCTCTTTGCCTTTGTCAGCTTCTCCGCGGGGCGTTACTCCAATTCAAACATCGTTCTGTGATCGAGTACAAGTTCAACCGCTATAAGCGTATTTGAAACTTCACCGACTATGCCTCGATTCACCAGTAGAGAGTCTCCCTCACATCTTCCGCTACAATCGTACCTTTGCCGAGAGTTCAGAGCTATCGGATCAGGCGTGGAAAGATATCTTTCCTCCGCAAAATGGAAATTCCAGTCATCCTACGATAGCGCCGCAACGGTCTACGCTCTCTGTATTTCATCAGCTGCATTGTCTAGAGTGTACAGTATGTCTATCATTGACTATCCCTGACCGACTGTATAGAACGGAACTCGCATGTGCTACTGGACTCCGCATGAAGCCGCAGTTGAAGGGAGGAAATTATGAGACAGTGACCTTCCATTATAGTTTCACGACCGTATGTCAGGCATTGCATTGATCTCTTGCAACAAATTCCGATGTGTGCAGCTGATACTACGGTTGAGGTCAAGAACGAAACTGCTCTGGGTATTCATGGGTTTAGGGTCGAGCATCGCTGCATGCATCGGGATCAGCTTGTGGATTGGACAACTAAGTTGCAGAAGCGAAAGCATTTGCAGAGCCGGTGGAAGGCTTGAGAACAGCTAGATGTCATGCAGATCATTCTCACCAATCGGTGGGCTGCCATCTTAATTACCCTAGCACATCAGTAGACGCTCACTATCGTACGGGAAGTACAACGGCCTGCTGCAATTTCCATGTCACCGACATGGAATTGAGAAGCACTGCAAGCATCTCTGCGAATCTCAACTTGCCTTGAAGATATTATTTCTTGTCCCAGCTGACTTCTATCAGAGCTAAAGGCGACGATGCCAGCCTGTCGACTCTTACAATCTTGAATTCTGGGTCAGCTCTGAGAAGTAGGCTAGTCCATTCGTTTAGGCTAGGTAACGCAAGATCCGACCTTGTGAACGATCAGCTTTATGAGCTGGGGTTAACAGGGCGAGTTGAGATACCCAGAAGTTCTGGTACTGCGCCGGGTTTTCTGGCAAGCTCGTCAACGCTCAATGGGCTCTTGTTATCCGCAAGAGCATCGAAGAGGGCGAGTTCGATACCCAGACGGGCACCAGCAATTTGAAGGTGCTACGGCACCACGCGTTAGTCAACGAGATGCTCGTAAGATGCAATGAGCATGCTTTCACCGACGGAACTCGGAACGGAAACATACTAACCAAACAGGAGAGCCTCTACAATGTGTCGTAGGGTGTTTCTAAGGAGTATTGGAGGTCGCGTAGGGTGTTCAGTATTCTTTTACGGCCAGTCTCATCCGCCGTTCAGGCTAAACTTTGTGCTTGACTGATGAAGCCTCCATGCTCTCCATGCTAACGGATTGCCAACTCTGGCGATTCTTGATGTTCGTTGTCTGATGTCTTTCACCGACTGTACGTTATCCATTGCAATGGAGGTGTGTGCACTTTCAATATATATCAAATAGACTAATACAGAACCAAAGTGAAGGATTCCCAGCAGCCACCCTGCAGCTATTCCGTTGATTATGCGACGCTATCGTAAGCATATACCACTTTCGCCTCCTATTGCTGTGATCCCTTTCAGACCGCTAATCATCCAACCCAGCTGCTGTGACACAGGTGTGCATGAAATTAAATACAATCATAAACGTCGGGCATATTATTGGAGCCTAATTAGCAGTCAAGAAATATATTGACCTAATTGCCCGATAACATTGACAGTAGCTAAGGAATATGTACTTTTTACCCTACCACTTTCCTTTTTCCGCTGTATAGCTCAGCAGCTGGACGCCAAATATAAAATTCCTTTGCTAATATACATATATACATATATATATATATATTATATACACCCCGAACTTAGGATTGGACATTGCCGTTTTGGGTCGGGAAAGGGAACAGGGCCGCTTTAGAGGGAGCATCGAGGGAGCAAGAGGGAGCACTAGGTACTACGTATGGGGCAGTGCAGGGGCGCAGCAGGTGGGAGCCTGAAATGGATCCCCTAGCCTTCGGCTTGAGCTGCCCTCGTTGTTTTGATTACCTTGAAGCCCTTTGACAGTTGAAGCTTCCGTTGTTGCATGCTCGCCTTTCTGCCAAGGTGACAGAAATCTGCCCCGGCCTCACCCCCCACCAGGTCTAGGGTGAAGGTAGGATCACTGTACCTTACATATACGGAATAGTTCCGTACGCGGCTGTGAATAGCGCTATTGAGTGGTCACGCAATATCCGGTTGCTTAGAAGCCGAGGGCCAGAGGCGGGTAATAGTGGGCAGGAGCGGGTGACGCTATTATATTAGTCAGCATTGGCTACTCTAGCAGATTTTGTAACTTAGTGGAACCAAGTATCCTTCACACCATCCACCTTGTTCTGTGAGCGTTCAAACTACCCCTTCTGCTGCGAGAGACATCCCAATACCTGAAGAAACATCTATCCGACATGGTCGTCACGCCTGCGAAGATTAGGAAACGTCTGGATAGCGTTCGTGCAAGTCACTCACATACGCCTTCGGAGTTAGATGATCAGGTAAGTGTCCCTTGTCGCTATCTAAACCCTTACGTAAATTCTGAAGTTAATCTATTCAGGATCTCGATATCGATGCAATTATTTTTCGAAGAGATTCAAGTTCCGTCCCAACAAGACCCTGAACCGTTGATTAAATCACTTTATCTATATATATTCTATCTGTATATTTAATATCGTTCAGTAAATATCCACCTAATCTAATCTTTTTGGTTTTAGGACATATTTTGTACTCTTTTGGTGGACAAACCTTAGATAATCTAGAAGGTGGATGAAATATAGATTTACCTTTGTTTATTATAATAACATCTCTACTAGTATCCGTTAACCTTAAATACTCCATCTGTTTATAGTCTCCATCGATTATACCCGATTTTTCATGTACAGCAAGTTTCAGTAATTCACACTCAATGAGGGTATATATAAAAAAGCCTCCGACTCTAGTATTGAAATTAGTTTCAGAAGTTACTGTTTTATATTCCATATTAGTGTCCCTAAAATCTGAAAAAGTATTTTCTATATTAGATGATCTAATGCCTCCAGCATACTTTATATAAAAATATCTGTTTTCTTGCCAAAATTGTCATAGGCTAATATGGATGGTATTCCCGGCGTTACATTGTGATCTACTTTTGTAGACTCATTTGTAACTACAAATAAAAAAATATTGAATATACGAGACGAAGCTGAGCACATCACAATCGGCCAAGCTGGAGAAAATCTTGTCTACGCAAACCCGGGAGGACATGGGATTCTAGCGGACTTGGAGCATATGAAGATGAAGATGGAGGAGTTGGAGCATATGAAGATGAAGGTGGATATCCAGACGAGCCATATCAACGAGCATAAGAAAGAGATCTTGTCTTTGAAGAGTCGCGTCGGACTTTTAGTTCAAAGCTCGGATGGTTATCTAAGCATCCGGAGGCGGTTTTTAGATGTTTATAAGAGAGACGTCCAGGGAGAGCTCACCGGATCGAAGGCGATCCAGGAGGGAAACTCAATAGCACACGAGGGCGATGCCCTCGGGGATGCTGTGTTATTTGATAGAGATCATCGCACAGACGCGAGGATTTATCGGGAATTATACGGCTTGGATTACAAGCAAGTCCTGGAGTTCCGTACGTACACGGATAGCTTATTCAATATGTAAGCTGACTTTACATCTAGACTCTTCGGGCAATGATGGAGGACTTTTTCTGGTATTAAACGCTCATGCGACGAGACTCTCGCAAGGAAGACCACTCCCAGACCACGTCAAGGCCGCATTCAATTCCTTTGTGGCAAACGTGGAAGACCATTGGCTCCAACCGCCAAACAAGGAGCCGAGCAGCCCTCTTGGCTCAGCTTACTTCACCTTCTGGGAGAAGTTCAATGCGCTCCAGTAACCTAGAATTACAAGAATTGTGATTCTTGGTACATAATGAAGATGGAGAAGGAGGACTTTCATGTAGCATGATTAAGTATTTTGCATGTGCGTAGCGAGACTCTTACCTGTGAAGCTTGGCATCGAATCAGGGACAATCTAAGTTCTGCATCAAATGCTTTCATTTTGCAAGCCACGATTGTAAATGCAAACATTGCAACGAAAGTGAACTGCTGCGAACTCCGGACGCCCCTCCTATGCCGCCCATGTAACATCTTCCCCTGTACCCTTTACCATAAACGCCATTCTCGATCGCCAGTCGATTCGATCAGAGCAGATGCGAAGTGACTGGGGTATATGCAGCAATAAGTAAGCGGATGAGAATGCATCATCTCATAACCATAATGACTGCCCAAATTCGTAGCATCGATACACATCACCGTAGTCGTCATATAGTTAGGGTCATTTCATTCCCCAAGTGCTCATCAATAACCTTCGAGAGCGGGCTTACAAAGCTGGATCTCGCGCACCCATTCTGACTTCAGTACTTTTGAGGCCGTGAGACGACGTGTTGGGCTGGGATCGGGGTCGAGTATCGAGTAGATGACATTACGACAGCGACGCTTGGAAGTGTGTCAGTAGATATTCAACGAAAGGTATCGACAGTCTCGACTTACTCTATGCAGCGTCTCGATCGGTCCATACCCATCATCACCCCTCCGCCCCTCCACGTAGCGGTCGAAGAACTCATCCTCATCCCTCTTAGCAACACGCCAAAGATGCCTACCAGTCCTCATGGCCATGTAGATGACGCCAGTAGCCCACACATCAACGGCTCTGGGATCGAACTCCTTGTCTGTGTATTCTTCGGGAGCGATGTAGGGGGCTGAGCCGCAAAGACCCGCAGTCATATGAGCCTCCTTTTCCCACGCCATGCGGAAGCATTCGCCGTTACCAAAGTCGGTGATCTTGAGAGAGCCACGTGTGGTAAGCAGCAGGTTCTCTGGTTTGAGGTCACGATGGGCGACACCCATCTCGTGCAAGTATTCGACACCAAACATGAGTTGCTTGAAGTAGCAGTCTGCCTCTTGGACTTCCAATTTCCCAGCTGCAAGCACCAATGTGTAAAGGTCCCCACCAGCGCAAAATTCCATGACCTCGCAGTAGTCACCCTTGGCGTCTTGTAGAAGATCTAGGGTGTGGATGACATTCGGGTGACGGAGCGAGGACGAGATGCAGAACTCAGAGGTAAGACGCTTTTGATACTTCTTGGGCGACTCCTGAGGTCTTCGGCGGAACTCCTTGACAGCGTATAATTGTTCGCCCTTGGAATTGTTAGGGTCGGTTTTGTGCGAAATCCTGACAATGCCGAAAGCCCCACGACCAACAATTTCCTGGCATTTGCCGTACTTTTGCACCAGCGTCGCGGTCGCATTTGGTCCTCCTTTCTTGTCTGAAGCAACTTTTTCGCGCTCACTCCTCAACTGGTCTACCCATGTCGACATTAATGACAATTGCTGGTGCTCATCTTGTCCATGTTCCTCCCGTTTTTTGCCACCCAGCATGTCGCGTAGCATGCCAGACAACTTCTCTTGTCTTTTGGCGCTTTTAAGAGTATGCCGGTGGGTGCCATCGGGGAGGACTTCAAATCTCTTTGGGTGGTCAGCATCTTTCTGATCTTTCCTCACGTTGACCACACTGGATTTCCGGTCACTCTCTGCCGAACTTTGCGGCCTCTTGTCTGAGTCTGACTGCTGTCTCGATGGTGGTTTCCGTGCCGGTGTGTTTGTCTCTTTACTACTATCAGGGTCGGACCCGCCACTCTCACGACTATCTTTGACTTCAGACTCCTTCGGGACCTTGGCGGCGGAGAACATGCGGGTGAGGCGATGTGTTATTGTGGGCTTTTTTCCGGTCGCAGGGACGTCCAGCGTAGTAGCTGGAACGTTGGCGCCATTAGGCAACGATTCTGGCTCTTTGGCGATAGCCCGATGGGTGGAACTAGGTTTCCCATCTTGCGATTGAAGCGTGGAGCTGGAGGTCGTTGGAGACGGCGATGGTTGTGGGTGGTGGGTAAGCGTGCTTGTCTGGCCACTCATATCTTCGACTCTATTATTCGATCTGTGGTAGAAAGGTGAATAGTGGGTGGACCTCAGTTCAGGCGGGCGATGCCCCACCCACGAGTGGTAGGATACTCAAAATTAAATGATCACCTGGGAGGCGACAATTTTGATATACAAATGTGTCGGAGAACAAGTGCGTGGAGGAATTATAGTGCCTGGTTGTGAGGTTACTCCGAGAGGTGAGCAGTGCTTTCTGGAACGGATGACCAATATATGGAGTTGGTTCGCAGCCGAGGTGGACCCCTGGTGAAGGCAAATGCGAAAGGTCGATTCAGGCGGGATCAGACACGAGCGCCTTCAGATATTGGTATGCGATAGTTGGGTTGCAATGAGATGCTTGGTGCTTCTGAGCAGGATAATTGAAGGGCAAAGAGTGAGAAGAGGGAAATGCGGAGGATTGAGTGTGGGGTCAATTGGAGTGACACTCTTCCACACCGTGGTTAGCTGGTCTTTCGGTGGGCAAAACATTTGGGGGCACGAGTGCAAGACATGGTTATCCCCGTGCGCTGTGAGATCATATGTTGATAGGAAATGAGAATGGTCGGATGTAGGCTGTGTAAGCTTATGATGGTAGAGGGTAGAGGGTGGAGGGTAGAGAGGGTCTCAACAATATTTAATGCCAGGAATTCCAAAGCTTATGTGAAGCTTGTATTTTCCGCACACGAGCACGATCTGCCAGTATAAGATCTAATATTAATAGCTTGATCCACCAACAGCATTGGTCAGGCGCCAAGCCCGACCCTGGTTCTGATGACTGATAAATCGTCGAGCATGCAGGTGGTGAAACTACCTTACCTTACGGAGTACCTTTGTCAATTTATACTCCCTTGTTTCCGCCACAACGGCATGCAGCGAGACTCCAAGCGAGTCAATCCACCCATGCTCGCCACGCTCGCCGCGCACCTCCCGCTCATCAGCCACGCTCAAACTTTGCCACTAGATCAACGAAGTTACATTATCCGTTATCGATAATCAACATGCAACATATGGACATGGACGAAACTAAGTTACAGATAATCATTTAACTTATTTGATTGCCTGATGCCAAATTGCTTTTAACAGACCAAATAACTTAGATCACTGGCGCGACGTCCTCTAATATCTAGCGCCTAGGGCATTTATCGTCTACCTGACCTTACTCTACCTTACTCTACCTGTCTGACAAATCAACATTAAATCCCTCATGCAACAGCGCTCTGTTTCTTCCTCTTGTCCGCTTACCTCATTCACCCTAACTTATACTGCGGTCACACTTTTACCGTCTCCCTCCAAGTCGTCTATGCATCTGCAGCCAAGAATGGTGGTCAGAGCTGATTTCCACGTGCGCCATATTACTGGCTCCCTTGCGCTCAAATACTGACAACGCCCAAATTCCCAGTTGTGGAGAGTCGACGTCTCACTGGGAGATCTTCAAAACCCCCATATGCATATGCAGCTACCAGCAGCTACATATGCACTGCTTATCCGCGCTTCCCCGTTCATCGTCTCTGTGCCAACAAAGCACGCGACCAGTAGTGAAGAGCTACCAAGGATGCTTACATGCCCATCCGTCGATGATCTTGTGCCGTGCCTTTCTGAAAATCTCAAAGAAGTTTGAGCGTCGCATATGGCCTTGCTCCACCAACCTCTTTGCTTCGCTCGGGATCAGTCCACGGCGTTGTTACCATAACATGTGCGACCTCGAAAAAGGATCTGCATTGATTGCATTTCCAAATCTTATTGGGATGTGGGATTTCGCCTATCTCTCCCGTCGTGGCCGGTAGTGATGGACCTTCCAAATTGCATTCTTTCGGCGGTTGGTGCTCCGATTACATCCACCAGACTCGACGTCGACTGGCTCCCACGAGATACTACGTCAAGCACTAGCATCGTAGCTTTCCGCTTGGCCCATCCCTTCCGCATCTGCATTGATCACGGTGGCCTTGTGAAACAGGGCAGTGATGTCAACGGTGGCTATCATCATTCACGCTAGTATGAAGAAATGTGCTTGCCACCACATTCAGCATGCTGGATGCCCTTTTGATGATTTTTTATCGTGGTGACTACAGATTATTCGCAGACTTTGCTTGGTCCTTATCGGGTTGAGGGTCTCCCAAACTCTATTGATTCTCCGAGACGGTATGTGGTCGATAGAGTGCTTACAAACACCAAGTAGGGAGGCCGCGAAGAGAACTACCAACTTAGCTACACTATGAGGTGTGCTCCCACACTTTGGGCAAGCGCCGCGTGGCTGGCGACACGATCTAGATGCGACTCCCATCGGAGAAGGTTCGAGGCGAGCCTATTCCTCCCGCAAGAATACTCGTTTCCCTTGGGCTCAGCGAGTGACCGACGTGCATCCCCACTCAGCTTACACGTCCGGTTCTACCAGCATGCCGATAGACCCACCCATACATGATCAGAAATCGGGAATCCAAGCATGGGCGGCGGAAGAAACACGTGCTGCGACATCGGAATGAGCACAGGGACACGATGCCCATAAGCGGAGAACTATGCACGATGGAAGCATATAAGCAGTGGGTAAGCTACTTCAGAGGGCTGCGGTTTTGGTATCAGGCAAGGAACGCTATCATGGAGGGAATCAAGGGGTCACTGCGGACTAAGATAAATGGTGAGCGCGACGCCGATCTCCTGTACGGCCAAATTCATTGGATAGAAGGTCAGTTGGTTTCTCTGCGAATCCCGTAGGCGCTCATAGTCTTGCACGCCGGATCTTACACAGCGTGCAGTGATACGAGATTCGGCGAGCTGACTCAGGACAATCCCCACTCTGCAACTTGTGGTACTAGGGTTCATTACACTTCTGTAGTGACGAGGTCCCAGGCTTTGGTAAAGAAGATCTTGTCTCCAATCATGGATCAAACTTCTCACCAAGATCTTGTGCCTCCAAAGTTCCCATCGCGGTCTTATGTAAGATCCTTGTGAGACGCTACCCATCGTAGAATTCTGGCTATAGGGTACACAGACTTAAGCAGAATAACGGGCCCAGTAATCCTCGAGATAGAGTTACATGGACATCCAAAATGATGTTGAAATCTTTTGTAGTTGGTTAAATAAGATGGTGGTCAGTACCGTAGGGTATCAAGAGTGACGAGCCATCTGACCCGGATTCCGTCACGCTTTGTTGGTGACGAGCCCTTTAATCTCCCATGACGCGGCAAAAACACTTATCCTAGGCCCAAGTTACCAAAGCTGAAGCAGCCTTCAGCGATGGAAGTGAGAATGTCAAATGCAAGCTTGAAGATATAGGATATAGCCTGGTATGCTCGATGAAGGTATCAGCGCAAGATCATGTGGACGCGAACCTATCTGCTGCTGCTTGCAGTACGAATATACTTTGCCCTTGCACCAAGCTACATCCATCCAGACGAGAACTTCCAAGGTCCAGAAGTCATAGCTGGTATGTTCTCGGCCCATTCTCTCCCCTCACTACGCCTACCTGAAGCGCAGAAATGTGGGAATGGCCCCCGCAAGAGCGGTGAGCGTCCAGACTCCAGCGCCTCATGGCGTGCATAACCCTGGACTAGCACGCGTTCTCCGCCTCCGCGTCTCCGCAAGTTTGATAGTTTGATAGTTTGAATTCGCTGACATCTGGAGATAGGAAACATCTTTGACTTCCCTCACCATTTGACATGGGAGTTCACCTCCGACAAACCAGTACGCAGCGTCTTCCCACTATGGCCCGTTTACGGCCTTCCAATGGTGGTCCTCCATTGGATCTGGTCAGGCATCGGAACAGACGAGGTTCCTCCGCAAGTCGTCTACTATACCCTACGTCTGTTGATGTTTATCTTGAGTTTTGTTCTGGAAGATTGGGCAATACATGATCTGGTACAATCACCACGGCATCGAAAGCTAGCTGTAACCTTGGTGGCTTCTTCCTACGTTACATGGACCTACCAAACACATACCTTTTCCAACTCCGTGGAAACATTAGTGGTATTATGGAGCCTAGTGATGATACATCGGA
Organism: Stereocaulon alpinum; assembly: GCA_018257865.1. Taxonomy (NCBI): domain Eukaryota; kingdom Fungi; phylum Ascomycota; class Lecanoromycetes; order Lecanorales; family Stereocaulaceae; genus Stereocaulon; species Stereocaulon alpinum. The sequence continues at coordinate 327,650 of JAEUBA010000012.1, read as the reverse complement.
TACTGGACAATAAGGTAGGTACAGCATACTCTTTGCCTAAATGGCATATACTGATGTTCTCTTAGCAACACGACTCGCTGCTCTCCTCAGCCATACTGGGCTTACTGCTCACGTTTGGAGTCTTCAATCGCATCACCTTCCCTGCCTTCGTCCTCGTTCCGTGCCTCTACCTCATACCGCACTTCCTACGCAAGTATGGCCTACCACAGCATCTGAACGATTTTGAGAACCAGACAAGCTAACAAAGACAGACCTCTCGCCCTTCTCGCGCTGCTCTCAACCACACTCTTCATAACCCTTCTCGCCATCACAATCGACACAAGCTTCTACCACCCCTCGCAACCTCTCCTCTCCACCCTCTTCACCTCCCCAACCTTCACCCCCCTCAACTCCCTCCTCTACAACAGCGAACCCTCCAACCTCGCAACCCACGGCCTCCACCCCCACTATCAACACCTCCTCGCCAACCTCCCCCTCCTCCTCGGCCCAGCCCTCTACCTCTTCCTCTCCGTCCGCATCGAAAAACCCACAACCCTCCCCCTCCTCTCAGCAATAACAGGCACCGCCCTCCTAAGCATAATCCCGCACCAAGAACCCCGCTTCCTCCTCCCCGCCGTCCCCCTCCTCCTCTCCTCCCTCCACCTCCCCCACTCCAAAACCCTAACCCACTACTGGCTCGCAACATGGATCCTCTTCAACGCGCTCATGGGAATCCTAACAGGCATCTACCACCAAGGCGGCGTCGTCCCCGCCCAGGCCTGGCTCGGCCACCAAAACCACCTCGCAAGCACTATGCAAGAAGTCCTCTGGTGGCGCACCTACAGCCCCCCCATCTGGCTTCTAAACCACAACCCCCTCACAACAACAGACCTAATGGGCCTCCCCTTTCCTGAACTGCAGAACCGCATCGACACCGCGCTCGGCAGCGAATGTAACACGAATAAAAGCATTGGCCTCGTCGCTCCCTATTCGAGCACGGAATTAGATGCGCAGTGGGCGGATAGGGATTTGGTCTTGGAGGAAATATGGAGATGGGGAAGGCATTTGAATCTTGATGATTTGGATTTTGGGGGGGAGGGCGTGTGGGGGACGGTGAGGCGCGTTGTAGGGAGGAGGGGTTTGGTTATTTGGAGGGTTAGGAGGGTTTGTCAGGATACTGGTGGTGGTGGGGTTTTGCATGGGGATTGGTAAGGCAGGGATGGGGTTGTGGATAGGTTGGGAGGTTATGTACATAGACCATTCATTCACAGTAGTATTCATAATCATTTTGTTCAAATGCAGGTGCATGGAGGACTTCCATTGTATTGATTGCATCCACTGGTCATTGGTAATAAATTCATTTTTATATGACCGATGCCCGTGCATTGCATCTACCGAACTCTGAATATAGAAGTGATTATCTAAATTCGTCTTCTATCCTTCGATCCTGACTGGATACATGGATAATTTTAGCGTACTAGCAAGGTGGTCCACTCCATCCTTCACCTCATCTCCTCACCAGTGTAGTATGCATGTCGAGAGTCCCCTTTTAGCGAAAGATATGAAGCCATCAAGCACCACCCTCAGCCTCATCGTCCGGCTGATCAAAGAGAAAATTCGCAGCCAACTCCTCGTTCTTGTCGCAAGCAAAGTAGGCCTGAATAACCATATCTCTTTCGAAACCAAGACGGCACAGCTGCAAATGTTAGCACACGGTGTATAGCTAGTCTTTAAAAACTTTAAGACTTACTCTCTCGATAGCTTCCCGCTCCTCTTCCGTAACGCTGATCTCCTGCGCTCCCGGTGGCAACGGCGTATCATCTCCAGTGTCCTCACTCAGAAGCTGCAAGAATTGATCTGGGTTCTCTCCGATCAACCGAGCTAACTGTGGGTTCCCAGCTCCAACTTGTTGTAGGATGGGCTCGAGCATACGCGGTTGAGTCTGCACTATTTGTCGGAGTTGCTGGAATTGGGGATTGTTCCTAAGGAAGTCGAGGTTTCCTAGGCCAGCTCCACCTTCAGCACCTGCTCCGGCTGCTGCGCCCATTCCGGCACCGAGACCTGCGAGATTCGCTCCGCCTGCTGCTCCGCGAGATCCACGAGCACCTCCAGCTGCACCACCTGCGCGGCCGGCCTGGGCCGCGGCTTCGAAGAGATTGATGGGTTGGTCGCCGTCATCGCCGCCTGCTGCTGGGGTAGGGGTGTTGCCAGTGGCTGCCGGTGGGGAGGCTGCGGCTGGGGTACCACCTTGACGTGGTCCACCAGCACCGCCACGTGCTTGAGCTTGCTCTTGTTGTACATTTTCTGGAATGCCCTGTGGAAAGTGAGTGAAACGGACCATAATTGTTTGAGAGGAGCTTCCCGCATACATTTAGCAGGTACTCGACAGCACGATCAGGATTGAAGAACGCAGCTCTCATAGCACGGTCGATCTCTGCTCTCGGGAATCCCATAGCTTCCATGTTTGAGATAGCATCATCACGCTGCGCTCCTAGGGTGAGCGCCGAGGGGTCATTGAATGAGGCGCCCTCTCCTGATGGGGCGGATGGGGCTGGTGAGGGAGTAGCTGGAGCATTTGCTGGGGCTGTCGTTGGGTGTGTCGGAGCAGCAGGGGCGGCAGGAGTTGCTACTGTTGCGGGCGCGGGAGTAGACGGGGCTTTCGACGTAGACGTTAAAGCTGCCGGGGCGGCTTTGGGCTTTTGAGCTATCAGTCTTCGTTCTGCAATACAGGAAAACTCGGGTGTCTACCTTTGAAATCATGCAAACAATGAAGCCTTTCTCTTCGATGCTGTAAGACTCGACAGTGTTCGCATCTTGTAATATCTTTCCTGTTGGTGTGACCGACGATCAGCATATACTCACAACACATTAGATCGAGGCAATAGATCCGCATTTCTAGTCTCATACGTACCAGAGTATATGAGCTTCTGCTGAGCAGCTTCCCATCCTCTCTCCTTTGATATCTTCTCCTTGACTTGTCCTATCTGTATGCCGATCACAGCGTCAGCCGATGTTCTATCGACCTTGACAGTACGCCCACAAGGCTATGCTCAAAGTGAAGGCCGGGCCCTACCGTCTCTGAAGGCTCAGCTTCAATAACGAACTTCTGCTGGCTCAGATCCTTTCGACGCCATCTAAGTTAGCGTTGAGATTCTATGGGATGCGGCCGAATAGATGTGTTGCCTACCTTGAAGGTGAGCTTCATTTTGCCCCACCTGTGTTCTTGAGAATTGCAATGTGATATTACCGACAAACAGCGAATAGGTAGGCTTGGTTGACCAAAGACCGTATGTGTGAGATTTAGGGTCCGTTGATGCGAAAGCTAGGAAGGTTATGTCAAAAGTTGTGTATTTCGTGAAGGAAGGAGCAGGTGAAGAGCTTCAGAATTACGATGATTGAGTTGCCTCAGATGCTTGGCAGCGGGTAGCATTAGCTAAGCATTGCCTTAACGCCAAGGGGCCTCGGTAGCCTGCAGCTTGGGGTTCATGCTCGTCCCAAACCCTAAAGTCAGCAAATCAACCAGGACTTTGCAGTCTGGGGCAAGACTTGCATCGTACCGAGATCGACGGCTGCGATGCGTCTATGGTAGCTATCCTTACTATATTGTGGCAGACCTGACGTACTGCCTGCATCACTCTGATACTGTACCACTCGTCTTGACAGCTGATCATGAACGGAGAAGAGAACCTCTATCGGGCTTTGACCAGGAAGCTTCCTAGGATGCTCTTCGTCGTTCTCTGTCTACCAAGTTGTACCATCATGCTTGCGTGCATGCCGCAATTCGTGCGGCAATCTGCCGGGAGCACACAGGGTCAAATTTCAGACGTGACAGCATATTCGGCCTACAGCACCCTCAACAGGACTTCAATCTTTGAATAGGCAAAGTCGACTGAGGTACAAGAAAATCTGCTTTTCAAGCTGCTAGTCGCGCCGACTAGGGAGCAGCCGATCTGTTCCTGACGTTGCTGGGACACTTCGTGGTCAAGGCGCAACGAGTCCCTTTCGGAACGATTTTGCGTCTGGTGAGGAGCAACAACGGTGTTTGTGTCTGAGCGTTCGCTACTGACTGTCCGAAAATATTGACGAATGAGAGGCCTTCGTAGGATCATAGGATGCTCAGGTTGGAATAGAATGGATGGAGCCACGACCGCAAGCTTGAAAGGCTCCACCAACACTTGTAAAGGCGGCAATCGAAATTCGTATCAACACGGTACCGGATGAAGATGAGAGATAAAGTGATGCCAAGAGCGAAGAGCCATGATACAGGCAAGGGCCTAGGCCTGTTGACAATCTCGTCACCAAGCATCAGTCGGCAGGGCTGAGAAGGGCTGAGAGGGGCGGGAAGAAGGCCGATTCACATCGTCATAGGCTCGTTTGTTAGGGTAGCGAGGGTAGGGCCTTAGGCTCGTCGCGTTACGCGTTTCCGGCAACGATCCTACACACGACTCTCACTGTGCCTTCCCATCACAAATTGCTCTCTTCCCACATCCTCCATCCTCCATCCTCCTGCCTTCTGTCTTCTTCCTTCCCTTTCTCTTTCTCTTTCTCTTTTCTTCTCGACCTGAACTCCATCTCTCTTCAATCAATTGACCTTGAAACTCAATTGCCTTCCATTCTCCCCACACTCTCCTTTCAATTGATGCTCGGCTTCCCAACTAGTCCAATGGGCTTAAGCCGACTACATCCGCAACCAATTTTACTATGATCCATTGAGCCGCCTCTTATTGCCCTACAGCCTTGCAAGCACTCCCCAAGTCTGTTCCATTGACCTATCAAGTCATACTTCTATGTCTTTTGCCCGGTTTGCTATTAACACAGTCTTGATGTCCCTCAACTCTCTGTTACCTTCCGCTTGAGTCGCCGGTGACTTTTCGGCCGAATCCCTCCTTTCTCTCGATCCTCCCGTGGACACAACAAGTCAATCGAAGCAAGCCTTTCTTTCTCAGTCTTGACACCGAGAAACCAACTCAACCGATATTCGCCGCTACCACCGAGCGTTTTCGCCCTCATAAAGCCACAATCGACTCCTTGTCCCACTGCAGCGTCCACATTGTTGGTACTCTTTTGCTCAAGACCTATACAAACACTTGGACCGCACGTCTCTTGACCGTGATGGTGAGAGATTTTCAAGACCTCTCGAGCAATCAACATTGTTAGCTTTACGTTGGTGGTTGCGGAACTGGTTGTGGGACAAGGCCAGCGGCATAATAACAAGCATTGGAAGGAGAAGACCTGGGTAGCATGGCTCGCACCACTGTTTCCACCTTCATTGGAATTGCTGCACTTTTGCTGGGCGTGACCACCGCGACTTTGCTGTTTGTTCTAGCTGGCTCTCTGATTTCAGATCACCAGGAACCTTTTGCTCTGCCTCTAGTGGCTGCGATTGTCCAGATATTTTCCTGCTGCACTTTAGCGACCCTGATCATACTGAGGATTCAGCCTAATAAACCCCTAACGGCTTTCATTGGACAATCTCGCCGAAGACACGTCCTCGTCCTTGTTCTGGGGATTGTACCATCATTGGCCGCCGCCGCTGTCGTTGGGTCAGCCCTAGGCTGGGGAGAAAGTTCCCTGACCAACAAGAGACTGCTGGTCGCAGGCGGTCAATTGTCGAATTTTCTGACCATCGTCTTTGTTGTGTGGGGTATCACTATACTCGTACAATGCCTTTATTACGTGAGCTTTGCCTGGGTACAGAAGACAAGACCTACCATATCATCACCAAGGCTTGCTGTTGAGGAGGCACCTCAGCAGGTGATTGAGCCTAGCCGGCCTACGACTGTAGCTTCCGTTCAATCCAACCCGTTCCGTGAGCTAGAGATTTCTTCACCACCTTCATTGACCCACTCAGATGGTACAATTTCAGTGCGGTCTTCGCTGTCGACCTTGCAGCGACCACCATCGTCGAAGAAGGGCTACATCATCCGTCAGAGCTCGTTCAACCGTCAATCCGGGAGATCTTCCTATGATGCCCCGTCAAGTAGACCATCTCAAGATGAAGGCTTCGATTCTTGGGATACCTCTGCGGTATCGTCGCACATAAGAGAGAATATTCTCACTTCCAAAGCACTCAAGGGATCAGGTTTGGAGCCCATACCCGGAAGTCGTTCACCATCACCGGCAAAGGCGCTCGAAGGGCCTTTTTTCCAGCCTAGCCCGCCGCTGAGCCCACCCCCCAGCCCACTACCGCAGCCATCTATCTCAAGGCAAAGTTCTCCAACCTCAAGCCCGATCGACACACCAAACTTTACTTCTATGTTTCCTCCATCTACTCCGCCATTTACCAGTCCGTCTCAGCTACAACGGAACTTCTCCCGACCTGGTTCTCGCTCTGGTCCAATATCTCCCCTCTCACGCTCAAGCTCACGCTCGAGGGCAACCTCGATTAATGAAGAGCACATTCACCCACTGTTTCGAAGCAGTAGCCCCACCCCACCTCCAAGTGCATCAGCGAATACAAAAGTCACCGCTGCCCCGGGCGCGGGACTAATGATCAATGAGCGCACACTCAAAAGAATGCGATCAGGCAGTCTACCTTCAAGCCCAAGTCCTCTAGTACGCTCATTAAGCTCTTCCGACATTCGCAACTCAATTGTTCCGCCGTCACCGAGCATTGACACGATGCCGACTCACCACACGGTGAGCCGTGCGCCAAGCCAACGGCATCAGAGGAAGCGATCACTCTCATTTGAATCAAGTATTTTGGATTTGATGTGAGACTTAGTTGTCACGGTCATTACGATTTATGAGTATGTTAGCGAGGAGTTTATGAGTATTGGTAGCGGAAAAAGTCTTGGCTGGGAAAAAGGGATTTGGATGTTTCAAATAGCTGGATGTGAAGTGAATGTCATGACAATAGAAATAATCGAATTAACTCATGCGAAACAATGGGTTTCTTGGCCCTGATCCCAGCCATTCTGTTTCATGATGACAATAGAATTGTCGAATTATATAGACAATAGGTATGCGGGTTGCTATATCTTCCTCCATCTTCCCAGACTCTCTTCAAAAAGATCAACATACTTACCACCTCTCTGCATACACACTTATACATATATCAAGCATATCATCAACATCTTTCATCGTCTTTCAGCTCATCACAACATACTTTCGGTAAGTGTTTGCGAGTCTGAGCGTGCTGTTTTCATTGATTGATTGTCTTTCGCATGTTGCTGTTCTTCAATGTCATTGTGTCTATTGCTGTTAATTTTCTTAGGTTAACAGCTAGTTCGTTTCTGTTGTTTGTCACATGTGTGGAGCTGTTATTGCGTTGGTATGTTAGTTGTGCGAATTGTTGTTGGCTTGTTATATGGTTTGCCTGTGTTGACAATGTATTGGGTTTTCGATATCGTTCTCTTATTGATGCAACATCTCATTGGCTTCTTCACCGTCCCGTACGCACCAATCGCAGCTCGCTCTTTCACGACTTCTGCAAAGCCGTGGATTTCTTGCCCTTGCTTTTGACATCATCGCAGCCCAGGATCCACTGTTCTCGCACCATTTATGGGTCAATTGCTAATTGTCTTAGCAGACATGCCTCCCAAATCCAAGCGCACCGCCGCCGTCGCAGGGCTGGTCCCCGACTCAATCTACCGTCCCCAACTCGCCCCCAAAATCGCCCGCATGGCCGACCTCCGCGCCCAATACGCTCGCGTTGCCGAAGTCTTGCTGCCTGCCCTAGAAGAGCTCCGCGCCCGCACCGCCCAGAACCTCGAAGACGACGACCATTGGCACCTGAGCGGGCCTAATTATGAGCACTATCTCCGATTCAAAGCCGGACACGACGCCTATTTGCAGAGGAAGATCGACCTCATCACCACCATTAACACACAGAAGATGGAGAACGAGGCGGCGAAAACGGGCTTTGCACAGCAGACGGTGCGAGACGCCTACGGGGTAAGTCCAATTGTTCGAAATCGAGATTGTTGCAACGGCTGACAACTTGAAAAGCGCAAAGTTGAGGAGTTCCGAGCCGATCGGATTGCAGACGTTAGGCTCGAGCGAGCTCGTTTTGAGATGGAGAATGGGTTGAGGGAGGTGGGGCGTGGGGCCAATGGGAGTAGGGTGGAGCGGAAGAGGGGTTGGAAGAGGGGGATGAGGAGTTGATACTGGTGCGGTCTTGTGGGTGGTGGAGCGGAGAGAGGCGGGGTGCAGAGGATATCTACCGGTTGTTCTAGTCGTTCGGTGCTCTTTCCTCCAACGACATGGCACTGTTTCTGGAGTTTCATCCCCTTCTTCTTTAACAATTCCCACTCATGACAAGCACAAATGAGAATGATTTCTCTTGAGTCCAATGCATCTGTAGATCCCAAACCTCGAATTTGTGCAATAAACGTTATGATTAAAGACGCGAATGCAATTCGCTAGACTCAATACAAATCGAAATGCAGCATTCAAGAGATGAGATATCCCACCGTATGGAGTCATTTCAAGGGCTGTACCTGTTCCTTGCCAAAATTTTAGCTCTTCAAACACCGTGATTAGCCATATCATACTTAGTATGAGCTGCATAGTCACAATGCAGGCTCGCAGGTTGTTCGAAATGCAGAGAACAAGGCTCATTTCCCAAGATAATCACGTCATGCGGACTCATATCTTTCATATGGCTGCAAAAGTAGCTAGACAGCGGCTATTCGAGGAACACTTCGCAGGATGAGCTGTCAGTGCATGCATTCAGATTTACGAAGGTCCATGAATGACTCTTGCTTGCAGTCATACACTCCATGACTCAGCCTTGGACCCTTAGCGTGCAGATCTCTTGGCGATCAGTTTCGAATATGTCACCCCCACTAAGCTCCAGATATATCTACATTCAGCTCTTCACACCATACTCTTGCTTCCACACTTTTATCCTTTCGAAAATACAACTGTCTTGACCCCAATCTCCCCATACAGTCCTTCTCCGCTCCGTCTCACACCGCAGATCCACCTGTAACGCAAATCTACATCTCACCATGGCAGTACGAGCCCAATTTGAGAACTCGAATGAGTATGTATGTCCCCACAGCTTGTGATAAGCTCGCTAACGCCGGTTGAAGAGTCGGTGTCTTTTCAACTCTCACCAATGCATACGCCCTAGTTGCCATTGGCGCCAGCGAGAATTTCTACAGTGTCTTCGAAGCAGAGCTACAAGATGTGGTGCCAATATGTCGTTGCACGATCGCTGGGACGAGAATAATTGGTAGATTAACAGCTGGGTGAGTACGCTTGACTCAGTAATTTTCCCCAGCGAGACTAACTAAACTAGCAACCGCAAAGGACTCCTCGTACCAACGTCAACCACAGATCAAGAGCTACAGCACCTTCGAAACTCAATACCCGACGAGGTCAAGATACAGCGTATTGAAGAGAGGTTATCAGCACTTGGGAACGTCATATGTGCGAATGACCATGTGGCGCTGGTGCACCCCGATATCGAGCGAGAGACGGAAGAGATCATTGCAGATGTCCTGGGAGTCGAAGTGTTTCGCCAGACAATAGCGGACAACGTGCTTGTGGGATCTTATATGTCTCTTTCCAACCAAGGAGGGATTGTCCATCCGAAGACCTCGATACAGGACCAAGATGAGCTGTCGAGCTTACTGCAAGTACCCCTAGTTGCAGGCAGTGTGAATCGAGGTTCTTCAGTTGTTGGGGCAGGCATGGTCGTCAATGACTGGATGGCTGTGACCGGGGTAGATACTACAGCCACGGAGCTGAGTGTTGTGGAGAGCGTGTTCCGACTGGGGGAGGGGATGGGACCGGGAGCGATCAATACGACGAACAAGGATACCATGGTTGAGTCGTTCTATTGATGGCTCAGGGTTGGCGGAAGCATTCGTGGGAAGTTCTTTCGGGGGCAACAATGTTTGCCGAAAGCTTCTGAGCCTCAGGTCTGCCGATATTAGGTGGTCATGCGAACCCCGCATGGGATAGCGATTGTGGTTGTGGTCGGGAGCCGGCTGTATGCCTTGTGCTTGACATCCATGCAGGTTTATCAGTTCTGCAGAGATGCGGTCTGCAGCAGTAGTGATCAGCGCTCCGAAGACCAGCTAGCCCCTCTAATTCCACTCACCACGAACTGCTCGACTCCTAGCTCAAAGAGCTCGCAGTTGACTCCAGCTCCTCCAGGATGCTCGACAGGCGATAGAGGGTTCTTAACAACTGGATGACAATGAGGACTACGCTTCGCCAGCATCGCAATTCTCTCATGCACTCACCATACTCCACGTATAGACTAACGTAGATCTGGTGCAACACGATCCTGAGATTGTTGGTTTTGGTATCCGTAACCATGACAAACTTCAGGGAGGTGGGTGTTTCGTAGTAGTGTAACTTGTAGTGGCTTGTTCGGTAGGATATGAAACTTTGGATTCGCACATCAGTCTCCATGTTGCGAGCCTTTGGAAACAAGGACTTCTCACTTATCCTCTGGGCCCCCAAGCTTTCTGACCATGTTCCTGAGCGAGAAGATGGTCCCAAAGACCAATTTGGCGTCATCTTCAGCACTGAGAGCCTTAGACTGCGGCTGACCATCGGACACGCCATTTGGCTGTGGCACTTTAGAGGAAGAGCCTGGTCGAGGTGCCCATTTCTTCTTGTAGATGCATTCAGCTAGGCATACCGTTAGTCTGCTTTCCCTTCATGGCCTCAGGCAAGCATACCATGCCGATCAAATACGTAAAAGGAGTACACCACCATGATACTATTCGAGTCCAGACAATTCTAGAACAAATGGTCCTCGGCAAAGCAAGTAGCAGCGTTGCAATGGGACAAGGCTAGATGTGAGGACTAGTGTCTCGGCCGAGCTGAAGGATGCTTGGCAACACACGTCTTAACTTTTGGCAACCACGATGCACTCAATGTTCAACTCAATTGCACCTGTCCATGTTGGGGAGCACGGGCTTTGAACATGTGCTATTTGCATCTGCAGTCCATATACACACATCTGCGCCATGGCTCACACCCACGAGAAGGAGTATTCGACAGTCGAAGATGAAGCGGGTATCATGCCTTCCCATGGGATCGCTATTGATCTCCCAAGCACAGGAGATGGTGACAGACCCTCAAATGTGAGGCACATGTATGGAAGACGAAATCTGTCCCTCTGCGTACCTAAATGAGTATCTACAGGTCCCAACCAGCCTACGAAAGCCCTCTAAGACACCACCGCCGCAAACAATCGAGTGCCAGGGAAGTCAAGGAAACTCTACATGCACATTCTGAATACACAAACAGTGAAGATGATGGAGGTGCTGTACATCGAATCAATCAGTATGTGATCAAGCAAGAGATAGGAAGGGGTTCGTTTGGCGCGGTCCACCTTGCTGTTGACCAGCATGGCACTGAGTTTGCGGTCAAGGAGTTCTCGAAGTCTAGATTGCGGAAGCGTGCACAATCGAACATCCTACGCCGGCCTCATGCACCCCGGAGAGTTGGTCACCTAGCCGCGGGAATGGGCTTCAACTCTCCACTGCATAGACATTCCTCGACAGACATCACCGATCAGGAGGGCGGAGATAATCCACTGTTCTTGATCAAGGAGGAGATTGCGGTCATGAAAAAGCTCAATCATGGAAATCTAGTTTCTCTCGTCGAAGTCTTGGATGACCCAAACGAAGATTCGCTGTACATGGTCCTGGAGATGTGCAAGAAGGGAGTAGTCATGAAGGTCGGAATAGACGAACCAGCAGATCCATACGATGATGAGAGCTGCCGCATGTGGTTTCGTGATCTGATATTGGGTATTGAGTATTTGCATGCTCAAGGGGTAGTGCATCGGGATATCAAGCCTGATAATCTGTTGTTAACAGAGGATGACATCCTTAAGATTGTCGATTTTGGAGTCTCGGAAATTTTCGAAAAAGACTCGGAAATGACGACAGCCAAATCAGCTGGGTCTCCGGCATTCTTGCCACCAGAACTTTGTGTAGCTAAACATGGAGGTATCTCTGGCAAGGCTGCAGATATATGGTCAATGGGGGTGACGCTGTACTGTCTACGTTTTGGGAAGATCCCGTTCGAACAAGCCGGAGTTCTACAGCTATACGAATCAATCAAGAATGATGAGGTCGACTTGAGCTCTAACGATACTGTTGATGATAACTTCAAAGACCTGATGTCCAAGCTTCTTCAGAAGGACCCGCATAAGAGAATCAAGATGCCCGAGCTTAGGGTATGGGTGAAAGATATTGGTACCAGTACTCCAGCTGACAAATCCTCTAGGAACATCCATGGGTAACAAAATGCGGGAAAGACCCTTTGCTCTCAGCAGAGGAGAACACGGCAAATCTCATAGAGCCTCCCACGGAGGAAGAAACGAATCAAGCTATAACGGGCAACCTTAGCAATATACTCGTACTAGTAAGCCCGACTCCCAAGCCCACATATCTAAATCTAATCTTTGGTAGATGAAAGCAGTGAAGAAGTTTAAGAACATCATTGCTCACAGGAGACCACCTGGTATGGATGGCATTCTCGGAAAAAACACACGACTAGTCCAACCGCCTTTGTCTATGGACACACCCCAGAAACCGAAGTTGTATCACAGAACCCGGAGCGAAGATACCCACGACCGGAGGCCTCTCGAGCAAGCGCTGGTAGCAGAAGGCGTTCATCAAGATGTGGATTTTGCCAGCCTATCGAGTACTGAAAAAGCCGTGCCTGATCGAGAAGATACCGCCGTTGCATACTCGCCCACCACTCCTACCAAGCGGCCGTCTAACGACGATCACCACAAATCCCCCTCGAGTCCTACGAGTCCCAAGAGATCCCTTAACGCTCATCCACAAGATCATCGACCTCTCCAACACGCTGCTACAGCGCCGATTCCAATTGACCATCTTGGGAAAGGTCAAGCCCATGATCCTTTGACAGATCATTTGTACCTCGCACTTGGTCCTGGTGGTAGTTCCGCACCGCCTTCTCCACCAGCAGTCAGTGAATCTCCTCCCGCCGCGGACACAGACATCTACGAAACAGCGTACCACATGGAGCTCGAACGCATACGGGCGAAGCAGGGCAAGTCTGCTACGCTTTACCTAACGAGAAGGGTGGAGGGAAGGGAGGAGTACCAGAACGACGAAGACTTAGTGAAAGGGGCTCCCAGGGCTTCTGGGGGTTCAAAGCCGATGAGTGGGTTTGCAAAAATCCTCGAGCAGGCGAGGGTGAAAGCTGCCAAAGGGGACACACCCGACGGGGCAGAGCCAGAGAAGGCTGGTGACTAACATACGAGCAATGCAACATGAATGACTCTATGCGGTTTAGGGCTGATGAATTATGGGTTTCAACGAAGCGAGGCGTTCATAGAAGGGGGAGGGAGCTACCTGTTATCAAGAGGTGGCTGAAAGCCAGAGACGCTGGACGTTTCTTGCCACTGCTTTTCAATTCTATCATGCAGAGCACACTCTTTATAGTATACATTTGTGATCGTCCCATGAACACAGCACATATAGGCAACTCCAGTCTCATCAACTAATCTTCCATGATGCTAGCCTTGTCGTGGCAATGGAGCTCGTATCCGTAGAAGCGAGGCTTAGGGGTGCAAGTTAGCTGTAGCACCTACAGTGTAACGCTATAATAGAAGACAATGAAGAGTAACACAGGTGTTGATCTTGAAACACAACCGTAAAGACCCAAACTTGACTTCAGGTACGATCCTTGAGCTAAGCAATTGTGCTCCATTAGAAAGATAAACACAAATAAGCCAAGGCAATTCCATGACAAATTGTTACAGTGTTATTCTAAATGTGTTCAACGTCTCTTGATTGCCGCACATAGCTGGACGGTGATTGGCTAATTTTATGTAATACTTGAAGTCGTTTAATTCATAGTAGCTGCCTAAGGCGGCTAACTAACGCAATTGGCAGCAAGCAACCTTGTTAAGGCTGAGCTCAAGACACTAACCCTTCCGATATTCATATGAAAACCCCCATACTGTCCTGGATTGTACCTACGAAATCCCACTACCGGCCTTGATCCTTCCTTCCTCCTACAACCTCACCCACCATCTGATCTCTCAATACCAGTGCACACAACCACCAACTCCAACATCATCCCAAAGCTTCATCTTACCTCTTCAACTGCTTCTAAGGATTTTAAGTACTCGATACTATCGCCTTCATCACCATGTCTGAACCACAGATCCTTAAGCTCATGAGCAACGACAATGTCGAGATCCCAGTTGGTAAGACTCACCTCTAGTTACTGTCTCAGCAGCTTCATGCCCAAGCTCCTGCTGGATCATGCTAAGACATTGTACAGACAAAGAGGTCGCATGCCGATCCATCCTCATCAAGAACATGATGGACGACATAGGCGAGCAAGCTTTGACTGAGGCTATTCCTATCCCTAACGTAGGCTCTCTTTGTTCTCCTCCCACTTCTGCACTCGGCTGACTCAAATCTACTAGGTCAATGAGGCTGTTCTCAACAAAGTTATCGAGTGGTGTGTTCACCATAAGGGTGATCCTGCGCAGGCCAACGATGATGATGCGGACTCCCGCAAGAAGACTACCGACATCGATGAGTGGGACCAGAAGTTCATGCAAGTCGACCAGGAGATGCTCTTTGAGATCATTCTTGTAAGTGTTCAATACCCTGCCACGCGAGCTACTCGGACTGACCAGTATCTACTTAGGCTGCCAACTACCTCGACATTAAGGCCCTTCTCGACGTCGGTTGCAAGACCGTTGCCAACATGATTAAGGGCAAGTCGCCTGAGGAGATCCGTAAGACATTTAACATCCAGAACGACTTCACCCCTGAGGAGGAGGACCAAATTCGTCGTGAGAACGAGTGGGCTGAGGAGTAAGTTCAACATCTCGCTACTATGCTGTCCACCCTGCTGACGTTTGTACAGCCGTTAAATTCCCCCACCTCACGCCTCAATACCTGAATATTACTGTCGAAGTGTCTTGATCTCCTCGCACATTCGTTAGTCGGAGGCAAAAGTTCACATGGCAGTTTACGACTCATGGACATGCAAGGCGTTCAGACTGGTGGTTTCTCTATGGCTGTGATTCGTGCACATGAGTGGTCACCACTCAACAACATGCGTTTGCGGTACTATACCCAAGGTTACATGTTATTGTGACAGTGGAATACGTTCAAAACCAGTACTACTGCATACAATTAGGATAGCTTAAGTAGAGAACATGCTTTCTGCCCACTCGATGACTTTTTGTGATCTTGTGCAACTAACGGTATTACTGGACGCGATACCTGTCACAGTAATATGGACAGGTGGGACTGGGCATCCTGCCTCGATGTCACCTGCAGGCCCTGGGCAAATCAAAGTAATGCTTCACAGTAAGTGGCTGCCGAAAGTAGGCAGAAACTCAGCACGACCGGAGGCGACTTGCTCAAAGCACAGTAGGCCAGATAGCACTTCCCATGACGTGGGCGCATATAGTTTCATAACTTTGCAACACACTGCATTGGTTTTTTGATGTTCTGATGATTTGATGGTGTATGCTCAAGAGCGCTGGCTCTCAAACGCCCTTCTCACATGATCCCTTCCACTCTCCGCCCCTCCTGTCCCACAGCCAGCCAGCTCTGCCTTGTACCAGCCATCAATATCCACACCCCCCCCCCCCCCCCCCCCCCCCCCCCCCCCCCCCCCCCCCCCCCCCCCCCCCCCCCCCCCAAAAACACCCCCTCCACCTCTCCACATCTATATCCCCAACTTTGTCTTACGCCAATGTCTTCGCTTCGCGTTATACCTATAGCGCACACCCATCAATCAGCCCAGCCTTTATCCACTGGCTTCCCTCAACTTTCTTCACCAAACCCTAAGGAGTCTGCAAACACGTGGAATCGGTGTATGTGTAGGAGGTATTACGTACCGGATTGTATTCCCGGTCCTCAACCGTATCCATTGCGGGATGGGGCGGTTTTGCTTCTGTGCTCGGGCGAGCTTTTGCTTTGTGCGGAAGGATTTGTGGGACTGTGGTCAATCACGATCAGGTTAGTATGGAGTTAGGGAAGGAAGGAGGGGAGGAGGGCGAGGGGGTGCGTACAGGCATCGTGGTGGGTTGGGGGGATGCCGATTGTTGTTGTGGTGGATGGTGAATGGTGTTGGTGGTAGGGGATTTTGAAAGTGTGGGAGAGGGATCGCTTAGTGTGTCACGTGATTGCTTGGCATTGAGAATATGAAGGTTCGATACAAGCTCGTTTCTTCACACGGAATTTGGGTGCGCCGTGTCGCTTCAGGTTCGTACTGGAGTTTGTGGAATCTTGCTGCTGCTGCTTGGCTGCATGTACTGGGTGGAAGTGTATTAGCTGGGCTGGGGTGTGTAGATGGAGGCTCGTAGGTATGAGGAAAGCCTCGACGGATAGTTCCTCGATCTATTAGCTCTACGCTTCATGGAGTCGAGATGCCTGGAAAACTGCTTTTAGCGCAGAGGGTGTATGGAATTTATTGGTATCGAGATCCGGGCACTTGTCTCCTTGATCTATCAACGCTACGCTTCATGAACGCAGAAGACCTGGATGGCTATCACCTTATCCAATCATCTTCCAGGACCACTGGAAACCGGGTAATACAAATTTCCGAAATTGCGACTACGTATATGGCGTGTGATTCAAGGGAAGCAGAATTGTGCAAGTGGAGAACCACAAGATGGTCAGGAAGGAAGGCTCAAGTGCCCGTGCGACTTTACAGCTTTTTGGAAAATCGTAGAGACAGCTGAGTAGGGCATATGAGGACAGCGGTGTAGCTGGATAGATCAGGTATGAATGCTACAACAGATTCACTGTACTCACATGGCGCGATTGTGCAATGAACTTTGTGGGCGAAGGGATTGCCTGGACATGAATTGAAGTCTTGACTTCAATCATTTGCTTGCTCATGACCATTCTGCTATAAGTATCCTATTGTGATCTCCTTCTACCTCGCCTGCTTCTATGCTTCTTACATCCAATCTGCAATCAATTCGTTACTTCTCGCTGGCACTTTTCTTGCCATACATGTCCCCTCAATCTCGTGACCATTTGAACATCGATCGCCCCTTTCTCCTACTCGCAAGCTCACTCTGAGACTTCAAAGAGTAAAGACCTCAGCAATCTGAAAGCTAAGCATAGTAGAAATAAGGCATCTCAGCAGGGACGAGGGAAAAGCAGAGGAAGCCTACAACCAAGCATACAAGACTGTGCGCATTGGAAGGCATCTGAGACTTAAGAGGTCGCCCATGTCATCCAATACAAGGTTGCATAGCGATCAGACGCTCACAATCATTCCTCAAGTCTAAAAAGTAGAGTGTCCAGGCGCGGACGTACTATCCAATTAAGCTACGAGTGCCAGGTACTTGCACTTATGGAGGCCGTGGAGCAGTCAGACTCGATCATACAAACACTGACCGAGCAGGCAAGCTCAAAGCTCACAAGGGAGCGATTGAGCAAGACAGACGTCGAGCATTCGCGGCATTGAATACTAATGTTTTCATCTTGTCTGAGACGGGCATCAAGCAAGAGCCCGTCGACAAGGATGTTACTATCATTTTCAAGAAGCACCCCCGAGAAGCTGTGTGCACTGAAAATGGTGATCCCAGCGAAGACAAACACCTGTGGGTAAGTAGTTAGACGGGCAGCAAGGGCCTTGGGGACGATGCTGACTAGATAACTGGTCGTATACGGCCGTTGACCCAGCGGTTCCCCAGTCGCACGATGAAATATGCATTGATAAGAAGGAGCAAACAAAGGAGGATACAGAGACCGGCCTTGCCGCAGAGAACAACTTCAGGGCAGCAAACGTTGTTAAAGGGGAATCCGAATACGATAACATGTTCTTTTCCTTTGTAAAATTCAATGATGGCAAGGACACGGGGGCGGATGAACTGCTAAAGTGACGAGAGAGCTTAGCGCTAACAACCATGTTACCAGTAACGACGACAGAGACAGAATCTTTAAGCGGGCCTGAGGTCTTCAAAGCTTGGTTTTTGCACGGTGCAGGGAAGACCCAAGGAGCGAAGATGAAGGCAGGGTTTCATGGTGATTAGATAGTGGGTTTTAAGGACAACTCCTGTTCGTCGTTCTGGCAATTTTGTTCGTTCAGCTTTTGCGAAATTTCTTGTTGCCTAATATTGCCGAAAGCCACCTTCTCGGCACGACTCAATGAAATCTGGGGAAGAATCGATATCACGTCCTGCCTTACCGCTTTCCCACACCCACCGTCTGAACAAGACAGTGGATAGATGTATGACTCAAAGGGACCCCCGGTAGAAGCTGATGCCCCAATGCATTGAAACCGTCAAGTATATCGAGCTCGTGAAAGAACAGGGTACCTTATAGCCACATGCTCTCTTGGCATTCATCAGGTCCTTTGATATTGCTCTGCTCTGCTAGCTGTACACTTCTACCTTCAAACAGCTATTTCACATTGCTTGGGCTCTTGCTGAAATTATCGATTCACCCTCTGCCTTTTGACTTCATACATTAATATGGAATGTGAACCATCGAAGAGATAGTAAGATTTTGCGATTGGTTCTGCGAGCTTGCGTTCCCATATGGTTACTGCACGTAATCACAGTAGTGACTTTCACCGGAAAGTCCATTGGACCGCGATACGTACCACCCTCCACCGCTTTTCTTTGAGTCGCAAAACCCGTTCATTGAGTCATCGCAACGTGACGAGCCTGTTACGACTAGAGTTGAAGCAACAATCAGGGATCCTAGGGAGATTCTGCATAGAATGCCCTTCTTCAGCCATCCTCTGCAGTCATTTTGCCAAGTTGTAACATCTGTTGCCTGTGACTCACAATTATTGCAGGCGATGGTCTTCAGAATCGTTAATCTCACGAATACGGCAAAGTCAAGCAAGCGAGGCGTTGGAGGCGGGCGCAGAAGCGAGCTTCCTAAAAAGGCTCGGCGCCGGGATGAATCGAAGCCGATGCAATGAATTATTCGCGGGACTGTAGAGATGCCCTGGTCCAGCGCCATGCTCACCATGTACCAATCCTGCTGCCTTCGGTCTTCTTTACTCCCCTATACCTTCCACCGTTGGCCTGACATTCCTCACCTCTCTGACATGTTCTGACTCACCTCCTTTGTCTTCACTGTCATCATTCTGTGTTTACCCTTCGTGGGGCGAATATTTAATTCGCCATTCGTCAGTTCTTCTGTCATCAGCTGCCAATGTAGCTGCCCTTGGTCTGCTTCCTCCCTTAGACTTTAAGCAGCAGCAGTCCGGAAACCTTCAAGTTCCTTTGTCTCTCTATCGCCAGGCTAACAGCCTCGGTCAATCTCGGCCATGGATACCACGGGTGGTGACTTGAGCCATGCGGCTAAGGAGTTCGAGGAGAATATCGAAAGGCAGCAATCACACGACAAGTCGAGCGATGTCGCTTCCTCAGAGAATGATGTCGTGGGGCATAAGCCCGAGCAGCATCCACACTCCTCAGGGTCATCCTCCGAAGACGTCACTTATCTAGAAAAACTTGACTCGCACATCGTGAAGGTTCCTGAAATGAAAAAGGGTGAAGAAGCATACGCACATCTACCAGAGAATGAGAAAACGATTGTCAAGCGGCAATTGGACATACCCACCGTTACGGTTACCTTCAAGACGTTGTACCGCTACGCTACAAGGAATGATCTTATCATAATTGCAGTCAGCTGTATATGTGCCATTGCAGGAGGAGCTGTCATGCCATTGATGACTGTGAGTACAAGGGCTTGTCCCGGATATGCTATGTGCTAACGTTTCATAGGTCATCTTTGGTCAACTCTCTGGTATATTCCAAGGTTTCTTCCAAGGGACGCTTTCGCATTCATACTTCAACTCCCAATTATCACACTTCACACTGTACTTCATCTACCTTGCCATTGGAGAATTCGCAACTATCTACGCCTGCACCGTTGGGTTCATATACACAGGCGAGCATATTGCGGGAAAGATTCGTGAACAATATCTGGCAGCCATTCTCCGTCAGAACATTGCGTTCTTTGACAAGCTCGGAGCAGGGGAGATCACAACACGCATAACCGCTGATACAAACCTTGTGCAGGATGGGATCTCTGAAAAGATTGCTCTCACACTAACAGCGTTGTCTACATTCATAACCGCCTTCGTGATTGCTTTCATCAAGAACTGGAAGCTCACGCTGATCCTCTCGTCCACGGTATTTGCGATAGCGACCATCATGGCATCTGGATCCACTTTCATCATCAAATATAATAAGCAATCATTGGAGTCATACGCCCTGGGTGGTACTGTGGCGGAAGAGGTCATCAGCTCCATCAGGAATGCAACAGCTTTCGGGACCCAAGACAAGCTCGCAAAGCAGTATGACGCCCATTTGACAGAAGCCGAAAAGTGGGGAAAGAAGCTTAAGATCGTTCTGGCGGTAATGATCTCTGGTATGATGGGCGTCCTGTACTTGAACTACGGTCTTTCTTTTTGGGAAGGTTCGAGGTTCATCGTCTCGGGCGATGCAAGCCTTTCCGACATCCTAACTATCACGCTTGCCATTATGATCGGAGCCTTCTCACTTGGAAACGTTGCTCCCAATGCACAGGCTTTCACAACCAGCGTGGCTGCGGCAAGTAAGATATACAATACTATTGATCGAATTTCGCCTTTAGACCCGACGTCAGAAGAGGGAGAAAAGCTTGAGAGTGTGGAAGGAACTGTCGAATTGAAAAATATCAAGCACATCTATCCATCGAGAGCCGAAGTTGTAGTTATGGAGGATGTCAATCTTGTGGTACCAGCCGGAAAGACTACAGCCCTTGTTGGTGCATCTGGATCCGGGAAATCTACTGTAGTAGGCCTCGTGGAGCGCTTCTATGATCCGGTTGGCGGCAAGGTGTATCTCGATGGTCACGATGTTAGCAAACTGAATCTGAGGTGGCTCCGACGACAAATGTCATTAGTCAGCCAAGAGCCTACATTGTTTGGAACGACGATTTTCGGGAATATCCAACACGGACTCATTGGTACTAAGTACGAACATGAAAGCGTGGAGCAACAGCGAAAGATGATCGAAAGCGCTGCAAGAATGGCTAACGCACACGAGTTCATCACTGGACTTCCAGAAGGCTACGAAACCAACGTAGGAGAGCGTGGCTTTCTCCTTTCGGGTGGACAAAAGCAGCGGATTGCGATCGCACGAGCCATGGTCTGCGATCCCAAGATACTGCTACTCGATGAAGCTACTTCAGCCCTAGACACGAAGTCGGAAGGGGTGGTCCAAGCTGCGCTCGATGTGGCCGCCAAGGGACGCACAACCATTGTTATTGCCCATCGTCTTTCAACCATCAAGACAGCGGACAACATTGTAGTGATGTCGCGAGGACGTATCGTTGAACAAGGCACGCATGACGAACTGCTAGAGAAGCAAGGCGCTTACTACAATCTTGTAGACGCACAGCGCATATCTGCTGAGAACGACGAGAAAATGGCAGAAATGACTTTGGATGACTCTGAGGAGGAGATCATTCACTCGTCCTCGCCCGAGAAATCCGTCACTAACGAAAAGCTCGAACGCATGGCTACTGGTAAATCCATCTCTAGCGCGGTGCTAGAAAGCAGAGGCACGAGCTCCGGGTCTCAATACTCATTGTGGACTCTTATCAAAGTTGTTGGCAGCTTCAATCGGAAGGAGGTTCACCTTATGCTTGTCGGACTTTTCTTCTCTATCATTGCTGGAGGAGGAAATCCCGTACAGTCCGTCTTCTTCGCATCATCTATCGTCGCTCTGTCCTTGCCTCAATCTGAGTATGCAAAGCTCAGGAGTGACGCTAACTTCTGGGCACTCATGTATCTCATGCTCGCTTTTGTGCAAATCATATCCTTCAGCGCCCAAGGCATAGCCTTTGCATACTGTTCTGAGCGCTTGGTCCACCGCGCAAGAGACAAGGCTTTCCGCACAATGTTGCGTCAGGATATTGCATTCTTTGACAAAGAGGAAAATTCAGCTGGTGCCTTGACATCGTTCTTGTCGACAGAGACAACGCATCTTGCAGGCATGAGTGGCGTTACATTGGGTACAATCCTGGTCGTGACGACTACACTCATCGCGGCCATCTCGCTATCTGCCGCCATCAACTACAAACTTGCCCTTGTATGCGCGGCTACCATACCCATACTGCTTGCCTGCGGTTTCCTCCGATTTTGGATGCTAGCAAGGTTCCAACAAAGAGCTAAGAAAGCATACGAAAGTTCAGCTAGCTACGCATGCGAAGCGACGGCCGCGATTCGTACAGTGGCCTCCTTGACCAGAGAAGAGGACGTCTGGCAGCATTACCATCAATCAATTGTTGAGCAAGAAGCAAAAAGCCTGTCATCTATCCTCCGATCTTCAGTCCTCTATGCTTCTTCTCAGTCATTCGTATTCTTATGCACGGCCCTTGGTTTCTGGTACGGCGGCACCCTCATTGCGAATCGAGAGATCTCAGAGCTCGCCTTCTTCATCTGTTTCTCTGCCATCATCTTTGGCGCTCAATCCGCTGGGACGATTTTCTCTTTCGCTCCAGATATGGGCAAAGCCAAACAAGCTGCCAAGGAGCTCAAGACCCTATTTGATCGGGTGCCGTCAATCGACGCCTGGTCGCCAGATGGTGAGAGGTTCGAGCACGTAGAAGGTAACATCGAATTCCGCGACGTGCATTTCAGGTACCCTACCAGGCCTGAACAGCCTGTGCTGAGAGGCCTCAATCTTACCGTCAAGCCAGGTCAATATGTTGCGTTGGTCGGAGCAAGTGGCTGCGGGAAGAGCACAACCATTGCACTGATGGAGCGCTTCTACGATCCGCTATCTGGAGGCGTCTTTGTCGATGGGAAAGAAATCTCGAGCCTGAACATTAAGGATTATCGAAGCTTTCTTGCACTCGTCAGCCAGGAACCAACGCTCTATCAAGGCACAATTCGGGAAAATGTGTTGCTAGGCGCAGATCACGAGGACGTGCCGGAAGAGGCCATCGTGCAGGCCTGCAAAGATGCCAACATCCACGACTTCATTATCTCGCTGCCGTGAGTCTCTCCCATTACTTTGAGTTTGATGTAAGTACTGACAATTCGCCCAGTGACGGCTTCGGCACCATAGTCGGCTCAAAAGGTAGCATGCTTTCCGGTGGCCAAAAGCAACGCATAGCCATCGCTCGTGCCCTCCTCCGTGACCCCAAGATCTTACTTCTCGACGAAGCAACTTCTGCCTTGGATTCAGAGTCAGAAAAGGTTGTGCAAGCAGCTCTAGACGCCGCAGCAAAAGGCAGGACGACAATTGCTGTAGCACATCGCTTGAGCACGATTCAGAAGGCGGACATGATATACGTCTTCGATCAGGGCAGAATCGTAGAGCATGGAACTCACCATGAGCTCTTAAGGCTTGGTGGAAAGTATTATGAGCTGGTCAATTTGCAGAGTCTGGGAAAGAACCAATAGGTGGCTTGAACGCGGGTTCGGCATGTATTATTTTGTTATAGCGTTGTGAGCGTCTTATGCATAGCGATGGTGTTCTTGCTGATTGTTCTGCTATCGCTACTCGTCGGACTAGGATATACGATTAGCGGCTGGTACATAGGGGCTTGCTTCTCACTCGAGACTTACATAGCTACAAATAAAATGTCCTTAATCACCGTCAACATCCTGTTCTCAGAGCGCCTGACTAACGCGAAGCACCGCAACAAACAATCGTTAGCCGTTATCACGCCCTCGTGTAATCTTCGCCTAAGTCTGCATTGCTCCTCTCAAAATCTCAATCCCCCTCCCCAACCCCAAACTCCTCATAAACATCAATAACCCTCACGCCCCGCTTATCAGCTATAATACCCATGAGTCCCTGACCGACATCTCGGATCTCATTGTAGTCGTGGAGAAGCTTGATGTGTGCTTTTACGGTTGCTTTCGGGTCCTTTGTTCTGGAGTGAGAAGGGGAGCGAGCGTCAGGGATTAAGTAGGTGAAGGGAATGCGTTGTAAGACAGGAAGAGGGTTTCTACGTACTTGAGTTTGGCGTCTACTTCCTTTTGTTTTTGTGCTATCTCGTGGATCTGGGTTTCGAGGGCTGTGATTTTGGCTTTGAGGGTGGCCTGGGGGGTGGTGTTAGTATGCGGCTAAGTACACATTATGGGAGAGGGAAAGCGGAGCGTACGGTTTTCTTGGCTTCTTGGGGGTTGATTGGAGGGGCTGGGGGTGGAGACGAGGTAGGAGGAGGTGGAAGTAGCTCCGTGTCTTGTACTTGTTCTGGAGCTGGCTTTGTGGATGCTTGGGTTGGGTCGATGTGAGGAGATGCTGGTGGAGAAGAGACGGGCAGATCTGGCTTGGAAGCCTCTTCAGATGAAGGAGCTGAAGGAAATGAATTCAACGTCTCTGCAGGAGATGAGGCCGAGCTGGACGGATTCGAGTCTGGGATTTCCCGCGGTGCCGCAGGTAAAGAGTTTGAAATTGCCTCTTCTTGAGGAGACGAAGGAGACAAAGACATTGTTGCAGGCTGTTAAGGCACAGGGATGTTCTTGAGAGATCGAGCTGAGAACGGGAAGAGAAAGGACGGAATCTTAATTGTTTCGGGCGAATCAAGAAAGAGACGTGCTGATACTATAGAGAGTCTGTAAAGATACGGTGTAAAACAAATCGAGGGCTTTCAGACCAATTACCTACATGTTCCATTCAGTACAATGTAATTGATAAGGGCCCTATGCTTTGAGTCCGGACTATCAGATTTCCACAAAGGGATACTGTCATGAATTGGAACGACTTTTCCATTATTAGATCAGATGCTTTGATGTAAATGGCGTCAGGGAGTTGTCTGCTAGAGCTTTCATTGCTGACCAGGGCGGCATGCTTTCCGTTGGTCTCCGCTCATTGGTCAACATTTTGCCCCCGAAGGCCCCTCGGTTTCCTAGAAGACCACGACGCTGATATTCTTTGTACCTGAACTCGATTGTCACCCAATACTCGCCCTTCCTCTGGTACAAGCCTATTCGCCCTGTGGGACAATGAGAGGCCAACCAACTATACGCATGCGCCCTTCGTAATGCTCTCAATCTTGCGAACAGCAGCCATGTCGCGGCCGCTGAGCATAGCTGCTTTGCTATGCTTCGCTGTCCAGGTCTTCGGCCATGAACACCATATGGACGATATACCGGAAGGCAAGGCAGTATCGGCAGAACCCATAGTACGCTTCCCTCACACAAGAGTCTCTCCTGCTGGGCTTACGCATGACAGGACACAATATTATGGATACATATATTGATACAAATTCTTTCCTTCGGCATCATCTTCCCAACTGGCATGGTCCTTGGAGTATGTCTTCCTTTCCGCACCCGCCCAATCCTCCTTGACTGACCTCCCACTAGATAGTCCGCTCACGTTGGCACGTCCCTCTCCAAACCTTCGGCGCCGTCCTCGCAATAGTAGGCTACTTCCTCGGCCACTCCCATGGCGGTCGACAATTCGCACCAAACGTCCATGCCTCGATGGCAACTATGCTCATGCTGATGCTAATCATGCAAGTTGTCCTTGGTGTCTACCTAAAGCTGCATTTCGAACAGGGGATCCACGTCCGCATACGGAGGTACACAATCATGATGCACGGAATGATGGGGAAAGCTATGCCAGTCGCAAGCTGGGTACAGATGCTATTCGGCGGCATCACTGCGCTGGGGTTCTGTCGGGACGATCACCTCGGCCAGTGTCTGGCGCATTTCATCATGGGGAGTGCGTTCATTGGATACGGCATCATTCTCACCATTCTACTACTGGTTGGACAAGTCTGGCTGAAGCGGTCGGGACGGAGTCAGGAGTTCTTTGACAGCTTGCTGATTGCAGCGTGGGGATGCGTCAATACATTCACAGAGCATAGATGGGGCGGGCCATGGGTGAAGAACGACCTACAGCATACAAGTATGGGTATAGTGTGGTGGTGTGCTGGGCTACTAGGCGTATGGCTATCGAGGAAAAGAGATGGAAGGCCAAAGAGGAACATCTTTCCCGCCGTGGTTATTATGCTTACGGGATGGGGCATGAGTGCGCATCCACAGGAGCTGGAACTCAGCACGCACGTCCACAGTGTCTTCGGATACACCCTAATGGCCGCCGGGGCCGTCAGGATAGTCGAGATATCCTTCGTGCTTCGGGACGCCAACTCAATCTCCGACACCGACAGCGAAGAAACAAACAGTTTCCAATACCTTACCCCCTTCGTAAGTCACCCCTCCTCCCACCCACCACCCCAGACAACCAACTAACACCGCCCTCCCCCACAGCTCCTCTACACATCCGGCTTCCTCTTCATGGGCGCAACAGAAGAACAAATGGCCCTCCTAGCAACCGCCCACGTCTCCCACGTCTCCTACATCCTCCTCCTCTACAGCATCTCCTTCCTCCTCTTCCTCTTCGTCTCCATGCTCCTCCACCTCTACGCAAGTTACGCATGGCCTCTAGAGACTCAGGCTAAGACTTTGGCGAATGGAGGTGCGAATGGGTATGTAGATCGGACGGTCAGGGATGCAGAGGAATTTGAGTTGGAAGGGTTGATGAGTGAGGATGAGATTAGTGAGGAGTCGGCTGGGGCGGCGGGGAGGAGGAAGGAGAGTGCGAGGGGGACTGTTTGAGGTTTTTGGGGGGTTGGGTTTGCATAGCGTTTTGAAGAGGCGTTGAGGAGATTCAGCAAACCCTTTTTGGCTCTTTCAATGGTATATATTAGAGTATCAAGGTCCTGTTTTGGTTTATGCGAGCATGGATCTTGACAATAGGCCTGTCTGGTTCCACAACTCTACACGCTTGCTATCCTTTTGAGCCTCGATATACGCATTCTCAACTTGTCAGACTTCCATCACAGCTCACGAAGTGGGCTTGAAGAGCTGAAATTGCGTGTATGGCTAGTGCAAGGATCCAGCACAACAGGAGCCAATTATCACTCAACTTTGATCTAAATTTCTTCAACTCAATCCTATAAATTCTCACAAGCATCAAGCCTCAAGGTATCCTGTATCCTATGTAGATGCCAAGCTATATTACAAAAATATCGAGCGCCATCCAAGCGCACTGCCATAAGCCAAGGCAACGACTTTTTCCTACTCACTTTCCTCTTCAGACTCCTCTTTCTTCGACTTCCTCTTCTCCTTCTTCTCTTTCTTTTTCCGCTTGCGTTCTGCCCTCTCCTCAGCCGTTTCACCTTCATGTCTTTTCCTCTTCTTCGAGTCCCCGTCTTCTTTGGCTGGTGATGATGCCTTGGCGGGTTTTTCTGTGGCTCCTGCGTCTGCTGGTTGCTCGGATTTTATGGGGGCTGAAGGGCCGATGAGTTCCATGGCGGTCCCGTTTTCGAGGGGTGCGTTGAAGTCTTTGTATTCTGAGTTCCATTTGGCTGGTGTTGCTTCGTTAGGGCGGCCGTATTTCTGTGTTTGTTAGCTTGTACTTGTGTGAAGCGAGGTGTAGAGAGAAGCTCACATCAAGCTTTCCGTCCGACTTCAGCTTCTTCTTCTCTAGTGCTGTAGGACCTAAGCCCCATCTTCTGGGATAGAGGTCCCGCTCCATGATACACCGTTTGACCTTCGCAACGACGCCATGATCGCATGATGAGAGCTCGACGGTGGACATTTGTGCGATCCCGAGGGCAATAGCCTCGCCTTTTGTGGTCATAAGAACGACCTCTTCGTGGACTTCGATACCAGCCTCTACAGGAGAAGTCAGCACATCAACCTCAAATATCCTAATAGCTTGACCATACCATATCTCAACAAGCCCGGAATCATCAATTTCGCCCCATAACAAACAGCATTAACCGCACTGTCCTTGACAACAATTCGCTTGTACGTAGTAAGAAGACTTTCCAACGGCCGAATAACTTTCCTCAAGTACGACTCGTCCCTCTGATTATCATACATCCATTGTGCGTCAAGCACGTCATGTAGCGTCACCATTCCGTCCACTTCATCCATAGCCCCACTCCTCACTCTCCTCAGCTCTTGCATATGTGCGCCCACACCCAGCAGTAACCCAAGGTGCACACATAGCGTTCGAATGTATGTTCCTGCTTCGCAGCTGACCCAAAAGACGCCAAGATGTCTGTCATTGTCGAATTCATAGAGTTTGCTTTCATATATGGTTCGGATACGCAATTGACGCTTAACGGCTGAAATCAAAGGTGGGCGCTGGAAGAGTGCGCCTGTGAGGGTTTCCAGTGCTCGAGCGAGCTGTGCTTCTCCTCCTGGGAGTTTATCGTGTAGGCGTATGACACAGACGTATTCTTTGCCTGCGCCTTGTTGTGATTTCACAAGACGGGTTGCACGATCGCAGCAGACGATGAGGCAGCCTG
Source organism: Stereocaulon alpinum (assembly GCA_018257865.1). Classification (NCBI taxonomy): domain Eukaryota; kingdom Fungi; phylum Ascomycota; class Lecanoromycetes; order Lecanorales; family Stereocaulaceae; genus Stereocaulon; species Stereocaulon alpinum. The sequence continues at coordinate 299,442 of JAEUBA010000012.1, read as the reverse complement.
TGACTTTTGGGTCGAGGGTTCCGCTGTGTCCCGTCTTCTCAATCCTGCTTCTCGTCAGTATCGATTTCCCAGTTTGATTTCCTTCCGCCTGACGTACCTGAGCATACGCTTCACCCACGCGACAACTTCATGGCTAGAGGGGTTCGAAGGTTTATCGAGATTGATCACACCAGAGCTAATGAAAGATTTGAGGTCACGCTTCAGAGGCGCACATCCCACTGGTATAGGAGTGAAATGTCCCGTCCGGACAAGAAGACGGTTGTAGTTCTTGAGGAGCAATGGCCAATCGCTTGTATCCACGGTAGGAGTCGTAGCTTCTGGTTTGATGGTGTGGTCGAGGTCCTCGCCTTTGGCAAGAACGACTGCCATTCTTGGAAGGAAGGGGCGCTACGTAGCTTAATCACTGGCACGCGGGTGCTTCCTTCTCTTTGGATTGCTGGAGTGGTCGAACATGAGGTGCTCTTGCCAAGTGAGCTGTGGGCTGCGGAGAGCTTGCTTTAAATTTTTGTGCGGGAGGACCAATCACTAGCGTGGTTCTGTAAGGGCAATTTTACACGGTCCATGGCCAAGCGTGGTCATCATATGCGAAAGTGGCTCTATATTCATCTAATCATACCCAATACAGTTGTTACATTCATCGTACATGCTGCCCACTTAATCCCCTCCCAGGCGCCGACCTTGACCTCTTGTACCCCATGCACTCGCGAAGCCAAACCCGCTTGACGTTCCGCGACCAGGCGCTGGAGCTGCTTGTCTGTAGGCCGTTCCATATCCTCTGGCTTGGATGTTTGGCCGGTCTCCACCAAACCATCGCTTTACGATAGTAGGTGTGAAGATGTAATTCTTTCCACCACCAAATTCTGGCCACAGGCGGGTCAGAAAGTCGTAGAGGTGAGCCGCAATAAGTCCCGTTGCCTGATTCATAGCCGAGCCTGGTCCCGCCATGACGAATGTCATCAACAGCATAGCCCATGGTAACCACATCACATTGAATGAAATGATGAAGAAAGTGGCTTTTTTGCCTTTGTTGTCTTGCGCGTAGGTATATGCAATGCCGAGGATGAGAGCTATGAAGATTAGTAAGTAGTCGAATGAAACAGAAGAGAGCTCTCACCTTGCGTAAACACCATACCGCCTAGTATACCACCAGCAGTAGCCTTGTATATGTCAGTAATGGTTCCAGATTTGGCCATCGAGCGTATCTGAACGGGTAAGGAATGTATGGAGATAAACGGATATGTAGGAAGCAAAAACCACCCAATGTAAATATCCGAAGATCACGTGGGCTATTCTCAAATGTCGCTCCCACCGTGCCTACACCGCACGAAGGCCCTTAAGGATTGATTGCGAATGACGGGCCAACGCTAAATGCAAGGGTAATCTTCCTCATCTCCAGGAACCGCTTCAGCTAGAGTACGACTGGGCGGGCAGATATGTGAGGTTTTCACAATAGAACAATGCAGGCAGCACAGAGTAAGCGATGCGAGAATAGAGACTTCGGCAATCGAGGAACTGTTTGAAAGCATTGTCTCCACATACCACGATGACCAAGCCAAGAAATATGATGTAGACAAGGAAGTCCCCAGGTTGCGAAAACCGTCCAGACCCCTTCTCCAAAGCACTCGAGTACGTCCATACTGCGATCGATAAGCACTCACTCACCCAAGGTCTTAGAGACCTACTTACAGAAGTACGTATCAAAAAGGATGCTCAATTGAGGGCCAGTCAGCCAAAAACAGCTGAAGAAACGCCATATCTCTGGTAACGGGAACTTGAAGATCGACGGCAAATAGAAGATAATTCGATAAGGATCAAGTAATCCCCCGTACACGAGACATGATGTAACAGCCGTCAGAGCTGTCAAAGTCCTTCCTATCCCATCAGTATCAGAACGGTGGCAATAAGTATAAGGAGCGCTAAGAACGGTGTAAGGAGGTCCGTACATACCTTGACACTGGGGGCGCTGCCCAATACCCGTCCATCTATAATTCGTAAGGTGGTGATTGATTAAGAATGGTTTGTTGCTTTGAAGAGAGAAATCTGGAAGGGTAGCGGAATTCTGAGTCGTGGCTTTTCTATGCCTGTAAGGCTGAGACATGCTAGTCTGGAAAAGGCGCTAGGTCAATAGCCCTAGTACAAGTTCAACCATGTCCTCTGTAATCGATGTGACCAGATTGTCGAAGGACTAAAGAGTCAATTATTCATGGCTACTGGCAGGATTTGAATTGGGACGAGGCACCTATAGAGCGGGTCCGAGAATTATTTCCACACATTATCTTCTACAATTTAATAAAGTTATACGCCTGGCTGGATGCTCACATCAATCTCCGTAACCTTGAGTATATCAACTATTAGCATGGACGGTCATCCTGTCATCGTTTCGCCGCCTCTCCCTGTAATGCTTCCCCAGATACTCTCAAACCCTCCCCACGCGGCATCCACAACTCCACTAGCCGTGTTTACGATTCCTCCTCCTTTCTCCACCCTTACAGCATCGTCTGCCTCGTCAGCAGACAAATCTTCCAGGCTCTTTGGTCTCGAGTCCATGTTAGGTCCACTCCCGGATCTCGTACTACCAGGGCTAACGCCGGCCTCGAAGCTGGCCTCAAATTCGAAATTACTGCTATAGACGACCGCTGCAAATCCCTCTAATTCGCTAACGCTTTCCATGGCTTGAACATATTCATTAGGCACTCCGCGTCCGATACTATGAGCTTCTCTGACCATAACAGCCAAGATGATAGGTAGTTTTGCGGAGGCGGTCGCCGGATCGACTTCCGTCACGTCCGTAATCCTTTCTGTGGGTAATGGTTCTGGTATGAGTGGAGGAAGTTTGTAGGCTTCTGAACGAAGCTTCCTATCTGCAAGCTGGGAGAATGTGGAGTCGAGTAGCAGTGTGAGGACATGGGTGAACATGGGGGACTCTATGAGGTCGGAAGTTTCATCGAGAAGTTGGCGGAGGGCTGGCGATACTGCGGGAACAGGTGCTGGCGATTCTGGAGGAGACGGTATTGACGATGGGTCTTGTAGAGTTGGCGGGTTTTGTGGTGCTGGCGGAGGAGTAGCCATACCTGAGTCGCGTAGAACAGCGTCTTCTTGATCGCGGGACGGGAGAACGAAAGACAGCCATTCACGAGTTCTGTGAAGTTGAGCGAAAGTGCAACTCCGAGATAAAGGATCGCCTTACCTTCGCTCTTCAGGAGTCGCGCCTTCGACCTTCCTCCGGACGTCTAACACTAGATTGGACATCCGCTCAAGCGAGATATCTTCTCTTGGGTTCAGCGGTCCAAAGACGTCTTTGACTGCTGTCTCAACTGTGTTCATAATGTCCCTCCATCCCCTATGCAACAGCCACCAGCTGAAGGTTAGATACTTGCGATTCGTTTCGAAGTCAGTCCCATATGCTTGCTCAATGTTATCGTCGTCGCGATTCTCCATGCTGATTCTTGGATCCTGTGGAGAATGCGATGCCAAAGCTACGACGCTGGAGAGGTAGTTCCTTCGCCCAAGTAGATTAAGTTGGATGCGGGTCAGCAGACTCAAGAGAGAGACGGTGTAAAGCAAAGTGAACACTCTCGTTATTGCTATACAGTGTCAATTTCCACCTTTCCGGGATAGAGCACAATAGCACATACAGCTGATCTTGAGCTCGCCCCAAAGTTGCGCCTTGGTTTTCAGGGTTCGCATTTCGCCGTTCCCAGTACTGGAGGCTCCCATCTGGCTAGCATGCACATAGCTCTCGCTTGACATGCTCTTGCCATCTTCGTCTATCCCACTAGGAGTCCCAGACGAAAGGTCTGATGGCGCTGTGTCTGACGTGCCTGCACTTCTCCCTAATCGCTGCGCCTTCTTTTGCTGCAGTTCTTCAAGAATCTTTTCCGACGGTAGAGCCTCTATTATGTTCTCCGATACTGTAGGTAGGAGCTCCAGAACCGTTATGGTACAGTCTTCCTGATTATGTTGAAATCGTCGACGAAGGCTGGAGAGTGTCAACGACCGCCCTACTCATTACAGAACTGGGAAGCGCACTTCTCTTTCGCTACGCGGTCACCAGCCATTCGCTCCCTCGCCTCTGTAATCTTCGAGAGGACATATTGTCCTGCAATATATCCTATTCCAATGACCCCGAACCCAATAGCAAAGCCCGTCCGATTGCGCCGTAGCCATCTTCTCGTAGCATCTATCATCCCTCTTACAAGGACGCTGAGGGTTTCTGCTTGAAGTCCCAGATAACGCGATTGCCGTATATGTGCGAACAAATGGAAAAGAAAGGTATTGCGCGGTTCACACGTCAATAACGAAATGGCTGGTGTTGACCGCGAAGCTTGCTTGAAATTAGCGGCCTCGGCCCCACTACCTCGGCGTGTTGTCGGCGTTCCTTCTAGAGTGGACGATGTCACCTGGCTTTGTCTCACTCTGCACGATGGGATTCACTCCACCGGCCGATAAGGCCGTCAATGGCACTGCAGGAGCTTCCAAGAGGTACCAGTCATATTCGTGAGGACTGAGATCTTTCCTTGAACTATGGAACACCGAAAGCCACCACAGTACATACTAGAAGTCTTCGCAGACCCCACTTGTGTCAAAGATATTGTTCGAGGTATCTACTACATCCACGTATGGCGGTATGACAGCACTAACACTCTTAGGCATCCTACATACAATCTTTTTTCATCGTTACCTCTCCCCCCTCCGTCCCTCATACCTCGAAGTTCTGGAGTTCACACTTCCACTCGTCGCAGACCCGGAACTTGAAACCCTCATAGATACGCGCGTGGGGCAACTGATTAGACAATTATCATCAACTTCGTCGCCTAAAAGCAGCGTACGGGGCTCGCTAGTCGTAGAATTCTTCGAGAAGAAGAGAAGGAAAGATGGAGTGTTGGGTTGGTTTGGAGCGAAGGGTGAGGAAGGGGTCTGCTGGGAATCGTGGTGCCTGGAGGTGACACTAGCTACACCGAAAACGGAGATTGGTAGGCCTCTACCGCTTGGAATTTCCTTAGGAGGGTTTCCAACACTGACGGCCTTCTCAGAACGAACGAAAGTGACCAAGGCCATTGGCTCAACGCTGCAGAAGACGGCGATGCAGGTTGTAACGATAGTGAACCGAGATAAGGACCATATACCTCCATTGACGACGAACGAAGGGAATCCCTTTCCCTTTCACATCGAGGTACGTACCACAACACATTCCCTAGGTAGCTATGCCTAACTTTAGACAGTTAAGTCCACGTGTAGAAGGTTGGGGAAGGAGTATTGGAATATTTTGAAACCTACAGCAAACCGATCTGTACCTTGACTAGACAATTCGGCCTGTATGATTGTTGAACGTTGGGCTAGGTGTCAAAGTAAGCGGCATTTTGGATGGGATGAATCCCTAGGAACATACCATCTCCAGCACTAAGATCCCGACCTTGGCTGGCCCAGACGGGGTTCCAGGACGTTATGTAATAGTTAGTGCGGAATTGCCATCCCCTAACTATTCTTCATACCATTTCTTCGCCAAAAGATCTGGACGTGCTTCCAATACTGGGTTTGGCAGCGCCAGCTACAGGTGTTGATCACGCAACGCAGGGATCGCTCAGTTCCAATCGGCTCGTTTAGAAGAATAATGTACCAAATCAGGAATGATCAAGCGCTTCTCGCTTGCTCATTTTTGCTTCGATTGGCGGCACCGCAGAGGGCTTTTAAACCTGACAGGCAGCCTGCCACCGGCTGGAATAGAAGGGTTGGCAAGACATAAACTTGAACATCGGTAGTCATTCTATCACTCATGCTTGGCGTCAAGCCTGAGACAAAAGCGTAGACCAATCGTAGAAGCAATGCACGAAGTGTTCATTAACAGCTATTGCGCTGTATCGTACAAAGAGAAAACCATCGTACGCATAGTTCATGGTCAATGACTGCTCTTATTTCATACCGTTCGACCTCCACCAGACACATGCCGCCCTGTGAACCCAGTATTCCACCCCCTTCCTTATCAGATGCCATTGCAGAGGTCCAGGCTAGAGGGAGAGGTACTTTGTAGGGCTCTCCATTCCCGCAAGGAATCCATCTGCACACATTTGAAATAGTTGCATGTGAGCACTTTACAAGGCGTGGGGCTTGGTGGCCTGGTCGGCTTGAGAACGGAGGTTCGCGGCGGTAGACCCGGTCTGGGAGAAGAAGCGAGAGAATACCGGCTGGATGAAGGAACGGAAGACGATTTGAGCGCCACTGTAATCACCGCGATTAGTCACGTGCTTAGATACCTGAATGGGATGTTGCAAAGAAACATACCCAGTTTGGGGGAGGGCCATCCACAAGACGAGGACAAACTTGAAGGTGTAGTAAAAGGCTGTTGAACGTTAGAGCAGGTTGAGAAGAGGGCGCCAAGTAGAAGACGTACGGAACCAGTAAACAGCGTTTACGGCACTCTCAAAAACGGTCAAAAAGGCATAAACGACCCAGTACTATTATATATCAACACCGCCGTCCTAAGTGTGTGGATGCGGCTGTACCGGGCCTCACTTACAGTCAACCACTGCAAATCAATCAGCTGGGTTCGTATTTGGGGATCAAAAAGCACAAAAGCCTTACTTGAGTATCATCGGTCTTGCTTGCACTGAAAAGCGCATCAAGGGAATAATATCCTGGAACAAGGAATCCTGCAAAGTTTACAAGGAATTCGCCGGCGATGTTAAAGAAGACTAAGAAGAAGTAGATTCCGACAAGGCCGAGAAAGGCATAGACCTTAGGTACAGATGTTTGCTTTTCAAAGTTGTTGAGCATGGGATACTTGGAGAGCTACAACATCTCTATATTAGTATAGGTCTTCGCATAGCTACCTGAGCGCTTCTGGCCAGCTGCAACGGATCTGATGAAGCTGTTGCAAGGTGCAGATATAACGTACCTCCTTATCTATCTGGCCAATCTGATGTTGTGTTCGGTCTTGGAGCGACGACATGTCGGTAGTAGGAATGGATAAGCTGGAGGTAGTTGAGGGTAGTTGCGGAATTTAGAGGAGTTGCTGGGTTGTGATGGGAACGTAGGCTGGATTGTTCTCGAATAACTTGGAGATGAAGAGTTGGTTGAGATTCCGGGCGGGCAATGATGTATTAAGTAAGCTAGACCCGAAACTAGCTAGTCGAATTTTCCCAGTCGACTTATTGACCAGGCGACCTATTGTTTACTCGAAATCTACCCCAAAAACCCGAAACCACCACCAACCTTTCAAGGGATCTCAGTCCTTCGTGGGCTGCACTTGCCAATATTCAGGGTCACGGACAGGTGTGCGATCCTCTATCTGCCCTTTCTAACACCCGTCCCCAACAGCGCAGGTCCGACGCACCACACTCAGCCACTTCCATAAACAATCCAACACTTCGACGCCCACCCCCGTTAGAAGTCCGCTGTCGCCAGCCAAGGCAAAGTAGAACAGTATGACTTTCGGGCCTATCAGAGCACGGTCCAACACGTCAGGCTCTACAGCGAGCAGCCGGCCAAGACCAATATCCCGTGCATCAACAACAAGCATAAACACCTCTAGCGCACAGCCCGCACAGCCATATCGCCATGTTTCCGAGTCCTCATATCCACCACCGCCCCAGACTCAGCCTATGCAGTATACTCCTGAAGAGATGATCACACGATCCGAGCAGCAGTTGACAAATCCCAATCAGGAATATGCAATTGATCCATCATTGCAAGATCAAAATGCTGGGGCTCGCGCAATGAGTGTCGACCATGCTTTCGCAGGCAACCCAAATGCCACGAGACCTTTGATGGCCAACCAACAATCATTCGATGGGAGGGCCAGCTCATTCCAGGTACCTCTGGGCGATGATCAATTGCAAGACGACGGAACAGTCGATGCAAGGAAGAAGAAAGGCTCTGCTTCGAGCATTGCCAACGATCAGGAACTGCGAAGGCTTTTCAAGGAGAACCATCATCGAACATTGAAGGACATTGCTGGCTCAGTGCTACAGAACGAGAGAGGACCGAAGTCAGAGAAGACCAAGCAGATATTCGCTATGAACTGGTAAGACACAGATTCTCGTCGATGACCGTACCTTGTAGTCAAGTCTTTTATGCTGCGCCTGTTAGTTCTTTCCCCTGAATTTGGAGCTTGCTTGGTACCTTTTCAGCCACAGTAGCCTACGTGTAAGTACGAGCGCCAAGTCACTGTAAGCTGACCTATTCATCAGGCTGAATTCCGTTTGCAAAAAGAGTAGCAGTTCGGTACCTCGCAATCGAGTCTTCTCTCATTACGCACACAGGTGCGGCACTGAAAGGGTGCCTCCTCTCAACCCAGCGAGCTTTGGTAAGCTGGTTCGGATTATTTTCCCTGGCATCCAGACTCGAAGGCTTGGGATGCGTGGAGAATCCAAGTACCATTATGTCGATCTTGCTTTGATAGATGATACGAACGACGGTCAAGGTGGTGAGCATATTCCAGAGACAGAAAGTTTGCTTGGAGGAGGTGACAACCCTGGCGGTAGAAGGTAAGCTCCTCATCACGTCGCGACAGTGGCCACGCCACCCTGCCCAACCATCTTAATTTGTAGATCACATCACCCTGACCAGCGATATCATACTAGACCAAGATCGCAACTCCCCGCTGACACTGCTGTCTTTCCTTCGCCAAATATCCCCATCAATCCCGACTCAAGGACAATCATGCGCGAGACCAAAGCCGCAGGATGTCTATACCTCAATCCTGCACTACCAAACATTCACCAGGGCCCCTCAGGTCCTAATATGGTCCGTCGGCAACTCAGCTTTCCAGCTTATCAGGAACCGCTTTACACGGAGGATGAGCCCATTGAGCTCCCTAGCCTGCAGAGCTACTTACCTACTGGGACAGACTCCGATTCGGCGAATGCATTGGTAGCTCTGTATCGAACTCATTGCATCTCAGTCATCGACTGCTTTCGTTTCTGCAAAGAGAAGATGTTTTGGCACCATTTTACCTCCTTCCACGGAACACTGACAGTCCCGGTTCAGAAGCTGCTAGCACATCCAGCTATTGCGGCTTGGGTCACAGAGTGTGACTGGCTTATGTATCAAAGGATGATTCGTTTCGTTTCCCCGCTCTCTCTCCAGGTAATGCCACCGAAAGTCATCGACACATTTCGGAACATATCCATCAAACTTAGCCATCACATCTCCAATACCTTCCAAAATCATCCTCAACACGTACGCGACGCAAAGCTTGGCCCAGCCACGATCTTTGCTGGACTTATTGATCGCTTGTTGCGCGTCAATGCTACAGCTCATGCAGCAGCGAATATGCTCACGAACGATGCCAACCGCGACCAAATGTGGCACGACTGGATCTGTTATGTCAGACCTATCAGCGTTGTTGAGAGCAGCCTCCCTGGTACTGGTTACACACGCACTCTGCAAATCTTAACGAACGAAGTCCGAGAGCTCCTGGGCCCTCTCACGGCTACATCTTACGCTGGTATGCAACCTATTTACACAAACGCTGCGCAAAACAACTTCTCCCAGCACGCAAACACCGAACTCGATGACAGCTCCACTTCTGGTGTACTTGATCGGTGGACTACCTTCTTGCATGACCTCCCAACGCGCTTCCCTGGTGCCGACGCACGTCTTTTGCTTCACTGCGTTGGTGAGGTCGGATCCGCTGCTCTACGTGACATTACCATGGCGCAAGCATTGAGCTTCGGCTCTTGGTGGGTCACTAAAGTGTGGGTGGACGAGATGCTCCAATGGCTTGCTGAGAAAGGAGGATTCTTGGAACAATCGCCAAGCAGCATGGATATGAGGCCACAGAAAAGATCTGCTTTCGAGGCAGGATTCAATATGGATGACAGAGACGAGACTTACGGAGGCTCAAGACCAAGGACTGGAGTGAGTGATGCTACCGAAGGACCGAGCCGTTATGAAAGTGTTGATCCGAGGAGTGAATTCCAGCGCGAGCATAGTCACATGGATCCACAAGCCGAAAACATCAGATATCGCCAACCCACCGCCGCTCCAATGGATGGAACCCAACATCCAGATGCACCACAAACCCCGCGTCTGTACCACGAGTCTCCTCAGCACAAGAACAAGGCAACGGAGCCAGAGCAGATTCAAAGCCATGACGACAGCGGTATTGGCATGGATTTCGAGCTTCCTCAGAACACGCCGTTACGGCTAGCTGACTACGGAGGCTTTGTAGCGAGTGGGACCGACGTAGGCTCGGACCCCGCAGACGTTGTTGTATGTTGAGGTGGATTTCGGCCAGGTTTGGTTTTCTGCATGGACATGTCCTTTTGGACATATGAGGGACGGCATACTCTACGATACGACTTAGATGATGGTGCAATGCGCAGGGTACATAGGTGCCAGAGCTTAGGACACAAGGGAGGAGTATCGATCTTTCAAGCCAGACATTCGGACTTGTGCGTCCAAGTCCTTTTGTGGGCTTCGAGCGATATTCTATGGAAGGCGTTATGGCAAATTATGTGACATCATCTAACAGGCAAGCGAATGACTGTGTTGACTTCTTCATGTTTCCCCGCGAATGGCGAATTGTGATTTTGCTGTTGAAGCTAGGATACCACAGCGAGGCGCAATTTCTATAGCATGCAGCAGATGTCACAAAATCAAATCAAGAGATGATACAATAATGTCCTGATTCAAATTCCTCGCTGTTGATCGTTTATTTGGGTATTTATATCCTATCTATCGCGCTCCATGCATGCATGCAGCGCAGCTTTGATTCCATCGATTGTGGAAATATAAACCGAATGATCTAATGCCAATGATCGTGGCTTATATTGGAGACGGTAATGGATCCCCTGAAGACCTTAGAATGAGGACAACTGCCTCCTCCCATCATATGTCGTTAAAGGCAGAAGCATAATGCGTCCACCATGTCTGAGAACAAGAAAGTCTTAACCAAAATGGTGTGGTAGGTCATCACATCATCTGCGTGGCAGGAAAGAACCTTGGTCCTGCAAAGCCATGTACTATTATACTTTGGATGTCGATATTTTGGTCTTTGCTGGGGCTCCAGAGCTTGAGGAGGATGAATCTGCCTGATCTGTGCCTCGCCTTAGTCAGTCTCGAATCACCATGCACTTGATTGTAGAATGGAACTTACACAGGCGGATCGAATTTCACACTAACGACGCTGCTGTTCCTCTGAATAAAGAACCGCGCATGGGGTGGTAAGATTTGCGTCCTCTCCGCTGAATTTGGTATTACGACCTCGACCTTGCTGGGCTTTGCTCTTCTCCGGCTCCTTCTGTGGCCATGATGGGTAGATGTTACGCCCATTTGTCCCGCTCTCCGCATGGCACGCTCGAGGCCGTCTTCGGTTTCTTCGTCTGAGGACGTGTCGTAGGCTGGTGGGAGGTGGTCACGACGGTATAGATCTGCGAGCGTGGCGGCGCTGGAGGGCTCTTCTTCGTCGGAGGATGGGGTATCGCACGTTGACGTTACTGTAAAGCCCGTGGTTTCTGGTGGGGTCAAGGTACGTGGTGGCGGGGTTGAGTCGTCGCCGAGATCGAGCAGGGGAAAGGGATTGCTACTGAATGTGGTAGATGTCGAATCGTTATTATGGCGGACGCTGCGGGGGACGACGTTCGAGATTGGAGGTGGGATCGTGCGGGAGCTGTTGGTATCGCGTCGGCGGGACAGGGGACGATTCTCGTCTACGTCGTCAGAGAAGAGGATGAATTCTTCGTTCTCGGGAGGGTCGTGGAATTGGTAGTGAGATGTGCGGCTGAGGAGGTCGGAGGAGTCCATTGAGATGAAGATCATGCCTTCTTGGATCCTGTCAATATTACATTAGCTTAGCCGTGTTGTAAAGCATAATGTGAAAGCTCACGGCGCCGTAAAGAATCGTTCAGGAGCCTTGATAACAAGCTTCTTCAAAGTGAAGGGAGTCTCGCCCATGTGACGGAGGATCAGATTGCATTCACTTTTATCAGTGCAGTAGACGCTCTTATCGTTGCGAAGCACATTGTCTGCGTAGTACTCTCTGCCATGCCTAGCCGCATCGGTATGTAGCCCTCCATCACAAGTGACGATCTCCATCTTGAGAGGCCCAGACACGACTTGCCCACGGTAGCCATAGCTGAAGCCCTGCAAATGGCCAGTTGATACCGAATCTGAATCCAGCTTACGACGCTTGGCTCGTCTCCTGTTCACCTCCGCCTCGCCTGAGTATTCTCGCGAGTTTATGTCTGGAGATCCAACTCTAGGAATAGGTTGGTCAAGCAGCGAGCTGAGGTTTGAGCTCGCTTCGTTAAGTCGCTCTACTGCTTGTTGCACGGTCCCCCCACTGCTCGAAGGAGAGGCTCGGCTCCGCACACGGTGCCGTGCCAGTTGACGCACATTTTCCAGGCGGGACCTCATTGCAGATATGGGAGCCTGTATTTCACTTGCTGGGGTACCCGGCGTATCTGCACGTTGAGCCGCCGCCTGTCGACGCCCGATTTCCTCCCTCATCGCTGATGGCTCCATTCTCTGGCTTCGACGCTCGTCAGAATCACTGATATTGTCCCTTTGTCTTACAACTTCATCGAGTCTGTGGCGTAGAACGCTGCGGTGGGCTCTGGCTTCTCGGACGATAGCGCTGGCTTCGTCGAGGGATGAGGCTGGAGCTTGACGCGTTGATGCTGGTGGAAAGTCAAAGTTTCCTGACTGATAGTTTTTAGTGTAAAATTCTCGACATAAGAATGCCCCCGTGATTACTTGGAGTTGTCACGTGTAAAGATCGTACCATGGTAGACAAAGCAAACGGCCTTGTCATTGACGAGCCCTCCCAGCGAGCATTAATCGATTAGCGAATTCAGGCCAAGACAGAGGCCAGTGATGGGAGTCTTCGCAAGGACAGCCAGTCAGGACGCAGATATCTGTGATGTTCTGCTTACTATTGGTTGAAGTGGCAACTTTGCATACGAGTCTGCTGGGTGCACTTACGTGCCTGGCTGCCAATGCCCGATTAAGCAGTATCCCGGGCGCTAAGCAGGCGCCTCGGCTAAGTGTGGCGTCATGCAGAACATGATCCTTGCAGTCCCGCGTTTGTTTACCCGTGCGCTGCTTAACCAGTCTCACTTCTTTTACTCACCTCTCATTGGCCTTTATATCGGCCTCATCCCTTGGTCGACTTTCACACTTCTTCGTCATCTTCAACAAGCGTCATGGAAAGCTCGAACCAACCTGTGTCTGAGGCTCCTGTCACCAATGGAGCCACTCTATCCACAACCAACGGAGCTGTATCAATGAGCAATGGTGCAGTAGACGTCCCAGCCCAAGACTTCACTCAGGCACCTCTGAACCATCAATCCGAGCCTCAATTTCAAGCCCAGACTCAGACCCAGACTCCAGCCGAGCCAATCAGCGCAGGTACGCCCAGACTGGCTCAGCCCATCTGGTGTAAAAGCTGATCTGTATAGATGAGATTGCACTGTACGATAGACAGATACGCCTTTGGGGAGTGAAAGCTCAAGAGAAGTGTGTCTGGACCATCTGTGACTCGCTCGGTCATTAGCTAAAGAATTCATAGGCTTCGGACTGCAAATGTGCTTCTAATCAATATGAGAGCTCTCGCGAATGAGATTGCGAAGAACTTTGTGCTCGCTGGCATAGGCTCTCTCACGGTGCTCGATAGCTCAATTGTGGTTGAAGATGACCTTGGTGCACAGTTCTTTGTTTCCGAAGAGGACGTTGGCAAGAACGTACGATTTAAAGGACGTTTAGAGCGTCATGTTACCTGTGTGCTGACGCCTTGACAGCGCGCAGAAGCAGCGGCACCCCAGATACGAAGACTCAATCCTAGAGTAGCATTGCAAGTCGATACCGAGGACATTGCATACAAGCAACCGGACTTCTATGCCCCCTTTGACATGGTTGTTGCTACGGATCTAGATATAGCCACCCTGTCGACGATCAATGCATCATGCCGACTATGCAACCGACCTTTCTACGCTTCAGGGACTCACGGGTTCTACGGCTACATCTTTGCAGATCTTATACAACATGACTATGTCATAGAGCGCGAGAAATCAAACCGTCCCACAGCACTCGCACCAGAGACATTTACCAGATCAATCGTAGCTACCAACACTAAGAAAGAGAACGGAAAGGTTATAGAAATGGTAACAAAGCGAGAGATATATTCGCCAATGGTACTCGCAAACACCTCACCGCTACCGGCGGAACAAACGAACTCGCGACGACGCAAGCTCCAGGTTCCTCCGCTGTTGAGTTGCCTAAGAGCCCTATGGGAATTCTACAGTATATCAGGCAACATGCCTTCACATTCGCACCCGGATCTGGCACTCTTCACGAGCTTGGCGACGGAGAAGCACAAAGAGCTGCTATTACCAGCCGAGACTCTGCGTAGCGAGTTTCTACGGAGCTTTCTGCAGAACATTGGAAGTGAGATAGCGCCCATCACAGCCTTCCTAGGTGGCCAGCTAGCACAGGACGTCATCAACGTTCTAGGCCAAAGGGAACAGCCGATTCAAAACTTCCTGCTCTTCGACGGCGAGGAGTTCAAAGGCCCTGTCTATGCTTTGCACCCCATCTTTCCGGATATGGATAGCATTCTCAATCCTCCCATCGCTGCTCCAGTGGTTGGAGCCGAGATGGCGATGCCAATGCCTTTGTGAGGCATGCTCAAAATCGTCAAACCATCCTCCTTGGGTGTTTGTCTTCGAGACCATCGGCTCTAGCTGTTTGTACGATATGACGAAAACCAGGCTTCAAGTCGAACGCTACAGTCGGCAATGCTGGGCAAGGAAATGACCATGCCTCTGTCTGCAAGACATGGACCCCTCTCTCTGGCTTCAGACATCTAGCTCCACAGGCGCTGAGCCACTGAAGCCTTTTTCGGATGGATGAATGACCTCCGGGAGACCCGCTCAGCCTCGAGGTACACGCGGACCTTCCTCAGAGACACCAGAGAAATTCGCGCAATCCTTGCAAACGCAGACGTCTCTGTGACTCATTGACTGTTCAACGACTACACGGACGATCTGAAAGCATAGACCTTATGATCAAGAGTGCAAATGTATTGGTCGGACGGAATCGCGCTCTGCGCCTCCATCTGCGTTGGCGGTTGAAAATGAAATCAAGAAATCTCATAACCATAACAGTTCTTCGTAACACATTTTGTATACTACCAATCTAGAACAATGATACCCTCACATCTAAACCAAGACAGCACCCAGCCGCTAAGGAGGGTATGCGCATCAAGTTCTTCATCCAATGATATAACTATCATAACTCCGCTACTAATCTCAAAAACTCAAGATACTTTCCCCAGATTATAAGAAATGCAAGCTTTTGTCCGGAAATTATACACAATCGCAGTCGAATTACCCTCTTTTGCCTCCTTCGCCATCGCCTTCAGTAGGTTCTGAAGCTGTCCTAGATACTGGCGTTCTCCAGGTGGTGCGTTCTGGATGAACTTCCTCCAGGACTCGGGATCGGATAGCCGGGTGTCGATTATGCCTTCGAAGATATCGTCTTTGGTCTCGATGGCGACGATGGGGCTGTCGGCGCAGGATTGGAGGTATTCGGCTTTGTGCTGTTGAGCTTCTTCAACGACGGTCTTTCGGTTGACCTTTTTGCCTTTGGTCTGTGACATTAGGATCTTAACGTCTACTTCACGGTCTTTTTCGGGCCCAGTCGTGTCTTGTTGACTAGGTTGACGTAGCATTGATGCTTTTGACGCTCGTCCTTCGAGCCGGTCGCGTTCCCTGATCTCGGTGCGCAGATGTCCGGCCAGTTCAGATACGCGAACTTCCGTCTCGTCCTTGCGGTCTGTACTCTTGACTTTCACTAGTTCTTCTGATTTGATGAGGATGACCCAGCTATGGTTCTCAGCGGTATCTTCTGTCTTCGTATGAAGACTGTCCACGCCCTCGTCAGCGTTGCTCTCCGCTAGTTCTGCGCTTATGCTGTTGGCCCAGAGCTCATTTAGGATATTGATACCAACGGAGTCAAGTAGGCCTTGATCAAAGCTGTCCACTAGAACATCGCACCTCCTCTTTCGCCACGTGGAGTACAGCAGATGCTGAGGCCTTCTTTTTGCTTTCGATTTAGCCGCTTTCTTCAGCCAGTGCATCATATCTGCACAAAGTCCTGTCCAAGCCAGTTGGAAGCCAACTACATGCACACGGTGCTTTCTCGAGGTGATCGGCTGATGATCCCGAACTAACTGGTCATATCGCCCTCCTGCAGCAAAAACGGATCTCTTTTTCTGGTCATAAACGCACTGAAAGAGCATGTTGCCACGGTAGAATTTCTCATTATAGCTGCTCAAAGGGCTGAAATATATCTTACGTTTTACTCCAAAACGAATAGCATGAATTATGACCGCTTGCAGATGTGAAAAGGCCGCCTCTAGATTTACAGTAATTCCAAGAAGAGAACGAAGCTTGGGAATGGCTTTGTCCCAGTTGTCTCTGAAGTCGAAGCGTTCAAGTTCATCAAGTGAAGTAGCAGCGATAGCAATAGACGGACCACGGAGCTCATATCTAACCTTAGCCCATGTCCATTCACCGGTGTGTAGCTTGCTGATTGTCTCCTTGACCGCAGGCCGCTTAGAGCTTTCGATGTTGCAGAAATTCAAGATAGTTTCGAGTATGTGTGAATGGTTGATGTGATAGCACATTTGAACTGATGACAGATTGGGGAATGCGTCAAGGATTTCATTGACAACTTTTAGCATTTCGGCCTCGCCGACGGCGAGGTTGAGACTGTTCCCAGAGACTACATCGAAGTTTACTTCTCCGAAGATTTTAGGTTGGTCCTTGAACTGATCAACCCTGTACACATTTTCAAAAATAAACGTCTTGTGTTCAGGCCGCGAGTGCTGTGCAAGCAACATCGCATTAGGCAGAATCAAATCATATGGAAGTTGCATGATCTTGCCATTTGGATTGAGAAACTGGACCACATCCTCAGAAGGATAGAGATGATTGTACGGGAACAATACTGGGCTGTCTGTTCTCTCAGCCGCGCCATGAAGTCGAAATACAGAAATCAACGTCTCCTTGACCATGGATTGAAGGTCAAGGTCGTTGGGCAGAGACCTCGACATAGCTCTCGCATCTTCGAGTAATGTGATTGTTTGCATGGGGTCCGCAGTAATGGACCCAATAGCGTTCGGTTGTCCTTCAATGATTTGTGATTTGGCAAAGAGGCTCTTGATGAATTGAGTCCGATGATGGGAACTTCGATCACTTAGCAGCCGACGTGCGGTCCGGAATGACTCATCTTCGTCTTCAACTGGGATCTCTCCGCTGTTGAGAAGTGCTGAGCTGCTCGGCCTTGCGGAGGGTTTCTGCTGAATGAGTGACAAGAAGATCTTCGCTTGCGTTGACTTTTCCGGTACACTAAGGGCCAGAGGAAGCGTGTGCTCTTTTTTGTGCACTTTTTCTAGGGTTTCTGCTCGCTCCATGCCTGTTGAAAAGGGAACACTCATTTCAAGTAGAATGATCCCAAGGGAATACATGTCCGCCTTCTCGTTGTATTTTCCGTTTCCAGCAGACCGAACTTCGGGAGCAACGTAAGAGGCAGTACCTACATCTCTGGTGAAACTTCCGAAGGCTTCTCCAGCTCCCTTTCGAGCAGCGTTAATAGGGGTTCGGTAATCTCCCGGCCTTGCAAGTCCGAAGTCCCCAATACGGACGTCGCCATCGCCTAGATAACACGCACATTCAGCTTCTATCCATAGACCAACGCGGCCCATGAGGGATTGTTGTCCGTTGAATAAAACACATTGAAGGCCACGTACTATCGATGAATATGTTCTCAGGCTTTAGGTCTCGGTGCACGATGGACAGTGCATGTATGTGGGCCAATCCTTGGACGATTTGGCGGAACAGTCTCCAGCATTCAGTGACATTGGCATGCAGTCCGGAATTGATCAAGTCACGCAATGTCTATTCAAGTCAGCATCAGCATTTGCAATTTCTGTAACTTCAAGCCAAGGGTAGCAGCCTCAAGGAGATCACAGGTCAGTCGGAGTGCGACCCTATTTGACAAAAGCTGATTTGACAGGTGAAGCCCAAAATTCTTCCCAATCTTGTCTCATTGCCAGAAGTGAACGCTGAGCATCGTGGCATCAGTACTGAAAATGAACGAGTCCATTTCGCTGAAGCGTATGGTCTGCCTTTTCAAGGCCTATAAGGCTCGACATGGAAGACGGCTTCGAGCTCATGGCCCTCAAAATTGCAGCCGGTACATTGGCGAATAGCCGAAACGTAACGCACTCCTGGGTAAATGTGTACCGAAAGATACCGAGTGGCGGGCAACTTACCTCTGGTTTACAATACTCCATCTGGATGTAGAGCACAGTTGAGAATTGCGAGTGGTAACCTCCCTCAGCTTCAACGCCATGGTTATTCCCAGCGCTGGCCATTGCGAGATCTTCTTCGCCTTCATCCGAGTTATCCTCGCCCTCTCCCTCGATACTGCTCCCTTCATCCGCATCAACGTCTGCAAATACTACCCCTGCATTGTTAGAACTGATGAAATCTAAGCCGCGAGAACTTGTCGGCAGTATGTGACGACCGCCATCGTTGGTCACTGAGGAGGAGTACTCGTCCTCAGAAGAAATTGACATATCGCGCAGGGCGAAGACCTGGTCGTCGATCCATGCGGCGTAATACCTCACAACGTGAGGATGATTCAAACGTGATAACACTGTTACCTCACTTAGGACGGGGTCTAAAGCAGACTTTGAGCGAGCTTTAATCTTCTTGATAGCATACGGTTGACCATCCACTTTGTTCCGAGCCCGGAAGACTTCCCCAAAACCACCACGGCCGAGTCGGCCTTCCTCTACAAATTCTGTGGTGTATCTGGAAGATGAAGCACCAGTGTGTGAGTCTCGCCGGGGATATAGCCGGTGCGAGTCAACAAATTCTAGGGATGAACCTCCAAGTATCGATCCTTCAAGTGATGAGGCAGTCCTTGCAAACAAGGTATCATCATTCCGGAAGAATTCGAAATGGAGTAAGTCCCAGGCCGATGGCCGTTTCTTGGCATCGTTGCTGAAGATTTGGCGAAGCATAGCCTCCAAGCTTTTTGTCAGTGGGACTTCCTCTAAGAATGTGGTTGGCGATTGATGATCGCTTAAAACGCCCAGTCCAAAGGCCATTTGTAAGAAGCAAAGGCCAAAATCCCATACATCGGTAGCTGGTATTGGGTCCGCTCCCAATGGTTTGCTGATAGCTTCCGGTGCAGTCCAACCGATGGGCCAATGTTGAGCTGTACTGCCCTTTTTAAGCACGTACAAGTCGTGTTGAAACCCTCCGTCGGAAAGCTTCGCGATAGTAACCTTCCGGTGGTCACCCATTTCAGTATCTCCCTTTTCGAGAAGTATGTTGTTTAGATGTAGACTTCCATGAGTAGATCCATGACGATGATAATGCTGAAGACCCTCAATGAGTCGAATAGACCACGTTCGGACTATCTTGACATCAAGCTTATCAGTAATGTCCAAGGCTTCTCTCAAGGAACGTCGATCAGCCAACCTCATAAGGATGCTCACGGTCCAGCCACTGCTGGAGGTGGACGATTCATCGGCTAAAGTCCTCTCGATGCTGAAGTTTAGAGGGTTAATGATGCTCTGATGGGACTTCAAGCCAGTGTGAAATTGCAGCTTTGATTCCAGGTTCTGTATTGCGCGTCTCATCTCAGGCTCGTTACCATTCAAGAGTGCGATATTGCACTCTTTTAGAACTAGAAAAGGAGTGTTCTCATGGGTATTCTCCACCTCGATGTCACGAAAGGGCTGGACAGTAGACACATCGCAGATAGGTCCCTGGCGGTATAGAACCTTCTTGTACACCGAGTTGACTGTTAGTATCCGGCCATCAGGGTCTCTTGTGTTGCAGGGCGTCCTTTCAAAGGTTAGAACACCTGGCAGAATCTCTTCGGTGTCTACGTTGAGAGGGCCAATTGAAGGTCTGTTCTCGCGCTTCTCATGGCGAGATGCGCGTTGCTTGACAAGTCCATGGAGTAATCTCTCCTCTTCATGCTGAGCTTCTAACTCCTTCTCCTTCCGCTTTCGCTCAGCTTCTATAGCTAATAGCCGAGCAGTTTCTTCGCGTGCAACTCGTTCTTCTTCCAAAGTAGGGACATCCAAGGGACTTTCACCCAAAATATCCTGCAAAGTACTTGCAATTTCATATATCATCTCATTACCAATCAGAGTTTTGGGTTTCTCCTTGAGAACATCCTGGGCTGCTGCCCTTGACTTTGGCCGTAAGTTCGGGCCAAATACTAGCTTCAATCGTGGTTCTGTATTGTAGTATGTCGGCGGAAGTGAGACGTGAAGGGTTAGACCCCGATCATCTCCATCGCCGGATGGTCTAAGCTTGATGCTGAATGCACGGTCTGAGGGTTTCTAAACCCGGTTCAATGTCAACATAAATCACAAGAATACAAAGCGCATAGATTGCAGGAGCTCTGACCGAGATAGACACTAAGAGAGTGGTGGAGGTTCAAGGATATTGCAGTATCTTAGGCAATATCATATCCTACCTCGTGTGATAGGGAAATAAACATACATTCCATGCCCCAGTCCTTGCTTCTTCCTCAACAAAGTCGTCCATGTAGATCGAGCGCAAAGCCTCGATCTCGTCATTCTGGATAGCTGCATAGTTCGTTTTAGTTGGAGCCATAATAGCATTTGATGCTGGTAATTGGCCCCTAGCAAAGCTACAGCTAGAGGCCAGCTGCAACTTAGTGCCCAGTTTTCATGGCCATAGTCCTTGGTATGAGTCAAGACTGCAAAATACAGACAACGACATTCACAGGAAGCTAGATGGATTTAAAGAGAATCCTCAATCCAGCCAGATGTGCCAATGACTCAGATTCCAAAACGGCGCTTCATTGGCCGAAGCGCTTGAGGCGCGCTGCTAATCCCTGCCGTTGATCGTAATAATGCATGGCGTTCTCAATACTGTGTGGTCTCTCATTCTGCAGTCCGATTGAAGCTTACACTTCGAACACATCCCCTTGGATTGCCGTAATACTAAGCGCTCATCATGGTGAACATTACAGAGAAGATCAAGGAGTAAGTGACTACTCCCCCAGATCCGAATATAACGCTAAGCTTACAAGGATCGAGGACGAAATGCGAAGGACGCAAAGTACGTAGGATAGGGAGTTTGAATGGGTTGCTTGCGCCGCTGATCTAGCTTGGTAGAAAACAAAGCTACTGGTGGGATACGATGGGTTCGGCATAACGTCTTATTAGTACTAACGAATTCGAAGAATACCACTTGGGGCTTTTGAAAGGGTGGGTTGAGGCCTGAAGTCCATAAATTTCCATTCCTAGTCTCCTCTCTGAAATCAACTCCTGCTAGGAAGCTTGCACGTCTCCGAGCACAACTTCTAGAGCCAGCTCCTGGTGCCGCGTCAGGCGGCGGTGCGGGTTTCGATGTCAGCAAAAGTGGTGATGCCCGCATCGCACTTGTAGGTTTCCCATCTGTTGGCAAATCAACATTCCTGTCGAAGATCACGAAGACGAAGAGCGAAGTTGCTGCGTACTCGTTCACAACATTGACTGCGATTCCTGGTGTGCTTGAATATGGTGGTGCCGAGATCCAAGTCCTTGATCTACCGGGAATCATCGAAGGCGCTTCAGAAGGCAAAGGTAGAGGGAGACAGGTCATCAGTGCTGCAAAGGTACGGATACTTGTCCAGGAAGTAATTGATGCCTGACCATTTCGAGACCAGTGACTTGATCTTGATGATTCTCGATGCCACTAAGAAAGCAGAACAGAGGGCGCTGCTAGAGGGTGAGCTTGAAGCAGTTGGCATCAGGCTGAATCGAGAGCCACCGTAAAAATTCCCCGTCCGTCCAATTCCGATACAACCTCATTAAATGGAGGGTAGGAATATCTACTTGAAACCCAAGAAGGCCGGAGGCATGAAGATCACCTTCCAGTCACCACCGAAAAACCTAGATGAAAAGATGCTGTACAACATTCTACGAGACTACAAGATGCTGAACTGCGAGGTTCTTGTCAGGGATGAAAATGGTAAAACCATTGCTGTACACCCCTCTAAGTTCTAAGCTGACCATTGCAGCAACGGTCGACGACTTCATCGATGTAATCATGAAAGATCATAGGAAGTACATAAAATGGTAGCATATGTCCATTCCTCTGACCAAGCTGCCACTAATGATGTTCAAGCTTGTACGTATACAACAAAATCGATTCCGTCTCAATCGACTTCCTAGATAAGCTAGCTAGAGAGCCTCACACGGTAGTCATGAGCTGCGAGCTCGATCTCGGCATTCAAGACGTGGTAGAGAGATGCTGGCAAGAGCTTCAATTGATGAGAATCTACACGAAGCGGTACATCACCTTACACCTTACTCTACGAAAATTTTCAGGCTAACATCGGTGCAGAAAAGGGGAGGAACCGGACTTCAGCGAAGCACTAATTGTCCGTAACAAGTCATCGATCGAGGAAGTCTGTGACCAGGTTCATCGGACGCTGAAGGAGACCTTCAAATATGCTATGGTGTGGGGAGCTAGTGCCAGACATGTACCACAGAGAGTGGGGTTGAGTCATATAGTGGCCGATGAAGATGTCGTGTCGATAGTCGCTAAATGAGCTGATTTCTTAGTTGTGTTTGTGGATCGTGAGAGTCTCGGAGAACGAGTAAAGCCCAAAATGGCTGGTCAATACACAATTGTATTTCCTCAATCTGTGGAGCTGATAAGCTACGACGTGCAGTCATGCTTCTGGAATAACCGCAAGCTATATGCTAGGTATCGTAAGCCAGAATAGATCATCATAAGCGCGTCATGACCATCTTTGATTCCGCTAAGTTCACCGAGTCCTCTCGGTCATTACACTCGAAACGCCAAGCCAATGCAAACCGCCGGAAGGTCAAGGTAGGATAGCCTTCAACTGATTCTTCTGTTCCGCCGTCAAGCTCGTTGGGAATTTGACCTTTACTTCTACAATCATGTCACCCCGTTCAGAAGGCTTCTTGCTCTTCGGCATGCCTTGGTGTGGGAAAATTTCTTGGAAGCCTGGCCCCGTCGGTCCGCCCCGAGATACTGTTTGTTGTTTACCATCGATCGTTGTAACAGTCCGCTTCCAGCCTGTTAGAGCTTCCTTGAGATCGAGTTCAATGACGGTTTTTAGATTATCGCCATCGCGTGTGAACGTATGGTGTGGTTTCTAGGTTACTATATTAGTCCTTCGAACAAAATACGGATCGTTTTGGACAAAGAACTTACCTCAGCAACGAGGAAATGCAGATCCTGCGTTCCACCCTCTTCCTGATCACCCACTCCCTTGAACTTTATCTTCGTCCCAGCCTTGTATCCCGGCTTGATCCCTATGTCCAGAATCTTATCCTCAACATTTTGTACATGCGTTTGTTGGTCGTAGGTTTTCCTCCTAATCTTCATCTTCTTTTGCGTTCCCTTGTACAGCTCCTCCAGCGTAAGTGGTAATGGCCGTTCAACAGTCGTCACTTCCGGTGATCGCTCTCTCCTCCTCGAAGATCCGCCGTATGGATCATTGCGAGATGACGCACCTCCAGATCTCCTACCACCAGTGAATTGAGAGAAAATATCGTCGTCGTCACCGCCTCCAGCACCCCCTTGCCTGAGAAACTCTGAGAATATGCTCGATGGGTCGCTGAAATTGAATCCTCCACTTCCACCGCCTGTGGAGAAATGGAATGATCTTCCTCCGCCAGGCATGCCTCCCATTCCGGGGAAGCCACCCCCACCACCCATGCTTTCGAAGGGCATGCCACCTGGCCCACCTGGCCCACCTGCACCACCGGGCGGGGGTTCAGCTCCGCCGCGGAGGAGGAATTCCAGCCCATATTGGTCGTATATTTTACGTTTCTCGGGGTCGGAGAGAATCTCGAAGGCCTGTGATACTTCTTTGAATTTCTCGGACGATTTGGGATTGTCAGGGTTTTTGTCAGGATGGTGCTTCAGTGCTTGTTTCCTGGGGCATGTTGGCGTTAAGTAGATAGGGGCATCGAGTTAGCTTACCGATATGCTTTCTTAATCTCATCTTGTGTAGCCTCAGGCTTGATGCCTAAGGTGTTGTAGAGCTTTGTTTCCGCGACCATATTCAATGTAAGATGTGGGTATGGCCAGAGGGTATTGTTGGAGTCGAAGGCTTTGTCGGTTGGGCGAAGTCAATTAAGTAGTAGCCTGGAAAGCTATGCCCACTCCTGAGGGTCAGGCAGCCGGACTCAAATCGAGATGGAGGCTCTGCGTCCGTCTGGGCAATCCGAACTGGAGGGCGCCACAGACAGATACAAGATGTTCGAACGAACTCCTGTCAGTACTATTACCAAACTAAGGTCTTGAATCGTATTATAGCAGTGCACTTCCTTTCCAAACTTCCAAGAATAGTTGCCCCATAGGACAGGAAAGTCCCACGCGATCATCGGCAAGTGACGTTGGGCCGCAGTGCGAGAGAAGGTTCTCGAAGCTTCTTTCGGTTAGACTCTAGGGCACCACTTTAGGGCTACAGCGGCTGCTTTTCGCGTCGTTTGGTGCAACACTGGCTCGAATGTGCAAATGAATCATAGTGCATCTTTTTACGAAGAAGTCCTTCTTTAGACCGAGATGTCCATAGAGCCAGCGCAAACAAACCCATCCAGACGTCCTGGCGCAACACTGTAGCGGCAAAGGCACATTGCCATTGGAGGATCTGAATAGCTACAGCGATCCATAACAGCGAATTCGGTCCACTTTGGTTCCGACTGGCGAGAAATGGGCGGCCATAGGATCTCGTACTCAGAACAAGGATACCTTAGAATAGCACCTTGCACTTGAACTGCTTTCATCAGCCATTCCATTACGAGTTGAATATTCGCGAATACAGCAACTCGTGTCTCCCAACCCACAGATCAAGCATCACAACCCCTTGGCCAGCTTCCTCCACACTCCTGTCCCAATTCGCTTCCATAGCATTCTCAATTTCCCCTCTCAACCACCCACTAGCCAGAAGCCCTTGTGCTTTGTAAGGCCCCATAACGCTAGCACGCACAGCTGCGCTCACCACAGCCTTGGCGTGGTTGAAGAGGAATGTGTAGGCGGATTCATGTAAACCAATCCCCATAGCAGATGTCGCGGCCGCCCAGATGGGTGCGAAATGGCCGCTGAGTTCAACGTCTTCGTCGCCCCGAGACCGAGGCGCTCTTATAGCTCTTGAGAACTGCCCCAAGGCCTTTACGGCAGGTGAAACTGCGACATCATCTTTCAATGCACGCTCCCAAAGAGTGAGCATGGCCTTTCCCTGTGCTACACTTGCCCTCCTGGCTACAGGACACAGCGTGCATGCGTCCAGCTCTGCATCCAGATCCTGAAGGTTCTCTGGGGCTTTGTGTGCAACGATAAGATATGGTAGTGTGGTTGTAGCCAGAGATGTGAGTGTCAGAGCGAGAAACAAGCAGAAGTTGTCTAAGCAGGACGGGTTTCCTTTGGCAGTGGGGTGGTGAGCAAGATAAGATTCTAAGCCGGAGGAAAAAGCGAAAGAGCCGAGAGGAAGGGCTGAGTCTGAGAGGAGAAGAAGGGGGTGGTTTGGGAGAGCAACATTGGGTGGCGGAGAGAGGTCGTGGGTCGAAGGAGTGGGGAAATGACTTGAGACGTTGGCGCTGGCCTTTTCGGTCAATTTGGCTCGAGCGGCGCACAGCTGTCTGTCTAGACGAGCAATTTCATCTTCCAGAGTCTGCTCGTCTACGCTGGGACTCATCGAGCATTGCCGGAATGGAGAGGCGAAGAAATGGAAGAAGCGGCGGGCTTGGCCGGATGGAGCCGGCCGGCCAATCTTCGGCTGCACTAGAATATTCGAAGCTCGGACCAGGTTCTTCATGCGTTGGAGTGTTTCGTGGAGGTTGTACCTCATAATGGCCAAAGCGAAGAGGACAAAGCGAAGAGCTTCCCATGCGAAACCATATCAAAGGTCCGGAAAGGCTATTCCGAAGCTGGCGACGTCCTCCAATCAGACCGTGAAACACAACAAGCACTCCAAATCTCCACCGCTACCCGCTCCAACAATCCCGTTCTTACCAGCCGATTATGTACTTTTAGTTGGTGAAGGCGACTTTTCTTTCTCGCGCTCTCTACTTGAGGCTCACGGCTGCTCCTCTCTCGTTGCAACTAGCTTCGACAGGCAAACCGCTCTCTGGGCTAAATATCCACAAGCTGCATCTCATGTACGCGCCCTTGAAGGGGAAGACTGCAAAGTATTATATGGGGTCGATGCGACGAAGCTGGGCAAACCGGGTACACTGGACGGTGGAGGCAAAGATGTGAAGAGAGGTGGATTCAACAAGGTGGTGTTCAACTTCCCACATGTTGGAGGATTGACGAAGGATGTCAATCGTCAGGTGCGGCATAACCAGGGTATGTGATAACGTATGAAGTTTCAACAGAGTTGACGCCAACTACTCATGTGCAGAACTTCTTGTGGGTTTCTTTAAGTCTGCGCTTCCTCTGATGGCGGCCGAAGGCTCAATCATCGTCACGATATTCGAGGGTGAACCGTACGATTTATGGAATATCAGGGATCTTGCTCGGCACGTAGGGTTGAAAGCTGGAAGGAGCTTCAGATTCCAAGCAAGTGCATATCCCGGTTATAAGCATGCTAGAACCTTAGGGATTATAGAAGGCGGTGGAGGTTGGAAGGGAGAAAACCGGCCAGCGAGGAGCTATATACTCGAGGTCAACGAGAAGGAAGCACAGCCAATAACGAGGAACAAGAAGAAAACGGACGGTAGTGATTCCGAGGATGGTTGACCGTGTGTGGACCTGGCTTCGATTTCTGTTACATGATCCCGAGACTAACGCCATCGCTAAGGTTGATTGCTAGATACGCATGGATGTCTTGCTGGCGACTATGAAATATACACCTTCCGGATGTCCGAAGACGGGTACACATGTGAGGTCGTTGGGTCTTTCACAAGACCAGGGTCGAGACCCACTTTGACACTCATCTCGAGCAATCGATCTCGCCCATAAACTCTACCATTAGGCAGGACAACAGGGTCATTTTCGACATAGCTCTTCGTGTGATGGGCATAAGGCAGTTTGCGAGCAAGCTCGTTCAGCTCAGTCGAACAGATCGGACATACTGAAGTGGTTGTGGAGCTTGCATTCGCTGTGCTGCTAGCATGCTTCGAATGGCAGGATGGTGTTTTGAGCGCCGATAAGCCGGCCGAAAGTGCTATATGGAGGAGCGGACGTGCGGGCAGTGAGAAGAGTTCGTGGTGGGTCTGGACAAAAAGTGTTGCGAGAACATCCCACCGGGCTGGCGAATATAGCATCTGCACAAGTCAGTCTCCGATACATAGCTATGTGGAGGACAGCGTACATTGTACTCTTGCACTTGGGTATCTGGGGGGTATGCTAACAGCCCTGCTGCTCTATGCACCTCTTTAGAATATGTACTTGCGTGCTGGGTCAAATATTTCCTGGCGTGTTGCCTAGCTTCTACGACTTGTCCGTTCCGGCGCAGCTCGATGTACTGTTGCATTCGAAGCTCGAATTCAAGACGGTTCTATACACTCTGCGTTAGCATGTAGACAATGGCGAGAGTAGTCAGACAACTCTTACGTCTGTCTTCTTCATCATTGGCTTATGCTCTGCGCACCAAGCCAGACACTCCTTCGTACTCCCCCTTCTTAAGCTCTCCTCGACCTTATGACACTGCACGAAGACATCTAGATCTACCAGTTCTTCTATACCCTTCTCTCTTGCCAAAGCTCTCGCGCTTTCCCCGTAACCACATCTCAACAGATAGTCGACCAATAATCTATTCAGTCTAACCCGTGACCATTCGTCATACTTGACATCTGCGAGACTAGGTATCTCGTAGAGATCCTGTAGATGTTGTATCCGCCTTCTCGAGTGCTGATGTAACATCATTTCCTCATTGTGTAGAGTTACCATTTTCCGCTTGAGGCCCTGCATACGGTTTATCATGTTATCTAGGCTGCTAAGCGTTTGGCCGGAATCATTGCCGGTAAATGCGGCATTTGCTGTTGTCTTCAGGGCGAAGAGTATGTCTTTGTTTTCTCTTTCGACGTTCTTTTGAACGGTCTTGAAATTTTTGCGGGCGAGTTCGTGGGGTAGACGGAGGAGTGGTTGGTCCTACAAATAGTGTCTGTGTAAGCTGCAATCTTGTTCTGGATAACGTGCAGTGTATACCAAGAGCAAGTGGCTTTCAGCGTTAAGCTTTGTTGTGGTGAGTTCTGCTGCCATGGTGAATATAGTCCTCGCAATCCCGAAAATGTGACTATAAAGTCACCATCTATGGTACTTGGTAGAAGTCTCAAGATTATCAAAGACAGATTTTCGTCACGAGGACCTGGGCATGTCTGGTCTTCGAGGATGATAGGTAATGGCGGGGTCCAAAGAGAGCTAGTGCCGGCACAAACTCGGTCGTAGACTATAACTACCAGCCGAGCCAGCATCTATCTCTCTCCACCACACCGTCGTCCTTTTACTACTCACTCTTAGAATGGAGGCATGGTCACCAATCCCGAGGATTCGCGTTTCCAAGCGAAGACTACTGAGTTCTTGCAATGGCTACAGCAACGGACAGGAACAACGATTAGCCCGAAGATACAAATTGCTGATTTGAGAGAGCAGCATGCTGGCAGAGGAATAGGTAGCTCTTCGCTCAGTACTTTACTGAGCTCTTCGCTGACGAGATAGCAGTTGCTGTGGAGGATATAGAAGAAGATGAAGAGCTATTCAGCATCGCACACTCATCGATGCTCACAACCCACAATTCGAACCTACAGAAGATCAAGCCAGCCATACTCGAATGCCTCGACACATGGAACTCATTAGTCCTGGTCATGATCTACGAAGACGGTCTGGGAGAGAAGTCTACATGGTGGCCGTATCTGGAAATCCTACCTCGAGAGTTCGACACCCTGATATATTGGTCCTCGGAGGAGCTCGCTGAGCTGCAGGGCAGCGCTGTACTGGACAAGATTGGCAAGAGTGGTGCTGATGTTTCTTTCAATAAGTGTCTACTACCACTGGTACAGCAGAATGCGGAAACCTTTGGCCGCCACGCGCAAGCGTTCGCTGGCACAGATGCCGAGACTGCACTCCTTCAGCTTGCTCATAGGATGGCTACCTTGATTATGGCATATGGCTTCGATCTGGAGACCGAATCATCATCATCCGAAGAGGAGGTAGAGGATGAAGCAGACGGCTCTTCTCAAATTGTGTATGCGCTCAACAAAGGTATGGTACCTCTCGCCGACCTATTCAACGCTGACGGTGATCTAAATAATGTGGGTTCCCATGAATATCAACGCTCAGCTAGTAATCTGACAATAACAGGCACACCTTTTGCACCAAGAGAATTCAATGACGATGATCGCTCTCAAGAATATTAAGAAAGGACAGCAGATATTCAATGACTTTGGTCAGCTTCCCAGGTCTGACCTACTTCGAAGATATGGATATGTCACGGATAATTACAAGAGATGGGACGTTGTTGAAGTAGACATCCAAACTGTCATTAAAGCAGCTAGCGAATACAACACGCTCAATGAAAGAGAGGAGAACGACAGGGTAATGTTACTCCAGCAATCGCAGCCGACCAAGGATTTACTGATGTTATGTAGCTTGAACTTGCCGCAGAATGGGAAGCATTGCAAGACGGCTATGACCTGACCAGCCCTACCGCAAATCAAGCATATGAGTTTGATCGGGCTCTTGTTTTTACAATTACCGCACTACTGCTCGACTCTGAGGACTTTATGGAAGCTTTGGAGGACCCACCCGAGCAGTCACGGACATCTTTACGGATGCCCCTGGCTTTAGTCCTTCGCAAAGTCATTTCTTTGAGACAAAGTGCTTACTGTACAACCATAGCCGAAGACGCTACCCTATTGGAGGATGCTGACCTGCAAATCCGCCGAAGGATGGCTATTGAAGTTCGCCTGGGTGAGAAAGAAATCCTAGCAAAAGCAGCAGACGAAGTTGAGCAAAGGATTGCCAGAATGGAATCAGCAGCTGAACAGGACCAAATTGCGAGTCATGCCAAGAGGAGAAGATTCTGATTTTTTTGTCTTTGTTTGGTTACTTGTCACTCGGGATCTCGTACTCTAGGCTACGCCAGAACACAACTGCTGGGTATGAGGTTTTCGATCCCCATCCCGCCAACATCTAATGCTTCACAAATGGATAGTCCACTTTCCGTTTCCCAACAATCAGACTCGCAGACGACTTCTCCACATGGATCTTCATAGCCTGTCCTATGCATGGTACGGATCGACAGCTCACTATTGTTGTGTCGATAATCCAGCACTGTAGCGTGCGCAGCAGCCGCCCAGTGTGTCTCCAGCTTAATGGATCTCCTGTCTAGCAATGGCGGGGTTGCAGTCATCCAGCACTACCTCAAGCTGGGTACCCATCGGATCCTGGCTGCCGTGCAGACCTCGTCGAAGGATTGCCGTGGTTTGCTACCTGTGCAGCAGCTATAGCGGCGTCTCTCTGTGCCCTCATAGCCTGCATGTGTGCTTGCGTAGGTTGCCCTGGGAGAATTCTGGATCTGAATACCATGCTCTCAGTGTCGAATGGATCGATATAGTACCTCGGCACTTCGTCCTCATCGTCCTCATCGTCATACTTGTACCGATCTGCAATGGCAGTATCCATGTTTTCCTTTTGCGCCATACGCATTCCTCTACGATCGATCAATAGCCGGCCACCTCTGCCATATCTACGTCGGAAAGAGGGCTGACTATGACATGGTCCGTCATAGGATGGAGACGCATAGCGCACGGCTACCGACTCTGCTTTGTTTAGGTTTACGGTCCCGAAATCCATCCCACCGTCTCCAGAATGCTCCGAAGAAACTGAGGCAGGTGGTGTAGGTAAGAAGTATTCCGTTGTTGCGGTACGAAAAGTCGATCCGATACCCGTCTCTGATGGAGGTGTCAACGGGGCCATGGTCAAGTCAACGAAGCCTTCGTTCCACTTCTCATGTTGTCGAATCTTCTCCTCAATCGCCTCCGAAATCTCTCGCTCTCGCTCCGCGTGCCACTCAGAGAGCAGGAGCAGATCGGTTTCTGCAGATCGGCCATCGGTTCTTCGGGGAATCTGAATGTTCGGCATCCGCTGAGTAATCTCCAGGGGCTTTTTCTTTGGCTACAATGCGTCAGTGTCACACTTGTCAAAAGTGGTGAATATTACTCTTACCTTCTGGTTGATGAGGATGTCTTCGTCTCCTTGCTTATATTGGTCCGGGAGATTCTGCTTAACTTGCCTCAGATTTGTGCGTTGTTCGAAAAGTTGTCTCTCTACTTCAAGTTGCTCCCGCTTGTGGAGTTCCCTCTGTTTGATCATTGCTAACAGCTCGCGAGACTCCTCAAGCTCCTTTCTGAGTTTCTTAAGCTTCTCGGCACTATGAGCATCCCTCCCGCGAGTCTTGCGAATTTGCCGAACCTCTCGCCTCCGGAAACAGACGTAAGGATCAGCATCATCGGTGTCTGCACCAGTCTCGAACTGACTATGTCAATATTTACGTATACCGATGAGGGACTGATGACTTGCCTTAAGGTTTTGTATTAATGATTTGTTGCCGGCCTCTAATCTTCGAGTTTTCCAGTGCTCATAGATCTCCTTGGCGAATCTCTTCTGAGCATAGTCAAGGTAATCGTCCATTGTTTCTTCGATGATATCATATGAAATCACAGGTGGACTGTCTACTGCCGCCCAAGGCTGTTGGGATTGGGCCGTTTCCTCAAAGCAATTCATTACCTCCTCAAAAACAGCCTCGGAACACTGTGTTGACGCATTCTTTTTCTTGTTCATTGACTTTAGGAAAGCATCGTCCTGTTCATCCATGTTATATGGACAGCCAGCGACATCTTCTACAGTTGACGAAAACCGAATATACGACTGTGGCTGCTTATACTTGAGAGGATAAAGTTTCTCATAGTCAATTGAACTCGGGACCGCATCCGGAGTTGGAATATATATCTGAGCGACTTTACCACCGATGGCTGCGGCATTTGAAGCTGATAGTGCGGCTTGCAGATGGTGTTCCTGTTAGATCACGTGTTAGGGTGTTGATCCTGAGCACTGAAAACGGAACATCAAAACCTGCGCAATAGGCGGCAGGAAAGTGAACGCAACAATACAGAGAGGTTTAAGAGAATGGGAACTCGTACGCTTTCCTCCGCCTTCTCGATGCCCGTATCGATCCGTGGGACGTTCCTCTGGGCTTCATCGTCTAAGTCTTGAAGGTCCTCTTGGCGGAGTATGGCAAGATTCGTCCGGGTATTGAGCTTGCGAGTTCTCACCCTTGCATGGGCCCCAAGGGCTGCGGCGGCTGTGGTGGATCTGGTCATCCTGATTTCGCAGCGAGGAAAGCCAAGAAACTGTCGAAGATTTCATGATGTACTATTCAACTCGTACGACACCGCATGATGAATATGATAACAGATTTTAACAAGGATGATGAATGATGGGGCGTGTTGATGGAAAGTATCGCGTTCGGTGATGACTGGGGGTGTTGTGGCGCTGTTGTTGATGATTGAGTATTATTGCGACACGCTTGCTGCATTTGCGTTGCAAAGAGAGAGTTGTTGTTCCGCCGAGGGGGGGTCTAGCGCGTCCGCCACCCTTGTCACTTTTCCCCTCTAGCCTTTAGAGTAACCCCCAAGATTTAAACTCGTACCTACCGAGCCTACATAGCTCCAGCTTGTATCATCACAACCCGTTTCCACCGTAACTTGAGCTACAACGGGACCATATTCACAACATCTTGAGTCGACTTTCACTCGGAATCGCAATGCGCTAACATTGAAATCTACCTATTCAGCTTATCAAAGTGGCGCCACCTCAACCATGACCGACACAAACGACCCAAACAATGCAGCTCTTATGGACGCACGTCGTCGCGGAGGAGCAGGATCGAGTAGTCAGCTGCTGGACAGCATCATACAAGGATCGAACTGTGAGGCACTATGCAGAATGTCTACGTTTCAAATCAGACGCTGATGCGGTAGTACGAGCACAGTCGACCGAGAAGAAGTTGACAGGTTGAGAAAGCGATTTATGAAACTCGATAAGGTGGGAATATATTATCGATGGTATCGCTATGCTAGAAGCTCATGATCAATACAGGACAACTCCGGAACGATAGAACGCGACGAGTTCCTCTCTCTCCCCCAAGTCTCCTCCAATCCACTTGCGACTCGGTACAGGCTCCCTCTCCGTATTGCCCCTCAGCCGCTCCTACGGCCCTAAAGATCCCCCAACTAATGACCTGTCTCCCAAAACAGAATGATCGCCATATTTGATGAAGATGGTGGTGGCGACGTCGACTTTCAAGAATTTGTCTCCGGCCTGAGCGCCTTCAGCTCGAAAGGCAACAAAGAAGAGAAGCTTCGATTCGCGTTCAAAGTATACGACATCGATCGTGATGGCTACATAAGCAATGGGGAACTGTTCATTGTGTTGAAGATGATGGTGGGGAGCAATCTGAAGGACATGCAATTACAGCAGGTGAGAACCCTTTGCGAGGAGAAAGCCATGCTGCCCTAAAGAGCTGTGGAGTGCAGACGAGGAGCGGAGGCAAAGCCGAACTGCCGACGCTTACGACGGAACGGATTTCATTGTATTAGCAGACACCAGCTGACAAGTGAGATGTTGACAGATTGTGGATAAGACTATCATGGAGGCGGATACGGATCGGGATGGCAAGATCAGCTTTGAAGAATTCACGAAGATGGTGGAGAATACGGATATTTCCATGAGTATGACTTTAGGTACGATTCCGTCTTGTTTGATTCGCAAGCCATACACTCTCCGCGGCCTTATCCGATTCCCCATCTTGAGATCACTGTCGTGGCCTGTGCTTACGGCCGTACAGATCAATTCTAGTTTAATACCCCCAGGCGATGCTCCGTTCCAACATTTCCAAGGCGAATATTTGCAGGCAAAGACGATGAAGCTAGGATCATCGATGACATCAATTGAAGGAATTTCACGAATGACCCAGACCCTCGAAGGGCTATCTTGACGATGATTACAACTAACGGCGGCGTATATTAGGCTTCACTTGGCGAGCTCGAATGATTGTTATCATCCTCAAGGCACCAGCTTCAAGGTGACTACGTGGAGTCTCTAAGATCCAATGTTCACTAGTTCCGGTGCTCTTCTGCCACGTCCTGCTCCGCCACGTATCTATTTGAAACCGCTGTCCATCTAGCTTCTTCGTTACTTCACATGCCCTTGTCAACCCTAACCAAGATTGACTCGTCATCCCCACATCTCCATCAACTTGGCAAAAGCGTCCCGAATGTAAAAAAGCACGTCTGCCTAGAACTCTGCCAAGATCCCTACCTGCAAAACCTGTCTTATCAAGGTAGGAAACCGTGCATGGATCCCCACAGTTTCACATTCTGCAGGAACATGAGCCTTCATTATCTCCCCATCACCCAGCACAGCAAATCAAATCAACCCCCACACATTCCCAATCATCCTCCACCAAAAACCAAGAATCCTACAAAAAAAAAACACTACTGTACCTTGCCCAAAAAAACAAAAACAAAAGAAAGGCCCCGGAACGGCCGGCCCCAGAGCCGTCGCCCAAAGAACTACTGTAGATGACCGTGGTCGTTCTACAGTAGGTAGGCACCTTGTTTCAGCACCCACCCTAGAGGCCCTTCTTAGAGCCGGCACCTAGGGACAAAGGTCACGGGGGTCCTCTTCAAGCCTGATGATTCCAAGATTTTTTCTTCTTATTCGTGATGAGGAGGGCTGTGTTTCATCTTCATACCTAGCCAGCAAGGATACAGCCTGACTCGCTTCCCCGACCCGTCATGACCCCTGCTTGAATCATGTCATGCAACGTTGATCCTTAGCGCCGTTTTCTGCAGATGAAGGGGGGCAACTTTACACGCATCGTCGATCGCTACTACGTACTTTCAGACTCATGTTTTTAAGGTGCATTGGGACTGCTGGGTGTGATGTGGGTTTGTAATATTTGTTGGGTGATTGGGCTGCATTAGGGGGCAAGGCTGACTTGGTGGTGGTTTGTGGTTTCAACTACTTTTTATTTATTTTTGGCCTCGGCTTTTTGGTTTTTTTGGTGCTGGTGTTGTGTTGATGTGGCTCGATAGTGGTGTGTTTGTCTGTCTGGCGGCATCGAGACATGGGGGTGAAGCAAGCGTACAGCCAAGGTAGATGATACCTTTTCCTCATATTGTGATGCTAAGATACCGCTACTTGAGCACACTACCGCTGCGCTGGGCTGCACGTGTAGTAGGGCCGTTGTGTTCCGTGGTCTTGCCCACACAGGATGCGAATCTCGCACTCCACTATGCTCATCTCTGACACACCACCACCTCTGTGGCGAGCCTTGTATCTCCACTGTCTCCACTGCCTCGCTGATAAGCACTTGAAGCTTGCTTCCGCCATGGCCCGTTCCCCCTTTTCCCACTGAGGCTTGCGCCAACCTGTATCTAAAATACCAAAGCCTGCTTTGGTGTTGCGTCCGGACGCTCCGTGCCCGGTTCTTTCCTGGCCCATGCCGATGCCAGATAACAATGAAAGCCCCGTGGGGCTGCGGTGTACAATCTCGTGATGTAGACCAGTGCGAGCTAAAAATGACGAAAATGACGAGTGCCTCCCTGGGTATTTTCTGCCTAGTCCTTTGACATTGAACGCCTTGGTGTCCGATTGCCCCTTTTAAGTCTAGGCCGTAATCATGCATGATGAAGTACCGCGATACGTTGGTATGGGTGTTGAAGAATGGAAAAAGGAAAGTCGTATCTTTTGTACTGTTTGGAAAATCAATAGGGAGAGGTCGCCGCTTGTATGTACTGATGGTGGTGATAGTCTTTGCGCGTGGAATTTTATTATGTACCGTGAGTTCTCGTGTGCAGAGAATTGAAGTGGAACGGTTGGCATGCTGTACATAGTTCGTTGGACTTGCAGGCTGTATGGGTAGAGGCTTTCGTAGTGAAAGACGTTCCACGGGCGCTTGAAAGATCAGATACTAGGCCGCTCATTGATTGCTGGTCTGGGTTGATTGAGCGCCTGGTTCCATTTCAGGATCTTCTTCCTCGTCCGTAGCCAGCAAGTCAATGCATTCTCCGAGAACTGCAGACGAATTAACCATCGAACAACCATGTACATCAAGAAGATCTTCGCCGTAGCAAACTTACTATCAAG
The DNA here is from genome assembly GCA_018257865.1 of Stereocaulon alpinum. Lineage (NCBI taxonomy): Eukaryota > Fungi > Ascomycota > Lecanoromycetes > Lecanorales > Stereocaulaceae > Stereocaulon > Stereocaulon alpinum. The sequence goes on along the minus strand of JAEUBA010000012.1, from coordinate 263,263 downwards.
AATCTCTTCTTCAGCGACGCCCATTTGATAGTCTACGAGTCCAAGTTTTTCGAGTTCATCTGCATGGTTTACCAGGTCTTCGCCCAATCTCCTGAGAGTCTCTACAGGCAGCAGGCTCTGCGGTCTAGCCGGAGATTGTCCTGTATCGAGCATTTGCTGTGTACCATCCTTCTGGCGCTGAAGCAGAGCAAGCCAGCAGTTGTTGAAATTATCCCAAAGCTCGATGCGTTCCGCATGTAATCTCTGGTCATCTCTTGATAGCCCTGCGGTCATTAGCTCCGGAAAACCCGTAATTCCACCGTCACTGACATACCAAGACCTGCAGCATGCGTCAATAACCATTCTGAAAGGTTCGCTAATGAGGCACCAGCCTCAATCAATCTGCCCCTAAAAGTGTTTTCATTCGTCTCCCGTAAAGCAGTATGGTAGGTTGCGAACAGCTCAGCGCGGTTGTCTGGCTCTTGTTCTGGCTCTGCTAGTTCTTCAGGGTTCACATTTTCCCTGTAATCTTGTGCCATTGTCGGGTATGAAGACGCGAGAGTTGAGCGCCCAAGCGATGTGGGTTGGTTATATTGCATCGACTGCTGATACGCGGCTGTTGGGTATGTCTGAGGCATCACTGCAGCCCCCGAAACATTGGCAACATCTCCTTGATTATAGAAATGGGGTGGAACTCCGAATTGGCTCGACAGAACCTCAGCTGCAGCTTGTCGTGGCTGGTATTGAGCACTGGGCTCATACGGAGATTGCTGTTGTGCTTGTTGCAAAGGATGGTACATCATTTGCGGTTGGTACTGGGGATATCGCTGCCGCTGAGACTCTTGAGCGTACTCTGGTTGGTATGGAAATGCTGGGCCGTGGATACCTGGAGTCGTATATTGTTGTCCGGGCAGATAGCCATAGTTTCCCAGATCTTGTGGGCTCCCCGCAGCTACAGGCAAAGGTGCAGATGTGGGGGTTTGCGTCGTCAATATATGTGGTTGCCTGAAACGATCCGAACCCTCGCCCTGTGTTACTCCTCGCACATTTTGTACATTTGGCGCTTGGGAACCTTGGCCACCAAAACTAGCAGAGTATCCTTGGGGATAGTTTGCCTGTTCGTATTGCCTTCGTCGTTGTCCATCACCGTCCATCCCACTCGTTCGGCCAAATTGGTGGCCGAACGGTGAGTTGGAGGGTGCTCCTCGTAGCCACTCAGGCGAAGCAGGTGGGGTCTCGTAAACAGCCAGATTGTTGATGATACACCAGGTATCTTAAGGTATTCTCGAAGGCTCTTGGAGTTTATTCTGCGTGATCGTTGGGGGAGTCGTGGTTTCAAGTTGTACGCTATGCCAAGTGTCTCGTCACTAACCAACTCGTCAGAAACATGGAAATGGCTTCGTAGAGAACCAACGCATAGCTTAGGGGACTTCTCACCAGTCATATGGTGAAGCAACAATGTGATCCTTCAACTGAGTCATAGGTCCATGTAGAGCCGGGTGAATGATTCATGTAAGGAAGGAGCGTGTCACTAATGAAGTGGAATAACCGACCTACGCAAGGATACCAAAGGAATGGAGAGACCTATAGAGAGTCCTAAAGAGGGAATAGAACAGATCACAGATCAAGACAAGAAAAGGGTAAACTGAATATTGAAGGGTGGTGGTGTGGTGATCCGGGCCGAATGAAGTTCTTCAAGGCAGGATGTGAATCCCTGTGTTGATGTCCGATAGCAAAAGGTCCCATCAATCCAGAAGAAACACATACGATATGCACAGGGATGCTGTGAGGCTGCGTTTGCCTTATGCATACACAACGGTCAGCTAATGCATTGATTCATCGATTTGGGGCGAAAGATCGTCGGTCCTGGGGACCCACACTGGTGTTGTGATAACAAGGCCAGTACCCCGACCCAAGGGCCAAACTTCCTTGTGCAGCTGACTTACGCCATTAACGGAGACAGACCAGCACCTCTCGGCTGTTACAGACCAACAAAGCCAGCAGCTGAGCACGAGGACGGGTATTAAGGCATCCAATTGGGCGGCATCGAAAACGCAAGTAGGCAAATAAGCAACGCAAGGTCCCTGGGGTTCGATCTATGAGATCGGGGCTGATTCAACGGCCTGTGAGAGGCTTGCACCAAGTCTGTAACGTATACTAAGTGGGAGCTACTGTAGGAACAAAACTCTGTCCTTACTCGCGCCTGTTACGTATCAAATTGACACGCGGATAAAAAGCGCTGTGGCTTTGAGGAGATGACAAGCGCGAGGCAGTGTTGTCGTGTTCTCAAGTTTGAGACTGAGACACTTTCTCGAAACGTCTGAGCGAGACGACGCACGTCTGAGCGATGTATAAGGAAGTACCTCAAGAAGAGCCATGCAAAGTATTAAGGATCATACTACGCACGCCGTGGCTAAAGGAGATGAGAGTCACACGCAGTCTCCGGGTCGAGGGGGCTAAGCTGCAAACTCAACCGCTAGCGCCAATGGAGAATCCTTCGTCTTTCGCAGGTAAGTAAACCGTACTTTGACACGCCGAGGCCCCAAGAGGAGTAAGTACTTCTGACTCGACATATCCCTATCAACACCGAAACACCGGTTCTTCGGATGAAGAGCACAGAGAAGAAGGCCCATCCGATTGGGTGGCCAGTTTTCCCATTTTCTGGCCAAACAGGCTTGATCGGTCGTTTGTTTCACACGTCAGGCCTGGCTCCTTTGATCCGCCTACTTCCTTGTCTGGTTTGCTCGAACCTGCAATTCACCGAGCTACATTCCCAGACTCAGCTGGAGTCCGTTAGCCCTTACTGATAGTGAGCAGTGAAGCCCATCGAAACGCCTTGTAGGGGTTGACGTTGAAACCCTTGTCCCAAGGGTAGCCGCCAAAACAGCATAACAGCTTCGATAAAGCCCCTATCGCCGGGATGCTGGCACCTCCGTTATTAGTCTCGTCAGCCCCCACCGGCCAAGTACATCACGACCAGCTGCGAAGCTGATGAGATCTACAACGTGATGGCGTGCTTGCCACTCTGTGTTACCGGAAATATAGGCAGAATGGGGTTCTATGGGTGAGTGGAACCTTTGGTACTATCACGTAGGTCAAATTAGTGTTTGACTGACCTCAACAACGCCAGAATCTAAGGCTTGGGATCAGCGTAGTAAGTCTCTATTATTACGCACTTGGAAAGCTCTGAAAAGGTAGTGAGCTGGTCATTGGATACGAAAGCGACGCTTGCACAGCCATCCCGTCGATCGTTTTCGCCTCACAGACTATTGGCCACACGAACTAAAGCCTCATAAGCAAGTAACCTCTACCTTGGTAAGAGAAGGGAAAAAGCACCCTATCAGCTTGATCAATTGACAATCGCACACTTCTGAGCTCTGATATCAACTTCGGGTTGAAAGCCTCGGGCTGGGCTTCGGGCTTGATTGGCTGAAACACTACTGCAGGTACCAAGAACTCTATCTTGCTCTAGTCACATTTCTCTTAGCGCCTCGAACGCCATATCATTTTTCATCAGGAAACGAGGTGACACATCATACTATCGTATCACTAAATCTTCGATCGGAGTTGGTGTCAACCTCGGTCCGCGACATGAAAAGCAATCAATTCGAAATTGAAGGATTTTCCAACAAGCTATTTCGGGATTGTCTCGCTTGTAGGACTTCTCACAAGGTTGAAAGGGGGTTCCGTCGCACCGACTGCCATATTTGATCCTTTCCGTTCGGCCATGCGAAGCGATTGATTTCAGTTACTGTGCCGGACGAGATTGCGACGCGTTTTGGTGTTGCCCGTCTTAGTCCCAGCATTACTCGGGCCCTTGATTGCAACAGTCAATTCTCCGAGAGCTGTAGAGCTTTGGTGGGCTCCTACGTCAATTGCACACGTTGAGTTCATCTACCAAGATTAAGATTGGAACCAGTGAAAAGGAAGACGGAAATCAGCTGGCGCTCCTTAAATGACCTAGCAGGACATCGGGCCTTCCCGATGACCAGCGTGGGGGCCATTGGGACTGCGACCACATGGAGAACTGTTCAAGAAGGAGAAACAAATTAAGATGCTGAGAGAGCTTATGGGTGGCTCCCTATTTCAAAGCATCCGCAAGTGGCAGGTATATGCTGTCGCCCAAAATTTCTTAAGCTAAAGAGCACCTTCCTTTGAATGCAGCGATACCTGCGCTCACGTCAGCTATTTACACAGGCTTACATGCCATTGGCGTGGTACTTGCACAATCTGCTTTGACGTCTTGCGCTAGAATGTGCACTGCGCACGGCCGCTCCAGAATCGTGACGCCGACAGTCCAAGCTGACACTGTATGAGTGATGTGTACCGCAAATCTTGATGTGCCATCGGTAAGATCGCGGTCAAGCTACAGTAGTCTGCCAGCTCTATAGTTAGCACTGTTTGTGTGCATCCTTAAAATCCGTGACGTGTCTGTTTTGAGTAAAGTCTCGTAAGCATTGTGTTCAAGCGATGGGTTGGCAGTAGCGAAGAGGGTGTGATGCTCACCGGAAGCTTGTCTCACAGTTGAGGGACATTCAAAGCGCCTTACCCCTTTGTTCCTCTGCTCCCCAACTTTCAGGCTTGTGGAGGCTTTTGAGTAGCCGCGAGATCTCTGGTTGCGTCGCCGGAGTCTTCGGCTACCAAATGAATGGTCTTAACAATACTTCGAATCCCTCTGGCCGAAAGGTATTTCCACCTCCTTCTCTTCCACAGCTGCCATTTCAACGCCGCATACCGCGCCCGGACCTGCGGCCACCTAACCCATAGATCTTGCGAGTGTTTGTCATAGGAGAGTAGCCGAATGATGGTACCTTTTCGCCACCACTATGAGTTGGCAGCTTGTCGGAGGGACCTCTTGTCTTCGTCATGACAGCGTCGTCGCGTCTGGCGTGGTTGTGGAACATGCGGTCGAGCCATCGTCAGACAAGGATAACCGAAATGGAAGTCTGGCGGATGCATGGACATCTTCGGCTCCCGTCAACGGCAGTCGTGCCGGCGTATGCGGACAGGGTCGCTAAAAGGACAGCGGAATCACCTCAAGTGCTCCGCAAGGCTTGGGGACCGTCTCAGAGTGTTTTGCGTAGGCGAAGCTATCGGGGCCGATCTTCTTTAGGATTCGGAGATGGAATGCTAAGAAGGTGCAAGTCGCCGAGCACTCGCGATGATTACAACATCCGCCCGACTGTCGTATTTAGTATGACGTGGGAAGTCAAGCGGTGCGTTGTCTCCCTCGAGCTTTTGGCGCCGATTTTACGCGACACAGATAAGTGCATGCACTTGGCGTAAGGCTGCAGATATACGAACTCGCTAGTGATCTGTCTCTGCACCCTGTTTATGCACTACATCGCCATGGTATGGTACCCTGGTTGAAGCCAGGTCGCTCTGTTGAGCATAACACACGAGGCTTAAGTGAGTCTGACGAGGTTGTGCTGTAAGATGTTGCCATCTCACACAATCAAGGTATGGAGCCAAACAACTCACTATTCACACTGTGCACTTTGTATACAATTCATGATCCGTTGCATACTCGATAATTAAAGGCTGCAGACTCTGCTTTCTAACAACCCTTATCCCTCGCAGTTGCTGTAATAACAACTCAAGCATCGCCAAGGATGCTATAAGGTGCCAATGCATTGCTTAGTAAAAGCCATTCCCAATCAGCACTTGCATGACTCTTCTTCCCAACGTCATTTCATGAAATTGATAATATAGAGGAAGCAAAGCCATTGCTCCTTGCCCACGAACACGCGTCCTAACTAGTTCTAAGGGTCTTCCGCGGGCTGATTAGGATCATCCGCCATAGCTTTATCCTAGGCTCTGGCACAACCAGCTGAAGATGCTGGTTTGCTCTTGGAATAGGTTGGTAATTGTGACCTTACGATACCTGCCGGTCCAATTGATACTTTGAGATGCCAAATGTGTGCCGAAGCTTCATGCCAGCGCGAGAGAATGTGATAGAAACCAGATGGAGGCTTTGGGACGAGCTATATTGATAGAGGCCGGTGCGCCTAACTTAGCTCGCCCGTTTCATCTATTACCTGGTGTGATCAAGTCGGAAAGCAAGAGACTTGTATTTGGACGTTATCTTGCAAAGACTCGAGCGCTGAGGCGGGAGATCGGGAGTGCTTGTCCACGCCATTCATACTTTGGTATTGAATAAAGTGAATAGATAAGGCTGAGAAATATGCATAGCCAGTCAGACCTGGTTGGCAACCTTGCCATTCTTACTTGGGGTAGAACCATCAACTCGATGACATGTCCGGCTGCGAGGTCTGAATGTCGTAAAGGATTGTCAACTTCGACTGAATTGCCTCAATTCAAGATACAGCCTCGCTACTTCCCTCACTTTAAAGTCCACACACCGTCATAGCTGCACTTAGCAGCCAGGAACAATTCTTCCCATCGCAGACTATATCCGAGGTATGAAAAGGTCCCCTGGCAAAGCTCTAACCTCGCTTTGCTAGGAAGGATACAGTCTAGCATACGCAATCTGAGCGTCGGAGTGCTGGATACACCCTCTACCCATGCACTCCTGTCCCACAAAGCAACAGACAAGTATACCGTCGTCACTGCGACGTCTTTGGTGGCAGAGAGGGACTTGTTAGAGAGGCGCACTGGAGCGTCGGAGTTCATGGCTGGAGGCTTGCGGTACGAGATTAAGAATCGTAGCGTATAGTGCCCGTTGCACATCAGTGAGGCTGGAATGACGTTTCTCCTGAAGATGTCATGGTTCGAACCCTACCTTGATGTAATGACGCGTTTGCAGAGACTGAGAGGTAGGACTTGGAATGGCTTGGGAAAGGTAGCTCGTATGACGGCTTCGTGTAGAAGAGGATGGTGTTTTGGTTTGGGGCGTAGGGTTTTCGTCATTGTATTGTAGCATGGAATTGGCTGGGATACGGGGTTGTGCGCATGGTTTCGATTTAGGTCGTTGCTGGGGGATAGAGAGCGCCATGGTCAAGTGTGAGATGGTATAGTCACTTGTGGTTGGTAGTTTTCAGCGATGAGGCTACACGAACGATTCAGCTTCGTGCTTTAAAGCAGTGTCTTGAGCAAGCGTAGGCGGGCAACATTGCCTATTGGTCCTCCATGGGAGATGTTGCTTTTTCTCCAAAAACAAGAGCCGCGGCGTGATGTGATAAAAGACGCCGTACATGGCACATGCTACTTGATATGCGGATACTTCCTGGATTAACCCGCTCAATATAAAATCCTGTATTTTCGGCAACATATACATCTATCTCTTCACCCAAGCAGGCATCTTCCTTGCCTTCACATGACCCGGCTTCTTCCTCTCCACACGCCTAGGATCCCTTGTAACACAGCCAGCTGCAAACACCACATCGTTAGCGTTCAGGTAGATCAGCAATGACATCAAAGACTTACCTCTCCTCAACGCCGGCTTCAACGCCGGCTCGAAAACCATCAAAGCCTTCGCTGTTCCCAACGTGATTGCCTCCGCCTGCCCCGTACTTCCACCTCCAGTTACCAGTGCCCAAACATTGTACTTGTCCATTCTGTTCGTTGCCTTCAACGCCCACAATGCACTCTCCCGATCATGAATTCTCCCAAAAACATTGTTAATGCTCTTCCCATTCACCAGCACCTCCCCCTCCCCTTGCACAAGATACACCTTCGCCGAACTCGATTTCCGTCTCCCAACACCACAAGCGCGCCCGTCCTCGTCAACAATAATAGGTTTCCTCACTGTAGCATGGGGATCTACATCCCGTTTATAGATCTGCATTGCGCCGCTCAATCCTGGTGGCATGACGGATGGGTGTATCCTGTTCAGTCTCTGCAATACTTCGATGATCTTATGGTACTTTGATGCGCGCACTGGCTCGCCGACTAGTAGTCGGTATTGAGTCACTGTTCGCCATGCTATGCGTGGTGCTTGCGCTGGGAGAACGGTAGGGAGGGTCTGGTAGCGGCGGAGGAGAGCGAGGAGATTGAGGTAGTTGTCTGTCGAGTCGGGTCGGGCGGTGAAGTAGGATGGGGAGGCGGGCACGATGCGAGCGTTTGATGCGTTTGGGGGTGGGAGGGACTCGAGGTCTATGGGGGGTGCTGCTGTGAAGGCGAGTTTGGGGGTGGTTGTTTGCAGGGCTCGTCGAGGGGGAAGACGGCTAAGGCATCGTGGACATTGGGTAGAGAGTCGATATGTAGCTCTCCAGGGGAGCTTTGATGTCATTGCCAATAAAGCATCAGAATGCCGACGCCCTTGGGAAAGAGTATGTGAAATCGCTGAAGGCCAGAGCAAGCTCCCCGAGAAATCGATTGGACGGCGCTAGCGAAGCGAGGCTAAACATCAGAGCCGCTGGCCGCATCGAAATTTCGAACTCCACATATTTCGAAGCTCCGACAAGACTGCCACACATATTACCACGTACACGATAGCGCGATCATGGCGTTCGGCAAGCTGTATACTCGCGAGGTGAGCCCCTCAATCTCACCACCCTCTTCGTTCAAGCACGCTGACTTGGCCTTGGCCTGCACAGGGCAACCCACGCTCTACAGCCATAAAAGCTGTGGCTAAGGCTAACAAGCTCGATCTCGAAATTGTTGACACTGATGTTATGAAAGGCCCCCTTAGCACTGAGTATTTGAAGATCAACAAGCTTGGCCTCGTCCCGTCATTCGTTGGCTCAGACGGCTATGAGCTGACAGAATCCATTGCCATTGCCATCTACAGTACGTCGCCATGCCCCGCACTTTCGCCTCCGCCTCTACATACATGATGAGAAACATTATCATTTACAGTTATCCCTGTCTGAAGACTACTGTTGAGAATCATTCACACTCTGACATCTTATTGCTTCCTGCGCCTTCTCATCGTCGAACGGGTATGACTCAGGGCAGAAGCTAATCTTCCACAGTCACCTCGCAAAACGAGAAGACCAGCCTTCTGGGCAAAACCAAGCAAGACTACGCCTCCATCGTACGATGGATGTCCTTCGCCAACCACGAGATCCTTCCCGCTCTAGCATCCTGGTTTCGTCCTCTCATTGGCCGCGACCCATACAACAAGAAGAACGTGGACGACAGTCAGAAAAAGGCTCTCAAGGCCGTCAGCGTCCTTGAAGAGCACCTCCTCGTGCACACCTTCCTTGTAGGCGAGCGTATTACTCTAGCCGACCTCTACACAGCCGGCGTCATCGCCCGCGGCTTCCAGTATTTCTTCGACAAGAAATGGCGTGAGGAGAATCCCAACGTGACGCGCTGGTACGAGACTGTTTACAACCAGCCAATTTACTCCGCCATTGTTGGCAAGCTTGAGTTCATCGACCAGGCAATCGAGAATAAGGCGCCCAAGACCGACAAGCAGGAGAAGCCGAAGAAGGAGCAGGCGGCTAAGAAAGAGCAGCCTAAGCCTAAGGCAAAGGAGGTTGATGAGGAAGAGGAGGAGGAAGACAAGCCTGCTCCTAAGCCTAAACACCCTCTAGAGGCCCTACCTAAGCCTACCCTTGTCTTGGACGACTGGAAGCGCAAGTACTCGAATGAGGAGACTCGTGAGGTCGCGCTGCCTTGGTTCTGGGAGAACTTCAAGCCAGATGAATACTCCATCTGGAGGTGCGATTACAGGTACAACGATGAGCTGACCCAGACTTTCATGACTGCCAACCTCATCGGTACGTTCTAATTCCTCCAGTTCTTTCCCACATTGCTCATAACAGCTCCTTCCAGGTGGTTTCTTCACCCGCCTCGAAGCCTCCCGTAAATACATCTTCGGCTGTGCCTCCGTCTACGGCGTAAAGGACGACTCCGTCATCCAAGGTGCCTTTGTCGTCCGCGGTCAAGAAGCACAGCCAGCTTTCGACGTCGCACCAGACTACGAGAGCTACGAGTTCACGAAGCTAGACCCAAGCAAAGCGGAAGACAAGGAGTTCTTGAACGACCAATGGAGTTGGGATAAGCCAATCACTGTTGAGGGCAAGACATATGAGTGGGCTGATGGCAAGGTGTTTAAGTAGAGGATTATTGTGAAGTGATGTCTTACGAGAACACCAGAACAAAACAGCGACCGTCAGATGAGTGTATGAAGCGGAAAAGTCGGCATGCATGCAATATGTGGAGCGTCTTCTCGGGGAATATATCCGTGGCTACAGCTACAGCCAGCTTTGTCGACTAGACACTCGCGCTCATAGACGTGGCTCAAGCGAAATAAGAAATGTCACGACAAGACCACTGCATTGAATCTTGTGACTCATATCAATTGACTCGGACATGCTGAGCATAGCTCTTGCCCGACCAAGACATAAGCGACCGGATACCCACCCATTGCCAAACCCCCTTGGCTGAAATGACGTGTTCTCTCTCAATCCCCATTCGTACTCTTCATATGCTCTAATGCTCCACCTATGCCCAAAAAATAATAATAATTCAACGCCTTCCACGCCAAACCCTCCCCATCAACCCCCCAAAACCAAAGTCCTCATTTCTCCCCCCCCTCTCCAACCTCGCCCTCAAAACCACCCCCGGCTTCCTCCTCAACTCCCTCGCACAATTCCAATCCGGCTGGAACGGCAACTGATTAATATTGAAATAAATATACCCATCAAACCCCACATTCGCATTATCAGGCCAAATGATTCTCGGATCTCTCATGAATGGTTCCGCTTGTAGAGTAGATGTGTTGTAGTTGTAAATGGCGTTTTGTTCTGGCATCAGCATGTAGATGGCGCCGTTGGAGTCGGCGGCGAAACTATTCGCATTTCCGCCTCGTTGGCCTGGGTTTTTTACGTTGTTGGAGGCGAGGGGGGAGGTTGTGGGATTTGTGCGGAGGTATGTTGTAGAGGTAGGAGGATGTTAGGCGGGAGTAGTATATTATGTCGCCGTAGAGAGAGAGTTCGGCGCCGTCGAGACCTTCTTGGATATTGGTTCGGGGGAGGCCCGGGCTGCGCTGGTCGAAGGGGATTCCTTGGTAGGAGGGGACGGAGTCGAAGGTGCGGAGGGTGGAGGGGTGTTGGGGTAGGTGCCGCCAGGAGATGCTGGTGCCGAGGTCGAGGATTATGAAGCCTGTGCGGCCTTCGTTGCTGCTGTCTACTATGTAGTAGATTCCTTTGCCGGCGACGGTGGTGTTGGGGCGGAGGTCGAAGCGGAGGTCGTTCATGTAGGAGTCTGGGTAGTGGACTGAGGGGGGGAAAGGTGTAGATTGCTGTGATTGAATTGTTGGTTAGGTTTATGGCTACGAGCTTGGGACCTCCTGGTTGGGCGTAGGGCATCGTGGGCGTTTCTGTTTCGTTGGTGCTGGGTCTGCCGGTATCGAGAACACAGAGCGTGTCATCTGGGGTTATGTATAAAGCTTGTACGCTGATGAAAGTAGTGTTAGAGGCGCTTCCAAATGGTATGCCATTAAATGTAGTCGAGAGGCCCCTGGTGGGGTGTTCAAATCCAAATTTGGGTATGGAGTTTCTGCTGTGCTATTTGTGACTTCTCCTAGAGTGTGAACATATGTGTCCTGTGTAGCACACGAATATGCGGCCCTGTTTTGATACTGCTAGTCCAATTGGCCATTGATCGTAGTAGTAATGGACCTCCTCGACAGGAGGTCCTGTTTGACCAGTATCAACGTGTACATTGGCACTTGAGAGATATTGGTATGTTATTGCTTGAGCAGCTGCAAGAGATGAGAGGCTGCATAGGGCGAGTAGATTATCTAACTTCATTCTGCAAAAGCGGTACGGGACAACCATGAGATGAAACAGAAACGAAATCGCAGAATTGAGCATACAGCCTCAAGGGCTTCAAAAGTCGCCAGGCCCTGGGACCAGGTACCTGTACCTTACATCATTATTGAGGGGGCTCAAGCATTTCCGGCAGGAGTAGCGTCATGATACAGGCCATCATTCAGATGTCCGCCAATAATGTGGCTTATGAGATGCATCGTGACATCTTTGGGAAAGAAAGCAGCACAGAAATTGATTCTGGGGCCAACGGGGGGTTACAGTGCATGACGGAAAAGCATCGGCAGACTCGGCAGGGGACAAGATTTGCCGCAAAGACTAAGCGGTAGCCCTATATCCTAACAGCCGGAAATGTTTGGCGACATGAGGACTTCGATGTTGTCTTTCGTAGCTTTGTATAGACAAGACCAGGACACGTTGGGGCATGGCTTTGACAGACACAGATCGATAAATTTCGAATGATGGTGGAAATGGTACAGATGATAGTGCAAAGAGCTAATAAGCGAAATCATGCACAGCAATGAGTAAGAGAAGAATACCATACCGAATTCATTCCTAACAGGATGCAACTGGGTACTCTGTTCAAAGGAAATTGAAAGTAATAGAACAAACTGAAAAGTAGCATTATGTACGTAGACGAAGAACGACTGAATCGATAGCGTGATCTCAATATAGATGATGATAAGAAAGTGCTGAGTTCATAGGGCTACTATGTTAATGACTGAGAAGTTTTAAAAGAGAGATTTTTGTCCATCCTCTTACACGTATTCAAGATGGCAAGCACTGACAAGTAACACGTACCTTGTCTTCCCGAGGATTGATCCCGCCTTGAGAACAAAGTGACTAGGTATCATATGCTAAGGTAGAACTAGTTGAGATCCACACAGGCTATCGGACTCCAGGCCAAAAGAGCCTAGGATTCGCTGGATCTTTCGAGAGATGCGATTCTTGCCATGGTCATGCGACGGGAAACCACACGGAAGCAAAGAAACGGTGCGTGAATTTCTTCGGAGCAGTAGTATTTATATATTTAGAGGTTTTTACGTGACACCTGACTAATGGGGCTATGTGAAGCTTATATCCTTGTGTCGATCTTCCTTCATCATGCGAGCGAGGCGAGTTCGTCATCCGGCCTTGCTCCACATTCCTCTTCTCAGGCTGACATTACTTGACACTTACTCAGGTTTCATAGACACATTTAAGCAACATAATGGATCGATGACCCGCGCCGAGATCTAGTGCTTAAGTGGTCATTTCCCTCTCTTTCGTCCTTCAACAACGCCGCTCACACAAGGCTCTCCACCTCCGGAACCGACCACTGGCGAACCCTCCACAAAGGCATTATTGCCTCCTTGAAGGCTTGGTAATCTTATCGAAGACCAATAATAAGCTGCCTCGGTCTAAGTTTTTGTCGTGTCATTCAAACAAAGGGACCCTCCGACACTTAGGACCCATTGTTCTGAGATCACCGAGTGTAACCTCTCAAGCTTCGGTTCCACTCCCACCCGCGACTCTCCGCAGCCAGTCAGATCCCCATAGCATCTCAAGGCTACCATGATGGCCGAGCGAATCCTCTTGAACGAGTACAAGGCCCTGGCCCAAGAGAAGTGGGTGAACGTCGAGGTACGCCCTGACCCCCTCCCACATTTTCCCCATATCAAACGACCCACACTAACAACCCTCGAGCTCAACGAAGATGACATATTCAACTGGAACGTCGCCCTCATCGTTATAAACCCCGACTCCCTCTACTACAGCGGCTACTTCAAAGCCAAAATGACCTTCCCCAACAACTACCCCTACGCCCCTCCCACCTTCCAGTTCACCCGGCCCCTCTACCACCCAAACATCTACGCAGACGGCAAACTCTGCATCTCAATCCTCCACGCGCCCGGCGATGACGAGATGTCCGGCGAATCAGCCGGCGAGCGCTGGTCACCCGCTCAACGCGTCGAATCCGTCCTCATCAGCATAATCTCCCTCCTCGACGACGCAGAATGCTCGTCACCCGCAAACGTAGACGCAGGCGTAATGCTACGCAAAGACCTAGAAGCCTTCAAGCGGCGCGTAAAAGAAGACGTAGAAAAGAGCAAAGCAGACATCCCCCCCGACTTCGTAATGCCAACCCACGAAAGCACCACAATGAAAAAAGAAGAAAAACTCAGCGACGACCGAGATTTCTGGTGCGATTCAGATGAAGAAGACGATTTCGGCGGGAGCGATACAGATGAGGAGATGACGGAAGATGGCGACGACGGCTTGCCTGATGACGAGGACCATGAAGAGGAGGATTAAGAATGATACAGACGAGCATGCTGCATGCGCGGTTTATGGGAGTCTGTGACGCGGCATACAAGCGGCATAGCGAATGGTGTTGCGTTTGCGTGGCGTTGGATGGCTGGCTACGATATACTTATCCGGACTCTTGCGTGCGGTTCAGGGGCTCTCGGACACTATGTTACATGCTTACAGACGGTGTTCCATACGGTAAACACTCTAGGGAGCGTGGGGTCGGGGACGGGTCTTGGGCATTGTAATAACTAACACATGGACATATGCGCGGCATCACTCAGATAGGCAGGTAATTAAACGATATTCTCATTCAAGTCACGATACTACTCAAGTGGGAAACTTGAGCCCTTCCAAAATACAATGCAAGAGGCCGTACCCCAATAATGATTCCTCTAACGCTATAATGGATAAGAATGACTCCAACTTTCGACCAAAAACCCGCCGCCACAAATCCCACTGCTCCATAAACCCTTTCCTAACCAAATCCAATATCTCCTAATACTCAAGCACTAACCAGCCTCCTCTTCTCCGCACTCCTCTTCGCCAACCTCGCCTTCGCAGCAGCAGCCCTATCAGCCGGCAACGCCGACCCCCTCACCGAACCCATAGTGCTAGTTCTGCTACCTGCTATAGCAGACATGAGACTCGCCGAGCGGCCCACAGTCGCCCTGGAAGGTTTCGTATATGTCACATCAGCAGGTGCTGAGGGTTGAAGTTTCGCTGGGCTGGATGTGAGGTTGATCATTTTGGGGCGTGGTGAGGATTTGCGGGTTTCCATGCGCTCTCTGGCTTCGATTGCTAGTGCTTTTAGGGGGGACTCGGCTTTGAGGTTGATGGGGGGATGGGTTGGTTTGGACTCGGCTTGCTTTTCTGTGCCGAGGTTTTGATCGATTTCTTTTAGGGTGCGGTGGATATCGTGTCGTACGCTGGATGGAGGGAGCAGCGTGGTTTCTGGGAAGGCGTCTTGGGCTATTGCGGCGTCGTTGGGGCTGTTGAGGGTCCAGATGTCAACAGCATTGTTTTGCGGCTTGCGTTTGCGAGGAGATATGGATGGTTTGGAGATTTGTGTTTCGACGACAGAGGCCTGAACAATGGCCGTAGCATTTTCAGCAACAGTTGTTTCTGGCGGTCTTCGATTTGCCCGAACACTGTGCCTGCCATAGGCTGATTGATTTGTCTGGATCTCGACAACCTCGTCCCGCTTTGGCGACTCATTCCCTTTTCGCAGCAGCTCTTGATGCTCAAATGTAAGCTGAGCGAGCCGCTTCTCACATTCTTTCCTCAGGGTTTTATGCTTATCTTCCCTCTTCTTCAAATTGTCTTCTCGTGCATGTCGTCTCGTCTCGTAGCTCGTCATCTCCTCTTTCACTCTCAGCAGGTTACGCTTGAGCGCATTGTTCTCTCTTTCCAGCTGCTTCGCGTGATCTTCAGCTGCTTGAGAAGTCTTGCGTAGATCATCAAGCTGGGCTTGTAGGTAAAAGGTATTCGAAGAGACATCAGTCAAGTCTGGTTGGTCTTGCAGCCTCTGAGACCTCGCGTTCTCTCTGCCATCTGCTTGGACGGCGTTCTGATGGTTATCCCGGGGTTCGCCTTGATTTTGTTCTTGTATGGCTGCCTTGTACTGATCTGCTTTCTGCTTATAGCGAATAGCCAAGGCTGTCTGCTGTGCCAATTCCCCAACAAGCCTTTGCTGTTCGGTCTCCCCTTCCGGACCTTGTGACTGAGAAGCATTCAATTGGGCCGCCAAATTCGTCACTCTCTTCTCCATACGTGCAACTTTGGCCAATTCCTTCTCCAATTTTTCGGCTAAGCTCGTGGCTTCCGAGTCTTTCTTGAGGGCGTACGATTTAATGTTCTGGCCATATCTTATGATTTGCTTGATTTCCCGACTCGATCGTCTATGGTACTGCTCATATTCTGTTTTCCAGTGCTGGCCTGACCTCGAGCGCGGTTGGTCCAGATCTACGGTAACGTCCGGGGTATTTTCAAGACTGTCGGTTTCGAAGGTATGATCAGGCGTCTTCGCAACCTTTGCCAGCCGCGTATCCGAGTCGATCAAGTTATTCTTATTTCCCGGCTTCTTTTTAGTCAGCTCAATCAATTTCACGGTAAGTTTGGTTTGACGAGGTTGCTCTTGTGTGGGTGCATCCGACTCTTTCTTGGGTGGTGTGAGGGCTGGGTCAATTTGTAGATCCACCTCTTCGACGGCGGGCTCGGCAGCTTCTTCCGGCATAGTTCCCTCTAGATGCAAGAAGGAGACCGTTTTCCGACGGGTGGCTGCAGTGCCAGGAGTCAAGAGAATGCCTTTGGCTGGGGAGGAGAACGGGTCGAGCTTGGGTTTGGCTATGAGCGTTTTGGGGGAAGTGATGTCCTTATTTATGGCGTTCCCATGTTCTAGCTGTTCTGATCGCCCTTGATCCGTAACCGCTCGAGCTTTCTCCAACCCCTGCGTCAAGCGTTTCGGCTCCCTCTCGACTGGATGTGGAGTTCCGAATATTGCAGTCTTGAAGGCGCGAACTGCGAACAATGGCGCAGGTGTATCTGGTGGGTCCTCAAGGTATGACTGGCCTTCATCTATGATTCAGTGAGCGTATATGCCGGTTTGTGTCCTGCGAAGCTCACCTGATTGGGCATACTGTGCGTCATCGGGTCGCGAGGACCCTGTGAGCCAGTCCAGCATATTAACTTATCGGAAATAACAGCAGATGCGATATTCACCTTTCCTGTCCCGCGATGGGAGAGTAAAGCATGTATGAGCCACTAAGATGACTTGAATCGTATTGTTTACTTTCGATATGATCTGCGCCGGATATAGGCTCTAGCGCTTGCCGTCTTAGCGCGGCAGCCGCGCCCCAGGTTTGTCAAATACTCCTTCAATCAGCACTGTCTTCACTATTTAATAGCTCACAGGACACCCTTCCACCGTTCTCTAGACAATATGGCAGAAACAGAGACCTCATTTATGCCTTCCACCTCAGCCCTCTCCCCCGTCGTAACCACATCCACCGACCTCACCACAACGAACAATACCACAGACATGAATACCCAAGCCGAGATTCCTGACCCAGACCAGAAGAAAACTAAGAAGATAATACGAAAGAAGCGAAGACCAGCGCGTCCGCAAGTCGATCCGTCTACAATGAAATCTGAACCCCCACCTCAAACCGGCACTATTTTCAACATCTGGTACAACAAGTGGTCAGGCGGCGACCGCGAGGACAAATACCTTTCCAAAACCCCAGCTGCTGGCCGCTGTAACATATCGAAGGATTCAGGATACACGAGAGGCGATAAGGTGGCTGGTAGCTACTTCTGCCTGTTCTTTGCGAAGGGTCTATGCCCGCGAGGACAGGAGTGCGAATACCTGCATCGATTACCGGGACTGTTCGATACTTTTAATCCTAACGTTGACTGTTTTGGAAGAGACAAGCACAGCGATTACCGCGACGATATGGGAGGTGTAGGATCCTTCATGCGCCAGAACCGGACACTCTACATCGGCAGAATACACGTCACAGATGACATTGAAGAGGTAGTAGCTCGACATTTCGCCGAATGGGGCCAAATCGATCGAATACGAGTATTAACAGCCAGAGGAGTAGCTTTCGTCACCTACACAAATGAAGCGAACAGCCAATTCGCAAAGGAAGCTATGGCGCATCAGAGCCTGGATCACAGCGAGATCCTCAATGTGAGATGGGCGACCGTGGATCCAAACCCAATGGCGCAGAAGCGGGAAGCTAGGAAAATTGAAGAGCAAGCTGCAGAGGCAGTCAGGAGAGCGCTGCCGGAAGAATTCGTAAGGGAAATAGAGGGCAGAGATCCAGATGCGAAGAGGAGGAAGAAGATTGAAGGGGGCTTTGGGCTGGAGGGATATGAGGCCCCGGATCAGGTGTGGTATGCCCGGAGTAAGGAGCTGGAAGGTGCCCACGGAAGCGGAGATGGAGGCATGGTCGAGGGGGAGGAGAGATACTTGATTGAGGATGGACCCTTGGAGCAAGAAGAAAAAGAGGATAAGGGCATTCTGTCAAGTTCGACGTTGGCGGCGTTGCAGAAACAGGCATCGAGTAGCGGTGGGCAGGTACGGACAGTGAAGGCGCCGACGACGGCACCTGCGGGCCCGTTGGTCGCTTATGGGAGTGATGATGATAGCGAATGAGTCAATAATAACGATGTATGATACCCCAAAGATGTGCAGCCTTCGATGCCGAATTTCCCAACTTCCCTCCCTGAACAAGGACAGCTATCCCTGGATTCTGCACTTTCACGCTTCTATGATTGTACAAATACTGAATAGCCTAGTATACAACCCCGAGAACTAGCTCAATCGCGGCATAGCATTCATGAGTGTTTGTACGAAGATCTACCGCCATTCACAATGTGAACCCCGTCATCAATCAAGAGCACCAGAGGATGCAAATACAGCCCTTTACCAACGCCTCCCCAATGCCGTGGTATCATTTGCCCTTTATATCATTATAGTCATCAACGCCGTGCCAAAAGCCATAAATACAGCCGAAACCCCCATGCCTCTCAGCACAGCTGCTCCTCCCTTCAAGCTCAGTGGAGAATTACATGTGGGCGGGTACCAATCCAGACCCGATGGATTGCCGTATGACCAGTTCAGCCCGTGTCCCTCGAGCGGACATCCAAATTGTAGCGCCGCCGGACAACTTCGCACGAGGTCATAGCATAGATCCTTACAAGGCAAGATCTCTTTGTAGGGGCCTGGTTGGATATCTGTGTCGATCATGGGATTCCGGCTACTGCTGTAATAAGCTCTGGAAACGTTGTCGGATTTGAATACAGGGTCGTTCGAAGTCACACTGCCATTTGTTCCGTTGAGGAACAGTTGGCTAACTGCCCGAGGCTGCAGATATGGGGCATCGTTTGAAAAGTCCTCGCATCTGGGGATGCTGACTGCGCAGAGCCATTCTCTATAAGCGTTATCGCAATCCGTGCAAGTTTTGGCCAGGGAATACTGGGCTGAAGCTGTAGTATCGCAGGGGATCTGTGCGAGCGAGCGACTGAAGTTTGTGTATAGGCTAGCGGCGTATTCATCATACTTGGCACCAAGCATGGGAGACAAAGTTTTGTTGGTGGGATTCGAGGGAGCAGCGTACGCCACAGAAGTACAGAAGGTGAGATTGAAGACAAGAGCGCAATTGTTGTCTGGAAGCTTGTCAGCAACAGGCCTGAGTTGAGTCAAGACGAAGAAATTACCTGATTTGGTTGTAAAGTTTACAGGGTTCCATACCGTGCCCCCGCCATTGACATAACCACCGCCTGAAGCTGTGGAATTTCCATGGATGACCGTGGTTCCATAATAGGAGGAGCTTCCATTCAGATTGGTCACATGGAACTGTTGCTTTGGTCGCTCGTCTCCAATTAACGTCATGCTGGTCCCAATAGCACCCGAAACCTGAACTGGCGCCCAGCTCTCTAAGGCGCAATATGAATTTTGAATTCCCAGTATGCGTGGATCGTCTTGTTTGTAGACGAACATGCTAAAAGCTGGGGGCCCGCTCATCCACTTTTGGAAGACAGAGGTTGCGGTTGAAGAGTTTTCTGATGTGACGTTGTTGGTATAGAGTAGCGCCGTGTTGATATCGCTGTCGATGAAAACGCCATTGCGTTCGTTATAGTAGGAGGCATAGAATCCGTCTATAGAGGCCGTAAGCTGGTAATTATATGTCCCGTTAAATTCAGCGTTGTAAGGTGCAAAGACACCAATGAAAACATCGCTTTTCACTGAGATATTCAGCCAGCCGAATCCTCCATCCACTGGCACGGCAATCGCATTGTCACTGTTATTGGGTTTCTGATTGCTTGACGATGTTGAAACATAGATTTTGAGCTGATCCGGAGCACCATTTGGATTAGCGGACTTGGGGGACGGCTGGATGCATGTCGTTAGACTTATGTACAGTGTTATTTCACCAGCTGCTGGAGTAGGAGAGCTGTGTTGTCCTTGTAGTGGGGAGGGAAGTCCAGGGACCGGCGTAGAAGAACCCCCCAACAAGGCCTTGCTGGGAAAGGTCCAGAAATCCGTGCCACCCTGTTCTATGGTCGATATCCCTGGAGCATTGTTTGCTAAAGCTGTGACCCCATCCTCAGCTCTTCCAATTATACTCCGGTCAGCCCCAACAAACTCCGACTCATAGTTTCCCCCGTCCACCTCAAGTTCGAACAATTCAGGGAGATTCTGTGGTCGTGGGTGATTGTGATCTTCATATGTTATCGTGTCTCCATTTGCGGCACAGACGTGATGTGGACGTAGAAGGAGCAGGAGGATAGGCGTTAGGAGGAAAGACGCAGAGAGCAAGGGGGGTAATCGTAGCTTAGAATACGCGTACCCGAGTCGCCGCATCGATGAGGGGGGCAAGCCAGCTTGTCTATCCAGATGCTGGAGAGGCCTGCTCACCGACGGCCACGAGCTGAAGTAAAAGTGGACAGTGTGAAAATGTTATCCTTGGGTCCCACATGGATGGACGAATGATATCCACGTCAAACTTGAAGGATCAGCGTGGACCTACTGGCAACGGGAAGAGTAGTCGCTTGGATGAGTTGTTGTCAATGTGGACAAACTTTCATGGTCGAGCTGACGAAGAATCCTGGGATCGGCACTTGCCGTTTCGGGATCCTCCGTCGCCGCCAACCCGTCGAGCCGTCATGCATCAGATAAATAATGATCGCATTTCCCACTTGCAGGAACACCAATCGTGCACGCAGAGTGTAACTGGCTGCGTATGTGGATATGGAGATATCTCGAGGATGATAGGACAGGGGAAGGTCTGCGATGAACGGAAAACGCATTCTTGATGCAGCTGCTATTTTCAAAGCATCCCGCGGGATCACCGCAAAACATGTCGCCCTCCGCAAGCACCAACTGGACGCTTACAGCAAGACGTCTTCGCTTGCAAAAGCTGTCAAATCGCAGACTGACAGAGTCACCCTTACAGTAAAAGCTGCTTCCGCTTTGGCAGATACCCTTAACGGACCGGGACCTGCATATTCTACTCAAGCATCTTCGTCAGACAAGTCTACCAAGGATGAATCTATACCGAGCAAATCAAGCGTAGAAGGAGGAAACGCTTCTGGGGAACAGGAGCAGGGACTCGCCCAGAATCACTTCTATGAGAACTCCGACATCAATGCAACTACAGAGCAGCCGCCTGATGGCGAGTTGGATATAAAGCAAGAGAAGGCCAAAAGATATCCATTACCAGATGGTACTGTTCCACCAACAGGTTTTATGACGAATGCGTCTAGACGGGATCAAGATTCTTACTCCGAGTCACCCCACACAGAGCCTGTCAAGGGACCGTTAGAAGATCCAAAAGGAAGGACAGGCGAAGACATACATCCTGCCGCGTCTGTCAGAACAAGTATTCCAGATCCCAGAGGGTCGGCAAAGCCTGCATCGGGTGATCAAATCAAAAAGCTACAACGGCAGGCAGAAACGCAAATTCCTTCCCAGGCCGCTGAGCCTCCGCCTGCAGTAGCATATGAGCCTGAAGCTGAGGGACTAGGTCTGAAAGTAAATCAGGAGCAAGATGTCTTCTACACGCCATCGCCGTCCGTTGGAAAAGTACTTTCGTCTCTTCCGCGGGTAAAATTGCCGAAGAATACTGAAGACACACAAGAGAGTGACGAGCATGTCCCCGATACTGAGATTAATCAGGATGTTTTCTATTCTTCAACTCGGAAAGATCAGAGGCAGACTATCCCTGAGGGTCAAGCTGTCCCAGAGCAAGAGCAATTCTCCGATGAGGCGTACTCTGAGATATTCCGGAGTCCGAAAGTAGCAAAGATGCTGAGCGGTCAACCTAACAAGAGTAACTCGTCCAAAGGCTTAGACCTACCTGGAGTCAAAGATGTGCCAGTGAAGGAGTTCAAGTCTCCACAACAAAAGGATCAGGTCTCGTCTAGCATGCGGTTACCGGTGCAGGAAGATTCGCGGACTTCGGGTACCAATCAGGATGGAGACGAGGACGTGCACAAGTTAGCCGCCGACATAACAAAAGATGCGGAGAGCATGCCTCCAGATAAACTAGAGGTAAGCTTCTAAGTTACCATCCGTGCAAGCGTCACGCTGATTGACTGACAGTTGCCTCGTAGGCCGCGAAAGACCTAAACGAAGGGCCCACAAGAGCTCCATATGAAATGCACGAGTCTCGAGTACCATCATCTCGATTTGGAAGACTGTGGCAGTACGGTGGTCTAGCAGCGTCCATGACATTTGGAGCAGTTGGCGAAAGCTTTCGTCGTGCTACTGGAGGTGGTGGGAATGCTGGTGGCTCCTTGATGCTCAGCGCGAGCAACATGGAAAGACTGGTAGCTAAACTGTCTCGAATGCGAGGAGCGGCATTGAAATTAGGCCAAATAATGAGCTTTCAAGGTATGAATTGTGCAATGATGCTTTCTGTCATCTAGCTGATTCGGGAACAGATTCAAAGATGCTTCCAGGACCGATCCACGAAGTTCTACAACGTGTCCAAGACAGCGCCGACTACATGCCTGCCTCTCAACGCAACAAAGTCCTCGCCAGCAACCTTGGCGCCGACTGGCGTGATATCTTCTCCTCCTTCGACGAAAAGCCCATAGCAGCGGCTTCAATCGGCCAAGTCCACAACGCAACTCTTAAATCTTCAGGTCAACGCGTCGCAGTAAAAATCCAATACCCAGGCGTCGCATCTTCTATTGACAGCGACTTGTCCAATCTCTCGATCCTCCTTAACGCCTCACGCCTTCTCCCGAAAGGCCTCTACCTTGACAAAACGATTGCAAACGCCCGCACAGAATTAGCCTGGGAGTGTGACTACATCCGCGAAGCCGAAATGGGTGCACGTTTCCGCGAACTCCTTTCTGATGAAATAGACATCTTCCACGTTCCAGCTATCATTCCGGAAGCTTCGGGCAAGGAAGTCCTGACAGCAGAGTTTTGCGACGGCATCGGTGTCACTAAAGTCCAAACATTCAATCAAGAGCAAAGAGACTGGATAGGAACTCATATCCTGCGTCTCTGTCTGCGCGAAATCACGGAGTTCAAATTCATGCAGACAGATCCCAACTGGACCAACTTCCTCTACAACGCCTCAACCAACAAACTCGAACTCCTTGATTTCGGCGCAAGTCGTGACTTCCCTGATAAATTCATTAAACCGTACATCAACACCCTCCTCGCAGCATCTCGCTCCGACCGCGCCACCGTTCGCGACTTGTCCATCCAACTCGGCTACCTGACAGGTCATGAGAGCCAGACAATGTTGAATGCACATATCAATTCCGTCTTAACGCTCGCAGAACCGTTCATGGATACAGCGCCTGACGTTTACGATTTCAGGGATCAGACGATCACGGATAGAGTCAGGAGTTTCATACCGGTTATGGTGAGAGAGAGATTAGCGCCACCGCCAGAGGAGACGTATAGTCTGCATCGGAAACTAAGCGGGGCTTTCTTGCTTTGTGCGAGGTTGGGGAGTCGGGTTAGGTGTAAAGAGATGTTTAGGAATGCTATGGTGAAGGCTGGGGTGGTGTAGAACAGACGGGTCAGGTCTGTACATGAATATTTCATTTATAGATATGTACATAAATGCTCGCTCGCTGGAAGAAGATATAACGGATATCACGACCGCTTTTCTGTCTTCCATGATTTCATTACTAATATTCGATGCCATACCTCTCACGATGAAATCAGCTTCTCCGTCGCCTCCAAAAAGATATCCGCTACGATACATGTCAGTCATTACCACCCCAAGACAGCCTCCAAAAACAACGGGGAACTCACCATGATGTTTCTGGAAAATCAACATCGGCCTCAACCTAACAGCCTTCTCCCCACTCCCACCAACATTAACACCCATGCCCTTCGCTCTCTTCAAGAAATCATCTCTTCTCGGACTATCCCACGCAATAAACGTCCCTTGTCCCTGACCCCTCAGATTCTGAATCTGGCCCGGGTATTGCTGCGCCAATCTTTCAAGTCCTGAGTAAAGATACTCGCCAGTATGCGCGGTATTCTCAACGAGATTGAGTCTTTCGATTTCATTGATGATAGCGCGGAAGAGGATTGTTTTTGCGGGATCCCCCATCCAGGTGTTGAATTGGCGGTAGGGCTTATTGGGCCGGAGGTCCATGTTGCCGTAGTAGTAGCCTGCTGTTTGGGCTTTCTTGGAGAATGTTACCATATCTGGGGGATCTGCGCTGTTCCAGTGCTCGTGGGCCCAGAATTTGCCTGTAGCGCCTACACCGGTTTGGACTTCGTCGACGATGAGGAGGACGTTGTGGCGTCGCGTGATTTCGCGGAGGCCTTTGAAGAAGGCGGGGGAGGCGTGGTTGTCGCCGCCTTCGGATTGGATGGGCTCGACTACCACGGCTGCGACTGGGTTGTGGAAGTTTTGGATTAGGTCTTCTGTTTCTGCTAGGCAGCGGGCTTCTTCTTCCGCGTTTTCGGATTCGTGTTCTGCGAGTGGGTATTTGAGGTGCGGGAAGGAGGCTTGAGGCCAATCGAAGGCGGGGATGTCGAGTTTGTGGATTGGTTTGCTGCGGGTAGTGGAGAGACTGCCGAATAGACGGCCGTGGAAGCCGGATCTGAAGGAGAGGATCGACATGTGTGGTGAGCCTGGAGCCTGGTTGTTCATTGCTGAGGAGATTTCAGCCTCGTTGAATTCTACGTGAGGACCTCCGCGCTCTTGACGCCGCTTCCACATGAAGGCTGCTTTGTAGGCTACCTCATTGGCGTCTGAGCCAGCCATTGCTGTGAAGACTTGGTCGAGGCCTTTTGGTGCTACTTTGAGGACACCAGTCCTGAGGATGTCGGCCCAGTCGTGTTGGGGGAAGTTGCCGAGGGCTGGACGGTTGATCATAGCGCTGGCCATCTCTGGTGATGTCGCTGATGCGAGGAGGGCGGGGTTGCTGTAGCCTATTGGTATTGAGGCGATTTGTGCGTATACGTCAAGCAGTACGTTCCCATCCAGATCTGCAATGTAGTTTCCAAAGCTGTTCTGGTAATTGGCCATCATGTTCAAACTTCGGGTGTCGAACACCTTGTCCAGGTCCTCAATTGCTATCTTGCTCTTTGGGCCTGGAATGGCCGTTCGAATTGTGGGGCCGAACGGCTCATTATGGAAGAGCGGTTGCTCAGTGCCCGTTTGGTCCACGACCTGGGCGGTTGCGGCATTGGCTGAAGGCTTGGTGGTTGTAGTGATTGGACGGATCGTGGGGAAACGGGTGAGGGGCCGAAGGCGAGACGATGCTCGTAGGAAGGAAGACATGCCGAAGGCGTGTTTACTGTGCTTGAGGTGTGGGAAGTTCAATTGACAATGATGGATGTTGGCGGGCAACCCCTAGACTTGTGTTGCCCAAATGCGGGGTCAATGGCGGTGCGCCCAAATGGTGTGAATGCCGTACAAGTTCGGCGTTGCGTCTGCTCTCTTTGATACGCCTTCAACAGTGAATTGCTGTACAGATTTTGTTTTGAGAAGGAAGTTCAGGCAATCAATTCAGTTATAGACGCATGCGAGAAGGTTGGAAAACGTGGGGCATTATTAAATTGCCGGCTTGGAGGTAGTTTTGCCTCCGCACTAGCCTCGAATAAGCAGGTTCATCCGACCGTTGAGTTATTGCGTCACACTGCATGGCACTTGAACGGTTTTCAACGGCAACGGTGAAGAACCGAAATGTGACAGAGGTGTAGAGAACTGGGCACGGGCAGAGGTACTGCCTCTGTGCTTGCCATCTCCACAAGTCAGCATCTATTGTACATGAACACCGTTCAAAGACTGCCAGACCTCGCTTATCCTGCTCCTCACGCTCGCGCTCTTGAACCAACATTCAAACTGCGCTCAAGCTCCACCTTGAATCTGTAACTCAGGAACTTGACGCTGGCGGTATTCTGGAAGGTGGCTATCATGCTCATTGTCCTCGTTGTCAGGCGAAGTCATGTTGAGTGTTTCTGGAGTGTGGGCGTGGCCTGAGATGTTCATGTCCTCGTAATGGGCGTCAGTAGCTCGAGGAGGAGGTGGGGGTGGAGGTGGCCCATTAGCATAGTTCGTTGGTGATTCGTCTGTTGAGGTATCTTCTGCAAGGTCATTAGGGCTTATGCCGTTATCTACAATATCGTTCGATGGTGTGGATGGATCCAGATGCATTCCATATGCTGGAGGGGGCGGAGGGGGCGGTGGGGGAGTCTCGGATCTTAGTCGTTTGATTGGTGTTGCGTTTTCGTCTTCTTTTTTGATGCTGTCAGGGTCGTCGTCTTCACCTCTCTTTCGCTTCAGACCCTCGGCATTCAACAGCTGGTCTAGTGGAGTGATAGGTGTCGCAGTCTCCTGCTTCGGCTTCACGTCCTCATCGTCGGACATTGCCACGTCCTGGTCGCCATCGCTATGGTTCTCTTCTTCCTTCTTTACCTCTGCAGCAGGCTCGGTCAATGCAGGCCCTCCAGACATGGCCTCTTTAGCCTTTCGCTCGACCTTTTTCTTGTCATGCTCTTTCTTTTTCGCAACTGCTTTCTCGAAGTAGTCTTGAACATACTTCTTGACCTGCTTCTCCTGCCGAGAAGAGATTCTTGTGGGATCTTCCACTCGGTGATTTTTGTAGTCAGAGCTCACGAGTTTCTTCGAGATCTGTTGAGACCGGTCGTTAGTCACACATGCGCCACACGTCCACATCGGTAATCGTACCTCTTTTGCGAATCGCTTAAGGTCGTCCCTTGATAGCTTGCCCTTGAACTTCTCCATTACATGCTTGATATGAGGAAATAGCTGCCATGTGTCAGCATGCACTAGTATACTGAGTCAGACGGTGATTGACTCACCGTATTTTCGTACAGCTTCTTTTGCTTCTCTTCGCTGTAAGTCCGCCATTTCTCAGGGCCCCCTTTGCTGTCCTTGTTGGTTTCGCCACTTGTTACCCTTGGTGTTGAAGACATGGGTTTGTCTTTTGGAGTGTTGTTTTTCTCATTGGTGATCGAATTGATAATATCCTCCAAGGCCTTGTTTGTTGAAGTGGGTTTAGGAGGTGGTGGAGGCGGAAGTGCTGGCATTGTCGGCCTTTCCCATGTCGTCTTGCCACTTGAGTCATAGTAATATGTCCTGCCATTCTCATCCGATGCTGTGAACCAGCCATGAGGCAGAGCATTGAATGTTCGAGATCGAAAGGCAGGACGAGGTCCGCTATAGAAGCCTGGACCTCGTTGCGGAAAGTTCGAACGTGGGCCGCTTGGCGCCGACGGACCTCGAGGAGCGTCGATTGATCGTGACCGCGACTTGGATTTAGAACGCGAACGTGATCTGGAGCGTCCTTTCCGTTCTTCACGACTAGATTCCCGTCGACCAAAGCGATTTGACCTCTCAGGAGTTGCCGTATTGTTGATGCTAAGTACCTCACGCTTTTTGCGAGGTATGCGGTAAGCGACTTCGAGGGTGCTCCACTCCTTCAAAAGAGAGTTGGCTTGCGATTCTACACGCTCGTCTCCACAAGACTTGAGGCCTTCAACAGTAGTCTCTATTTTCGAGTCGCTGATCTTATTACGTGTCAGTCTGGGAAATTTGTCGAGGATGTCGAAGATCTGTAGGATGACGTTGGCGTCGTTTTTCCAAAGACTCAGTGTTGAGTTAAGAATCTGATAGCCATGCATTTTGACAACCCGATTGCGAACTCGTTCATCGTCGCAGCGTTGTATCCGGTCTAGTAACTTGACAGTAATCCACTTTTCTTTGCATTGCATCAAAGTGGCCATAACCTTAGTGACGCCATTCTCGTCCAGAGACTTCGGCTGGACATTGTTGACGTACTCCTCATCGTCTTCTCCGGCCTTCTTCCTGCGAGGCTTCTTTGTAACAGCAGTATCCCAACCGTCGCCATCATCGATACCAAGTGCTTCAATAGTAGTATGTGATAATTTTGTCGCACGCTCGGTCTGAGTCTTGCCTCCGATAAACCCAGTACAGTTTGGTTCACCGCAGTAACATGGTTGTGGATTGGCTCCGTATCGGTCGACGTTGTAGTTGAAAACCAATTCTTCGCCCGCTTTAATTTTGCGCTCGGCAAAAATTCCCATTCGGAGCTTGTCGCCCACTACCCATTTGTCCACGTAGCAATTGGGATTACAAGAATGATTGCAGAATCTGCCCAAATTTCCCTTCTTAGTCGCATCAACGAACTCTCCTTTGCTAAGGGACATGAAATAGAAGTGTCTAATTCCCTCCTCGTCATACTGCAGCATCCGCCGACGAAAGCGGGCTTCGTCGATGACTTCACCTATGTACTCGTAAATGAATGCATTGGGAGATAGATCTGTATCAGCTCGTAGACCGTAGCCTTTCTTTTCGGTCTTGAAGACTGTCACATCTGCGAACTCGTGTCGTTGGAAGCGTTGATTTTGGCAGTCAGCTCCGCATCCGCAGTCGTCAACACATTCCATCTTAGTTGCACGATTGATGCAGTCCGAATCCTCTCCACATGATGAGTTGGTTTTTGTATGAGGATCTAGGAAGAAACATTAGTATGCCTTTCCGTTCCAGCGTAGTGGAAGATGTAGATTATGCCCTTACCCCACTCCTCGACACAGTCGCAATCCATAGAATCGTGCTCCGTAGACCCAATATACTTCGAGGTATAGGTACATTCTGCGATGACCTGGAAGCTGGTGCTAGCTTCTTCAGTCTTACTTGGGTGGTCATTGTAGAGGGTCGGAGGCCGTGAGACAACCTTCTGTGAGGTGCTCCGGGACAGTTTGAGAGGCTGGCCGGGCTCCTCTTTCACAGTCACATCTCCACTAATGACCTCCTCATGCTTTTCACTGCCTGTATAGGGAGATTCCGAGGCCTTTTCACATTTAATGGGTGATGGAGAGCGAGACATGGAATGTATAGATATATCTTTGGGCGTTAAGCCGGTGCTGCTGGCAGACTCCTCCACTGATCGCCTCCTTCCCGGCTCTTGCTTGATATCCCCATTTCTAAGATGTAGATCTTTTAGACTAGCTGCGGGCACATTGTCTCTCCTTGGACGTTTATCTTCTGTCATGGTTATGGAGCTTGTGTGGCGTGGTGCGAGGGTAGCTGTGTCAAAGGTGAAGATGTTGACGACGGAAGGCCAACGGTGGTTGACAAGCGCTGCCTAGGGTTCCGGCACATGGCAACGCCCGGTAATAGGTCAAGCTCCGCTGAGACTATCTGATAAGGTGCTTTTCGGAGGTATAGTGGTATGCTAGCAATGAGTCTGCAAGGCTTCTGCGATCCTAGACCGAGTGACAATTAATGAAGACACCGGGGCGATAGGTAGGCAGTGGGGCACGTTCCTATGAACTGAAGACTTCTGATACAGCAAACTTTTTGCGCGTGATGCAAATGAGTGAATGGAAGGTGTGGAAAGTGTAGAAAAGCACGGATTTCTTCAAGTGCCCAGGCTTTTAAGAGTAGTGACAGCGGTCTCAAGCAAAATTCAATGGCGCGCAATGTTTACTGGTCTCCTTACTGCCCTAAATGAACGCCGAGGCCATGTTTGTTTCACTTTGGGGTATCGTGGAGAGGTTAGTGTTCATATTGGAGGTGTATGATTAGGGAAGCTGCCCACTCGTTCAATAATCACATCTCGGGAAGTACCGCATAAGGTGTCCTAGCACACAAATTCATCTTCATTCATTCTCGATATCTAAGTACACGGAGGTCCTCAACGGCTATAGAAAAATAGACAGGAAACGACAACTGTCGCGATTGAGCCAACAATGTGTCCAGGCTTCCGGCGCACTGAACAAAGTGAAAGACAAAAGGATTCTTCTGCAAAAGAACAGAGTATGCACCGGCTTTCACAAGTGCCTCGAGAAAAGTATGAAATCAGTCCGTCGCCACGTGAAAGTCGGTCTGATGTACAAGACAAGACCCAGAAGTAGAAAGTCTAGATCGACGACGTGGCATTTGATGATGTGTCCTGAAAGCAGTGGTCAAGCGGTGTGTTGGTTGGGCACCGAGGGCACACCCTTTCAAGCGAGCAAAGAGTATATAGTCCAGCTGAAGGAAGCTGAGTAGATCCGACTTTGTAAATCTTTCCACCGACCCTACCTTCATCCATATTCTGCACACCGTGGCGAATAATAATGTGTATGGAGGTGGAATGATGATGAGGTGTCGCAGGGTGCAGGATACATGCTTTGAGGTCCTCGAGGCACCGGCTGGCCCGCGCCCCGTAAGCGACAAGGGCTTCTTTGAGCGCTGATTCGATACAGGGGTTGGGATGGTTGACCAATACGGCGACAGCATTGGACGTCGGTGCTAGATGGAATCTTGAACGAGATGTTCATCGCTGCAACCCTAAGGTCAGAAGAGGATTGAGATGTACAATGGGCGATCTGGAGATGTGTGACGAAAAGTGTGCAATGGCTTGTTGAAGGATGAATGTTGCCAGGCTCGCCAGGCTCGCAATGGCAGATCTTGGCGGCCCCCGGGGCCAATTAGAGGCGGCTCGAAGACGAACCTACTGCTGCAAGTCTTGCAGCTTGCAGTGGTGTAGCTTCCAGGAGTTTTTGATGGCCAATCCTTACTGCCAGAAATAATTCGCGTTCCTGCTCTCTTCTTCTTGCATATTCACTTCTTTTCTGCCGCATCTCAGCCTTCGTTATATGAGAGCGTTCCCTTCACCATGCGGGCACCTGACTTCTACACTCGTTTTCTACACGATCTTTAATGCTTCTGGCTCGCCCGCAATTCGGGCTGCAAACATATCTGAAGCTCGCGTGCTTCTGACCTTAGCCTTCTCAATATTACTTTACTAATATTTGGTCCTTTGACCCCATTGTTTGTACATTCATACGATCTCTCCACGCACCTACCTGGGGCAAGCTTTGGCCTACAGAGCGCTTCCCTCATGGCTTCACCAGAACAGCCTTTTGATGACCGCGAGCTAGTATGTCACTACCTTCAGACTTCTCTATACTTCATACTCCTCAAACTGCGAGGCTGCTCCCTGCGGAGTCCTCGGCACAGCCAGAGCTAATCACTGCATTTCGCCCCAACAGCGTTACTTTCTTGCCGAGCTCCTCAAAGTCTCCTCGATACACCCTTACGAACTCTTCAACCTCATACAGTCCCGGGGGATAACGCCAAACTGGAACGACATAGCGTTGCCAAACGGTGCGTAGAAGTGCCATAGCCCAGTCATGAACACGAAGCCAGCCTCCGTTCGGAAAGTGCTCCGTAACCATCTAATTCGGGCTTTCGCAAGAGTCTTGAAAAGCTAACGCAAGTCATTTCTAGGACGCTCAGTATCCGCATGCACCAAAGCCTATAACAGCCTCTTCCAGGCTCCACCAACAATGGCAACGGCAGTCGCGCCATACCAGCCTCTAAGCTCATATGAACAACCAACGCCCGTACCAAAAACAAAGAAAAAGCGCCCCCACCCCAGCGAAGGTCCACCAATATTGACGGAAGGATCTCCAATAACAATAGACCGGACACTGCAGCCACAGCTACCCAACTTCCCTTCGGTCAATGCCCCAAGTGATCCTGCCGCCTTTCAACCCGCGCCTGGCGCAATTACAGGGGAACCGCCAAGAAAGAAGCGTGGTCGCCCGAGCAAGGAAGAATTTGACAAAAGAGTCGCGGAGGCTGCACGACGCGGCGAAGTCTATCCACAGCCGAGAAAGCGCAAGACTCCGAGGGCTTCTGCAGAGGGTGTAGCAGGTTCAATCATGGTTAGTCCAGGGACTGTTGAGCTTAGCGCCCGCGGTGAAGGGTCTACCGGGAGGAAAAGGGCAACACAGGCAATGGCAGGACCGGCAGAGAGCAACCCCAATCCGGGATTCGCAGAAAGGCAAATGCCCCTGAATCCTTCGGAAAGAAACCCGGTTCTCGAAGCTACGGCAAGTGCAGCGGATAGTATGCAGATTGATACAGAGGAAGCTGTACCAAGCACAATTCCCGAAACACAGGCCTCATCATTTCCGGCCCAAGAAAGCCTCTTGGCAGGGATGAGGGAGCACGCCGCTCGAGACGCTCCAGAGACCGCGCAAAGAAGCTATACACTGAAAGAGGAGTCAGCACCGAGAAGCGAGATGGGACCACCATCAGCGACAGTAAAAAAAGCAACAACCACTCCAACGACGACATAACATATCCGACAAGAAGGGGAAGGCTGCAGCATATCAGCTCCAACGAATTCTCACGACATCATGCACTTCACGCTCTTAAAAACGAATGGGTGGCACTCGTCCTTCAGCTTTGAGCAAGCGTATTCTCCAGCGCGGCAAATTCACGCACTCACGATTCACTTAGCATGGGGGGTCAAAATCTTTGCCAGTATTTTCAGCGTACCGGACATTTTCACTTCTCTACTTCAGAATACTCCTGGCCATTTACGTTGACATGCGACCGACGATTTCTTCGAAAATGTTCGATGTTTAACATGTCTCTATAGGACTCACGGCTCCTCAGCCCACTACCTTGTTTCCTTTGTCGCCTTCGCTTCGACACTAAAATGTATACCTATGTTCTCACGGGTGTCTTTACATAGATTAGGCATCTGCTTGACTGGAGACGACTGTCTCAGAGGCCATCATAATAAACATTGGTTCTCATGCAACTATGAATAGTGACATCGCCCTCGAGTGTAAATTGGAAAAACCCTCTCTAGCATTGGACAGCCGTGAATTCATATGAAGTTCCAAGGATGGGACCTGGACCAGCAAGCGGAAATGAAATGTAAGCGGCGGACAAAGTGAAAAATCAGAGTCCAGGGAGCTTTGCTATCTAATAAAGCAGCCTTCAAGCCGAACGGCTCAGCTGTCAACATTTGAAAACTCGCATTCTATCAAGAAATGGGCGTCTCACTTTTTTCTATACTGATAGAACCTAAGTCTAAAAAACAAGTACTTTCAGATAGGACCTATCTAGATGCTCTAACCAGACTTTAGTCCCCATACTGACCATTCCTCCCAACGCACTCAAGACACAACATGAGCCAGATACTCAACCCAGGGTGTCTTCACTCCATAACAAGGGGAACCTTCGTTTCCGAAGCCACACGACTGGTGGCCTTATAGAAGTTCAATCTCTATCGATCGCCTCGTGCTCGAGAGGGTAACAAGTCAGATTTGTTCATTTCATCATTTTCGACATCTAAAAATTTTGACCAGGGTATACGCTTTTGGACCAATACCATACATTGACAAAGCGCCTTGCACAATGCTTCTCGCTCTTGAACCGCCGCATTCTTTATCATCTGATCTTCTCAACCTTCGTCATCGTCGGCGGTACCATCTCGCCTGCGATTGGCTTAGTACGCGAGTCCACAAAATTTTCATGAACATAGTGCTTACGGGATGTATTTCGCTCCTGCATCTTCGATAGCTTGCCTGACTTCTTCTGGTAGCTGCAATCACAGACTAGTCAGCCCCCAACTTTGTGCCCGGTCTTCATCCCACGCGACCATCTCCCCACCACCTGGACATTACACCGACAGAGCGCTCTGAGTCTTCTCTTAAATGAATTGTGCACTGACCGTTCCTACCACCTTAACAGCGTAGACGCCCCCAACACAACCCTCTAACCTCTGCCACCTTGCCACCCAGCTAGTGGACGGATCCGCAAGTGTGACTAGCCCTTCAAATACTTGGGATGTGCATTCTTGTACCGCTTCGGTGGAGTTGGCTAGGCCTAGAAATGATTCGCAGTTGGGGCAACCTTCGCGGAGAAAACGCTACAGAGTACAATTATTCAGTATGGATGACATGTATCACTCGAGGCGTCCCAGGAACCAATAGGAAGAGACACATACATTCTGGGTCTGAACAATCGAGCAGACCATGCAGGCGCGAAGATAGCGCTGTTGACCACCGGGTACGAAGGCAGTCATCGTAATTTCTTCTGAAGCGTTACACCGTCGGTGGATATTGAATACTCAAGGGTTGAAACGATACAGAAGCTGCAAAGGCTCCGCTGAAGCTGTTGGCAGCATGGTCGGCCCGATGATTAGCCGACGCCGATGTTTCACAACACTCTGAACCCCCATTCTCCGAGATCTCGTCACGTCGTCATATCTTTCACCGACTATCTTTCATACATAGACTTTTATTGAAGCACTTCAAGCTCCAATAACTACATATAATATTGAATAACTCTCCAATATGGGCGCCAAAGAAGAATCCGTTGAGCTGAAAGCACAAGGCAATAAGTATTTTGCTAGTCACGAATGGCTTAATGCCATAGATTACTACACGAAAGCAATAGACCTATATGACCAAGATCCATTATATTATTGCAATAGAGCGCAGGTCATTCCGCCCAGATCATATGTGGTTTCTGTACGATTTTCATGCTGACTCGTTCTCTACAGGCCAATATCAAGCTTGAACAATATGGTTACGCTATCGCTGATGCGACAAAAGCTATCGAGCTGGATCCCAAATGCGTCAAGGTATTCCATCCCGTCCGTCGGAATGGCTTGAGATACTAACACTCATAGGCCTACTATCGAAGAGCATGTGCCAACACCGCCATACTTCAGTCACGTGAGGCTCTGAAAGACTTCAAAACCGTTGTTAGGCTAGAGCCAAAGAATCAAGACGCGAAGCTCAAACTCGCAGAGTGCGAAAAGATAGTCAAAAAGATTGAATTTATGCGCGCGATCGAAGTAGATGATGAGCCCTCAGCATTCGAAGGTCTGGACATAGACTCCATGGCCGTAGATAAGAGCTATGATGGAGCGGAGTTGGGCAAGGAGATGACACAAGAGTTCATTGATGACATGATTACGAGATTTAAGAATGGCAAGAAATTGCACCGCAAATATGTCTACCAAATAATAGCGGCCGTCAGGAAGATTGTGTACGACG
This sequence comes from Stereocaulon alpinum, assembly GCA_018257865.1. Taxonomy (NCBI): domain Eukaryota; kingdom Fungi; phylum Ascomycota; class Lecanoromycetes; order Lecanorales; family Stereocaulaceae; genus Stereocaulon; species Stereocaulon alpinum. The sequence continues at coordinate 228,472 of JAEUBA010000012.1, read as the reverse complement.
AACCAACTATGGTGGAGATGGAGGTGCCGGAAGGTCACAATTTAACCGTCTGTGGTGATACACACGGCCAATATTTTGATCTTATGGAACTCTTCAGACTCAACGGATTTCCCACGGAGTCTCATTACTACCTGTTCAACGGCGATTTCGTTGACCGAGGCTCATGGTCAACGGAGATCGCCCTCCTGCTTTACGCATACAAATGGCTACGTCCCAATGCCTTCTTCTTAAATCGCGGCAATCATGAGACGGATGACATGAATAGGGTCTACGGTTTCGAGGGTGAATGCAAAGCCAAATACTCTGAAAAGGTATTCAAGTTGTTCTCCGAATCGTTCTCTGCACTACCACTAGCGACCCTCATTGGCAAGAAGTACTTCACGTTACATGGCGGCCTTTTCTCGGACGACAAAACTACGTTAGACGATGTGAGGAAATTGAACAGGCATCAGCAGCGCCAGCCAGGACAGTCAGGACTTATGATGGAAATGCTGTGGACGGATCCACAGACCATGCCCGGTCGCGGACCGAGCAAGCGTGGCGTTGGCCTCCAATTCGGACCCGATGTCACTAAGCGATTCTGTGAGAACAATGGCTTGGAAGCCGTAATCAGAAGCCATGAGGTGCGGATGGAGGGATATGAGGTTGAGCATGGCGGACGATGCATCACTGTCTTCTCTGCACCAAAGTACTGCGATAGTACGGAGAACAAGGGAGCATATATCAACATTGGACCGGATTATAAGCTGGATTTCCATAAATTCGATGCAGTTCCTCATCCTGACATCAAGCCTATGGTAAGTTCAAAGCCCCATCACGCTTTGATCACACCAGCTCGTACTGACATTCCCCTACAGGCATACGCTCAAAACTCCCTCATGTCTATGATGTAGGCCTTCGTATCGGTTCAATCTCATACCTCCTCGCTGTCCTGTACTTTAGCGGCCTGCGGCATTGATTTAGCGACATTTCCTGCATATGTAACATTGGGCATAGGCTTGGGCGGATAAGCATTCCTGGTTATTGAAGGGCACATACCGCATATAACATCCATTCATGAAAACGACATGGATTAACGTCTTTATAGAACATAAAAATAATCTTCGACGTCAAGTAGTCACACAGCGATTCTACTCTTAATCATGGTTCAAATAGCTTTTGCCCGTCGCCTGCAACGACTGCGCCTAACCATTCCCCCTTTGCTTTTACTCTCCAACTTACACTCCCATCCTTCCCGATCCACTGACTCAATGCTCCTACGACCGCGGTGCTGTCCTCTCTCGGTATTCTAATCCACACGTCCCTACCCTCAACCTTGAGGAAGTCGATGGGTATTGCTGTGCCAGTAAGACCGAGGAATTGGCTGAGTGCCGACGTCAAGTAAGTCCTGGCCGTGAGGATATCTACGGGCGGTTGCTTCGACGAGGGTACGGTGGTGGTGAGGAGGGCGAGGTGAAGGTAGGTATGTGGTGGGTTGCGGATTGTTATGGACCTGTAGACGGCTTCTGGGGCTGTTTCGGAAGGTTCTGTATGAGTAGCCGTCTTGGTAGACTCAGCTTCAGGTGATTCTGATGCCATTGCTGGCATGTGAGTATGCTTTCACATTGAGAAAGATACTTCATGAGGATAGCAAGAGTGAAGGATCGTTGGAGCCACCAATAGAGGGGGATATCACCCGCATTAGCGCCCGCATGTCGGCTGCGGCTGCTGCCTCTGTCAAACGATTCACTTTCCACTCTAACAGCTGCCATACAACTTTGATCATTCTCTTAATATCCGTATATTTGAGAACACTTTACCTGGCCATCATGGCTACCCCGTCCCCGTCAACGGCGCTCGCCAAGCGCTCTCTAGACACATCTCTGATGCCCCCACCGCCACCTCCAAAGAGAATAAAACGCCCCGCCAAAGTTCTAGATGAAGATGACTACACTGATGCTCTATCACATATCATAGCTCGAGACTTCTTCCCAGGCCTACTTGAGACTGAGTCCAAGCAAGAGTATATGAATGCGCTCGACTCACAGGACCACGAATGGATCGCAGAGGCTGGGAAGAAACTTACGGAGGTAATGACGCCTGGACCAGATGGGAGAAGATTACGAGGGAGACGAGGCACAAGCATGACGCCAGCGTCAAGATTATATGGACGAGGTGGAGAAACTCCTAGAGCATGGCAAGGCGACACTCCTATGTCGGTAGTATCTACGGCCTCTACCAGTACGAGCACAAAGCCAGACAAGCCAGAGATCGATACAAATATGAGCCTCAGCGCCTTCCAAGAAAAGTATACGAGCGAAGATAACGAAAGCTTCTACAAGCTTCTCGACAAGCAGAACCAGAAAAAGGCAGAAAGGTACGCCTGGATGTGGGCCGGCAACAAAATACCAGCTGCCAGGCAAATAGCCCACCGCAAACGCGAGCGGCTCCTGGCTGCGAACAAAGTCTCAGAAGAAGCCGAGAACGGTAAACAGCTCACAGTTATTGATCCCAAAGACAAACGCCCGGCTATGCCAGATACATGGGTTTTCCGGCCAGATAACCACTTTATGTTCGCACCAGGTTCGATTGAAGACACTACACAAACGGTTGCCCAGAAAGCCGAGGAATTATCCCTTGCGCCCCCAAAGGCCGTCGTCTACGACAATACTCGCCTCGCTCCCTCCCCCGTCAGCAAAGATGAAGATTCGCTTATACCTCCTTCACCGTCCCTCTCCGCGGTCCGGGACGCCATAGCCGGCAAGCCGCGCCCTACACGCTCAGAAGTATCGTTTTCTGGCGCAGCTACACCTCGAGTAAACGGCTACGCTTATGTGGACTCCGAACCCGACGCCGAGCCTTCTCCCTTCTCAACTACAAGCATGCTGGGAATTGGCGACAGCACGCCCAATCCATTCAAGCTCAAAGAAAGTAGCAAGCGAGAAGCGCTACATCATCGCATGGTGGACAGAGTAGCCAAAGGCAAAAGAGCTATGGGAAGGAGAGAAGAGGAGCTAAGGACACCAGTGCCGAGATTTGCAAGTAGTCCGAGGATAGCAAAGGGAGGCATGACGCCTGCGGCGCAGCGGTTGATGGGGAAGGTAGCTGGTAGTGGGGCGACGCCCAGAGGCCTGTGGGAAGGGAAGACACCGACGGTGAAGAGTGGGTTGAGAGAGGGGTGGACGCCGAAAATTGTGGAGAAGTGAGGGAGTATGAAGTTGTTGATGATCATGACCAGCATAGCGATTATACCCCTAGAATTTGATCTGAATTTCCAAAGTCCATGCTCCTTGTTATACAATTTCCTATATTCGTGAACTATTGTGCAAAGGAAGTTAAGAGCTTGAGAATAAAACATTCGGACTCTGTGAGCCTACCTAGCTCAAGGTCCTTGCTACAAGCAAATGCATCATTCGAAGCAAGCACTGGAGCTAAGTCCAAACAGACTGAAATTCCTATCACGAGCCTTCCACTTTACACCAGCAGATCTTCCTTGCCTACGGCATGAATACTATCACTTACTGTGTCGGGACGCGTCGTGACGAGTACTTTTAGCATTGAGGATGGAGTAGTCCAATTGCTAGCGCCAGCTGAGCAGGAGTGAAAGAAAAGACTGCTTATGTTCAGCGAGATTGACAACAGGATTCACATTTCGATGAGTCCTTCGGTTGAGAGATATTTCGACTACCACAGAGCCTCTACAAAATGCTTACAAAAACAACTCCGAGCCGACGACACTCTCCGCCTTTATCTCCCTGAGTACTTAGCTCTTATGCAGTGACCAGGCCCCTCTACCAAACCATACCTCAGAACTCTCAAACCACGCTACCAATGCTACTACAAGCACATATTACTTCGCCTCAGACATACACAGCCACAGACATGCATATGATCGATACGCACCACCGATCAAGCAATAATTTCCCCTCGGAAGATGAATCGAAGAGCGACAATGTGAGGTAGGAGGTACAACCAGTACACATGCGTGGGAGAGTCTATCATGCGCGGTGATATTCCTCATTTGGATAGGGGGTTCAAAAGGGTTTAGTATGGGCGCAAGTGGCACAGGTATGGTTTCTGTTATCCTTGGGGTAGGTTGTGCTTGAGTTTTGTCGTTAGGCTAATTGAGTTTGCAAGATGGTGGTCAGTAATGTTGTATCATTTATTTTGAGGATATGGTGTTGTTGGGGCTGTGGTTTGCGGGGCGTGGGTGCTGGAGGTAGGGTTCCATTGGCTCTGTGGGGATAATGATTTGAGAGGTACTTGGAGGAGCGAAGGTGTGTTGAGTAGGGATAGTGGGTTCAGGGGGTTTGTGGGTCACGTTGGTAGCCGTGAGTCCGGTGTGGCTTGTTTGCTGGAGGATAGAGCGTAGGTGTTGGAGGTATGACATCCTGAGATAGCTACTTGAAGACAATCAATATATATGGGTATCGTAGACATCTTACATTAGGGTTGTCTAGTATACATTGGATAGCTGTTAGAATCGGTACTTAGATGCATGACGGCAAATGTGAAGTACGACAATACGTCAGAGAATGTTCTTTGATAGCTGGAGCTGGTCCAAGCTTGATATTGTGTAATCAAATCTGTTGATACCTTGAAATAAGCGGCATAGCTTCACCTATCTCACATGGTTTAGTCGCTATCGTTCTCCCCGGGTCATTGTACCCGTACTGTAGTCCGCAGTGAGTACTTGAAGCACTTGGCCACTTCAAGGTAACGTTGAAAATCCGCATGTACCTGTTGTACTCTGGTCAGCTTAAGCAAGCGAAAGCGTATCCCAGGAACAGTTGTTCTTCCACCTTAAACTCTCTTTCCGCGCTTCTCTTGCCCCTGAGATGCGTCGTGGGTGGTAGATCCGGCGGTCTTCGACTTCTCCTAGTACCTGTTGTCCTCGATGTGTCTGTATCGAGAATTTCTGAAGACGGGTGTTTAGTTCGCTGTCAGGCCGTGGTGGCGAGCGTGGTGGCGAGCGGTGAGGTTGGCCGGCAACTCCCTTGTTGCAACACTACGACGGGGTGATCGTGGTTTATGGTCCTTATCGAGAACTGGGAGCACACATAGGGAGAGCTGCAGTACTTCTCGTATCCGCCTCGTCGTTCAGCCACCTCTCATCTCCACCAATGCATCCACAACCTTGTCCACTCCGTCATTAATCTTCTGCATCTCCGCTGGACCCATCTTCTTCAAAACGTAAGCCGCAACATCTCTGCTTTCTCTGCTCTCCGGTCGCCCTATTCCGACTCCGATCTTCGTAAACCCTGCGCCACCTAGACTACTGAGGCAACTCTTTAGTCCATTATGACCTTTCGTACTTCCTCCAACCTTGACTTTGACCTTGCCCATCGGGCTTTCTAACTCGTCATGCACGACGACTAATTTCGCATCTGAGCGTTCTTCGCTCGGTAAATCTTTCAAAAAGGCTTTCCAGGCTGTTGCGACTGCTGGGCCAGAGGTGTTCATGAAGGAGGGAGACTGCCAGAGAGTGAGGTCTTCGCCGCGTGAGAGGAGGCCATTGGCGTAGATACGAGATTTGATAAAGGGGGGCAAACCAAGGTGCTGTTGAAGGGTCGAAAGGAGGGTATGACCTGCAGAGTGGAAGGTGTTCTTGTAGGCTGGGGGGGGATTGCCAAGGGAGGCGATGAAGAGGCGGTGGAGGGTCATTGAATTACGTCCAGTGAAGGTCTGATGAACGTGCAGGTGAATGTATACAGTACATTCGAGACCGTTCGTAGAGAGCAGGATGTAGTAGTTATACAGAGAATGAAGGATTATAAATCAAAGATTTGTCTAGATTAACGGTCATTAGCGCGAGGTGTCCTCAGAGTCATACAGGCTTCCCAACTAAAACTTCATGCCTTTGTGCTCGCATTGGTACACGCTTTGAGACGTTGTTTCCATGTCAAGGGCAGTAACATTTGCCTTTTGGACGATAACAAAATCCTTCCCGACGGAGTCAAGTCGCTCCACGCCTTACCTTAGGGATGCCTAAGCGTAGGGATTCCGATGACTTGCAGGCGCAACTGCCGCCGGGAGTACCCGAGAGGCATACGCCCGCAATAGGGCTCTGGGTCGAAAGCTGGAATGGTCATCTAACCTGTCCTACAGAGCTCTTCCCTTAGTCTGTTGCAGATGCTATTGAACTGCGGGTTTACTACTGAGCTGCTTGCACGTTGTAACGGCCATCTGTTTCATGTAGCGGGCAGAAGGGTGAAGCACCCGCTATGGGTACATCAAGAGAGCCCAGTGAGGATGCTATCATCGAATTCAATATAATCGCCAATCTCTCACGTGGGCAAGCCATACAATGGCTGAAGGTATCCACCGTCGAACTGCTCTTTGATTCATACTGGGCTGACCGTGTAAAATAGGCTCACAATAACGACCTGAACAATGCTGTCAATGCCTACTTCGAGAACCCTGGAGCCACTCCCGAAGTGGTGAAACCTTCTCCTTGCATGCGGCACTCAGCAATGGCTAACACGCAAGCAGCAAAACCAAGTTACCTGGGATGAAGAACAGTTCCATACAGACAAGACGAGCAATGTACAGCAGGCTCAAAATTGTGAGAGCCCCTTTACCTACGACGGACCTTTCATAATGGGGAGTGATGTCAAAATGCTTGAGATCATACGCTGACTCAATTGCCTCCTCCAGCATTCACTATTCACCCCTCCGATACTCTAAAGCCAAACATGTTCGACGCCCCTTCCAGACCACCTTCCAGGGTGAGCCTCACAGGCAATGGCCTGCCCGACCGTACGTGCATTCTGTCGGAGACGACTCGGAAACTAAGCTGACCAATACAACACAGTTAGAGATCAGGATATAACTGGCGATTCTGAAGAAGAGCAAATGAGAAAAGCAATAGCGATGTCGAAAGGCGAGGATCCTGATCTTACTCCTCAAGAAACTGGAATTCTTGATCCCCAGAGTAAGAAATTTGGTCCCGCGACTCGTTCACATTACGAGCCAGCGAAATGGGCGTTGACCTTTGCTGGAGCCCAGACCCAAGAGATCTTGTTGAATCCTGAGCCGAATGACCGCAGACGTCAGAGAAACGCCCCAGTTTTCATCAAACCCTCTCCGAGTGGCCATCGCCTACCAGCTCTCATAACAATACTGCATGCAATACCCATGGCGAGAGAAGCGCTGCTAAATAGGACTTACACCTTACCAGACTATGGGATGAACAAAGAATGGTGGGACGGAAATGAAATCAAAGTACTCAGGATTGTCAACATGGATTCCGAGGGGCGACGTACCAATGGAGACGATATCATATATGAATGTCAACGTCTAATGGCCTTCCTTGATGATACAGATAGGGCGTACGGCAGTACTGATGCCTTGGCAGGTCTAGGTGGCCTTGACAGGTACGAAAGTGACAAAGTTGCCCAACTGTTGGTAAAATGGCAGGGCGCTACATCTCACTCTACAAAAGATGCTCCTCTGGCGAAGATGTTTGAGTCGAGGGGTTTGAAGATGAACAAGACAAACCCTGAAACTGCTCAGAGGGAACCATTCTGGTGTCTGGTACTCGCAGTCGAGAGCGAGTTGTCCGGCAAAGGTCTGACACTGTACGAACTTCTGGACTCTGTCCTGTGGGACGATAACAATGAAGATGAAGTGGGTTTTTTAGAGCAAGTTGGGGAAGTGATAACGGTCGAAGTCAATAATCACGCAACGCATGTTGCCGGACTGGGGATTGATATTCCGGCGATTTGGTACCCGGACAGATATTTGCCATCAGCTACCGAGCAAGCAAGTGAAATGAGAGCTCGCAAAGCCGAAGTAATCGCTGAATTGCAGAGTAAAGTGGCAGCACGATCGAGGATGACGCAGGCAAAGAAACTGTCTGGGAATGCCGAAATAGATGCCACTCGACTGCTTGCAAAGGCGACAGCATACTTTGAGCAAACTCTCGCTTACAAACAGGCCTCTGAAGGACAGGCTGGGATTAATGGAGTATCTCAAGCACACGAACAAGACCTAGGGTCTTCTGCAGAATTGGCAGAGGAGCTGAAAACTCTCACCGAGAGAGTGACACATAAGCTTGAAGGTGTGCACTTATGATCCTATTATGGAGGACGACACTGACCGGAGGTCTTAGCTTTTGAGAAAGTTCGAGAGGAAGCCCGTGAGAAGCTGAAAGAGATCTTGCAGCTGTATACCAAAGCTTCTGAAGATCCAAAAGAGCCTCCCCACCTGAAATATACACTTCGTGGCGTCTCGACCAATCCACATACAATGTACCTTCTTGAGAGAACTAAGCTAGAAGATGAGAACGACATGCTCAGCACGGATGCTAAGGATTGGCAATGGTGGAAGATTGAATACGTGAGCAGCGACGCGAAGCCAATAGTATACACGAAGATTACCGAGGATGATGTCTTAAAAGCCGCAAGCATCGAATCTCGAAGTACTCTTCTAGTTTATGCTACTGAGCGTGCAGTCGCTTATGAGGTTGGGGATCTACCATCACAGCTTCGCAACTTCGTTCGCACCGACAATCTCAACTTTAGCGCCGAGTTGGAGGGCTGGAGCCCTGCTAAACCTGCCACACCGACCAAACGCAAAGCCGATGAGGACTCTGATATGGAAACGCAATTCCATCGATCACCGCCTTATGACAGAAGCATCGACAACACTATATCAAACGACGATTTCGACCCAAATCCACCAAGCTATAACTCTAGCCCGTCGCCGCCTGCGCTCCCAAGTCGGCGCCCTGTCGCTCGCAAGGTTGGCACTACTGGCAGCTTCGATGACATAATCCCCACGACCCTACGTGCAACGGGGCTGACGATCGATCCTACTTCCATGGCCCTTGACTCGGATCTAAAAAGTGACGCTGGACAGGAAATGCAGGAGCGGGGAGGTCATCAGAGTCTATTGCCTCGACGGAAGGACAGTAAGGGTGGGTACACGTTAGCGAGCTATGTGCCTGAGATCAATATGGAGGATGATGAGGAAGATGAGGATCAAAGGGGAGGCAGACATGGGGACCATTGATGATTGGGATACCCCCCCCTCTAGTACACTTTAGCGACTAGCACATGACCTTGGTCATGCACTTGTAATACGAGACCCCTGGATACTACTCTACAAGTCCTTTTACAGCCTAAGTTACAGATATTGGGCTCCCTTTGCAGTGACTCGGATTTAAGGAGTTAGTGTTATCCGTCCGAGCATTTCTTGGTACGTAAGCTATCTCTAGACTCTTGGTAAGCTATCTCTTGGCACTGAGTCAGCCCTATGTTGCTTATTTGCGTCACAAATGATTGAGCATCATCCGGCTATCGGATTTTTGCAATTGCTATTACAAGGCAGCAAAACATGACGACGTGCCTAACACCATCACCTGCGCCGTTTCGCTTGGATAAATCCTCGAACTTCGTGGATTGAAGAGCTGCAGGAGCTTGGACGGCTGGGAGAAGGTGCAAGAGCTAGCGATTGGGAAGGAAGAGGAAGCTTAGCATGCAGTCCACAACGGCCTCACAAACAGTCTTCTCGGCCAACATCCTACAGGAGCAATTATGGCCCGACTACCTCCGTGCTACAAAAAAAGGCGAGTATACACAGCCGCTGTGCGGTAACAACGAAGGCTGGGGCCCAATCAGTCCCTTCAGATATGACTTCACACCATGTTTTCTTGACGTCTGGATCAGTGTTGTGGCAGTGTTTGGTATTGTCTTTGGTGCAGCCGCCATATGGTGGTTCTTTCAGAAAACAAGACCAGCTCCGGTTCGCAAGAACTGGCACTTCTATGCAAAGTTCTCCGTCATCGCGGCTCTGATCCTGACCACCGCGCTGCAAGCATGTCTCCAGGTAGTGGCAATGCCAGGAATATGGTTCGGCGACTTCAGATTTTGGACCTCTATAATCACATTAGTCTCGTTATCAATCATCGGCTTTATTCAATACATTGAGCACTGGCGGAGTCGGCAGCCTAATGGTGTTGTGCTTTTCTACTGGCTCCTCCTCCTAATAGTCTTCGCCGTGAAGCTTCGATCGCTTATATCTCAGCAAGCCTTCCGTACTCGACTACCTTATTTCGTTACGTTCTGTGTGAGCTTTGGCCTCGCTGGACTAGAATTTGGGTTGGAATATCTGGTGCCGAAAAAGCAGTCAGCCTACGATGCGTTAGGAGATGAAGATGAATGCCCTATCGAATACGCTGATATTTTCAGTATCCTTACGTTCAGTTGGATGACACCTATGATGAAATACGGGTACAAGCAGTATCTTACGCAAGATGATATGTGGAATCTGAGAAGACGAGACACGACGAAGGTAACAGGTACTATACTGGAGGAGACTTGGGCGGATGAGCTTGAAAAGAAGCGCCCTTCGCTGTGGATAGCATTATTCCGTGGATTCGGTGGCCCATATTTTCGAGGCACAGTCATCAAGACTTTCAGTGACACTTTGTCATTTGTGCAACCGCAGCTGCTACGCCTTCTGATTTCTTTTGTCGACTCCTACCGAAATAGCAACCCACATCCTCAACCAGTCATTAGGGGTGCCGCAATATCTCTGGCCATGTTTGCTGTATCAGTATCGCAAACAGCCTTGCTCCACCAATACTTCCAGCGTGCATTCGAGACAGGCATGAGGGTCAAGTCTTCATTGACATCAATGATTTACGCCAAATCAATGAGGTTGTCTAATGAGGGTCGTGCTTCGAAGTCTACGGGAGACATCGTCAATCTCATGGCTGTCGATACACAGCGGCTTCAGGACCTTACGCAGTATGGCCAAATGCTATGGTCTGCGCCCTTCCAGATCGTACTGTGCATGGCATCGTTGTATCAATTGGTCGGTATCAGTATGTTGGCAGGTGTTGGTGCTATGATTCTTATGGTACCCGTCAATGGCCTGATTGCTCGAATCATGAAGAACCTTCAGAAAAAGCAGATGAAGAACAAAGACGCCAGAACTCGACTGGTGACAGAGATTCTGAACAATATGAAGAGTATCAAGTTGTTCGCCTGGTCAACAGCCTTCATGAACAAGCTCAATTTCGTCCGAAACGAGCAGGAATTAAAGACTCTCCGCAAGATTGGTGCTTCCCAAGCCTTTGCGAACTTCACGTGGTCTACTACGCCCTTCCTGGTCTCATGTTCTACCTTCACTGTGTTCGTTCTGACGAGAGACGAGCCATTGACGACCGAGATAGTCTTCCCAGCTTTAACGTTGTTCAACCTGCTTGGATTCCCTCTAGCCATTCTTCCAATGGTTATCACATCCATCATTGAGGCAACAGTAGCAGTTGGGCGTCTGACAGATTTCTTTACTGCGGAAGAGTTGCAACCTGATGCAGTGCAAAGTAGGGATCCTGCAATCAACGATGACGATGAATCCGTCCGCGTCCGTGATGCTACTTTCACATGGGATCGAAACGAAAGTCGTAGATGCCTAGAAGATATCAATTTTGTTGCACACAAAGGCGAATTAAGTTGCATAGTAGGCCGAGTTGGGTCGGGCAAGTCGTCTTTCCTGCAGTCTATTCTCGGAGACATATGGAAGATCCATGGAGAGGTGGTGGTTTACGGACGTACGGCATATGTAGCGCAGCAGTCCTGGGTGATGAATGCAAGCGTCAAAGAAAACATCGTTTTCGGGCATCGATGGGATCCTCAATTCTATGAGCGTACGATACATGCTTGCGCATTTACGGAAGACCTGAAAACACTTCCCGATGGCGATCAAACAGAAGTTGGAGAGCGAGGAATATCGCTATCCGGTGGACAGAAGGCTCGCCTGACTTTGGCCAGAGCTGTATACGCTCGCGCCGACATCTACCTACTTGATGATGTTCTCTCCGCTGTCGACCAGCACGTGGGACGACACTTGATTGATAACGTTCTTGGACCGAGAGGCCTGCTCGCTGGCAAGACTAGGGTCGTAGCAACGAATTCCATCCCTGTACTTTTCGAGGCGGACTTTATCACATTGCTCCGTAATGGTAAAGTTTTTGAGAAAGGCACATATCAGCAACTCATGGCGATGAAAGGCGAAGTCGCAAACCTCATCCGTACAGCCAACAACGAAGAGGAGCAAGAAACACCGTCTCCTAGCGTTGAGGACAGTAAAGACTCTACAAGTTCCAGTAGCGAAGACTCTAAGACAATTTTCGGTACGGGCATGGGCAACTCTTTGGAAGATCCTGCGGACGAAAAAGATGAGGCCCAGGAAGGCATCACACAATTGGCGCCTATTCGAGCAAACGCCGGCACACGGCGAAGAGCGAGCAGCAACAACACGTTGCGGCGTGCAAGCACAGCGTCTTTCAGAAGGCCACGTGGTAAGCTGACGGATGAAGAGGGAGAAGGCGTCAAGTCAAAACAAAGTAAAGAATTCTCGGAGCAAGGCAAAGTCAAGTGGAACGTGTACTTGGAATATGCCAAGACCAGCAACTTGCTTGCTGTCTCGATCTACTTGGTGATGCTCATTGGCGCACAGACAGCACAGATTGGGGGCAGCCTCTGGCTCAAGCAGTGGGCCGAGGTAAATCAAGATTATGGCGGCAACCCACAGGTTGGCAAATACATTGGCATATACTTCGCCTTCGGTATCGGTGGCGCTGCTCTAGTGGTAGTCCAGACACTTATCCTTTGGATATTCTGCTCTATTGAAGCTTCGCGTAAGCTACATGAGAGGATGGCCTACGCGATATTTAGGTCGCCCATGAGCTTCTTCGAGACCACACCGTCTGGACGGATATTGAACCGCTTCTCCAGCGACATTTACCGAGTTGACGAAGTGCTTGCAAGGACTTTCAACATGCTGTTTGTCAACAGCGCTCGAGCATTTTACACCCTTGTACTGGTCGTTGTATCTACCCCAATTTTTGTTGCATTGATCATTCCTTTGGGTGCAGTCTACCTATATATCCAACGTTACTACTTACGTACCTCGAGAGAGTTGAAAAGACTTGACAGCATAAGCAGGAGTCCGATCTATGCACACTTCCAAGAATCTCTCGGCGGTATCACCACCATCCGGGCCTATCGCCAACAGAACAGGTTTGCTCTAGAAAATGAGTGGCGAGTTGATGCAAATCTCCGCGCATACTTCCCTTCAATTAATGCAAATCGTTGGCTGGCAGTTCGACTCGAGTTCATCGGCTCTTTTATCATTCTGGCGGCTGCCTCCTTTGCAATCGTATCGGTAGCCACCGGCAGTGGCTTGTCAGCAGGGATGGTTGGACTAGCCATGTCGTACGCCCTGCAGATCACTACGAGTTTGAACTGGATAGTCCGGAACACTGTGGAAGTCGAGACGAACATTGTCTCGGTTGAGCGTGTTCTAGAGTACGCCAGGCTACCGAGTGAAGCACCAGATATCATATCTAAGCGTCGGCCAAAGATTAGCTGGCCTGGCCAAGGAGCTGTTGACTTTAACAATTATTCGGCACGCTACAGACCCGGCCTGGACCTTGTGTTGAAAGATGTTAATCTCCACATCAAAAGTCACGAGAAGATCGGTGTTGTGGGTCGCACTGGAGCAGGAAAGTCATCTCTGACTTTGGCTTTGTTCAGGATCATCGAACCCGATACTGGCAACATCTCGATTGACGATCTCAATACCTCCACGATTGGTCTTTTGGATCTGCGTGGTAGGCTTGCAATCATTCCACAAGATGCAGTACTGTTTGAGGGTACTGTCCGGGACAACCTGGACCCAGGTCATATCCACGACGACACCGAACTCTGGTCCGTTCTTGGTGAGTTTGCCACCATGCATGCTATTCCTACTTAATGCTATGATCACATCTGCTGACAATATTTGGAGACCATGCCCGACTCAAGGAGCATGTCTCGAGCATGCCTGGAGGACTAGAAGCGAGCGTACATGAAGGAGGTACGCCTCACGTCCTCACAGGAAACCGGACTACGAGCTGACGTCATACTACAGGTTCAAATCTATCTGCCGGTCAACGTCAGTTGGTCAGTTTAGCGCGAGCTCTTCTCACGCCAACGAACATACTGGGTTAGTCCCTTTGGCGTATAGACATGGCAGCTATGTTACTAACGAACCTTTGACAGTTCTTGACGAAGCGACCGCCGCAGTTGACATCGAGACCGATGCTATGCTGCAAACAACCCTGAGAAGTAACATGTTCAAGGACCGCACCATCATCACAATCGCCCACAGAATCAACACCATACTCGACTCTGATCGGATTGTTGTTTTGCATAACGGCAAAGTGGCAGAGTTTGACACTCCTTCGATTTTAGTGCGGAGGAAGGGTCTATTCTATGAATTGGTAAAGGAAGCTGGCCTACTGGACAGCGTTGAGCAGTGACACTGCCAATTGACAAACGAAATCTCGGTGCATAGCCAGCGGGGTCTGCATGCAGGGTCTAAAAAAGGTGCATAGCAAGGGAGGCGAAGGATACATGGAAAATACGACTTTGCCATAAAGCTAGGTCTTTATCGATTAAGCGGACCATGATCCTTCGGAACCGGAGCACTCGGGTATATCTCCAGGTTTCACAGATGGCTCGTGTCCCCGCGGTCCTGCCAGATGTTCGCCAGATTGCCTTTTAATACCCCGGGAGCAATCGACCTATCGAGCCTATGTCTCGGCTGCGTGGCTTTCCGATGCCGCTACTAACAACTAGCTTCATGCACAGTACCCTTTTCGGGATACCACTAGATGAACAGAGTGTACATGATCTTATCTCGAGTCAGGAATCTCTTTCTCCACCCAGTACATGTCCAGTTCCAACTTGATGTTGAACGCCTTTGAATGACTAGCAGTGTACCAGATAGGCCTGGAACAATCTTATCCTGAAGAGCACCGTTTCTTGACTAATTATGACGGTAGACCCTAGTAGCTCGTCGGCCTTTGCCGGAGATACTCGTTTCCCTCGGTACTGGGAATTGCCTAAGACTTCGTCTGGTATGATCCGACGAAATTGCTGCACCTTAGACCCACAAAGTGTCTCCAGTATCGAGCTAGTAACCCTTGCTGCATATCACCCACCTTTTTGTTATGACTTGATTGTTGGGCAAAAATTTATAGCAGCAATCCCAGTGTTTGATGCTTTCCAAACCTTCTCCAGGACCTGAAGACGCTGTTCCTTGCGCGGACGTGGAGATGATCAGATGGAAGTTTGCAGTGTTTGACGGGGATGCAAGCTCGCGCTTCCCCGGCCCAAGGCCGAGATCGTTGTCTCACGCCAGCGAGATGGCTTGTCAAATTGACGAATGGAATGACATGCAGTCAATCTCAGTAGTGGTTTGGCTTTATATTTCAGAGGGCTTCAATTCGGTTTGATCGGTGTATTCCCAGTCATTTGATTTCATCAATACCATCACTCTCCTGTCTTCGCTTTTGAGCAACACTGCACAATTTGCAATAACTGTCTGGTATCTGAAATGTACACTTTTGAAGTTCGAGATCCCAGGGTGGGTCAATAACACTACTGAAAAAATTACGGCGCGCTTACCCGCGAGCGACCACATAATCGTCAACAACACGGTCAACGTCTCGAGCATACACATTGATTATTCGAGCTGTGTAACTTGGTCAGTTCTACTCCGGATTATCAAATTTTTGGGTACTGGGACTTCCCTGCTATTTTCTTCTGTGTACAATACAATTCCAAGCCTGTTAGGCCTGTTAGTCAGAGGACTACTCGCCTTGGTCGAATACGTCGTCTTCGACGGCGCGGTCGTCTCTACATTATGCTTAGATGTTTGCTTCGATTGTGGTCGGTATGCAGCTATTCCAGTCAAAAGATATCTTCCATACACAATTCACGGCACCTAACCATGAAGGACATGGTCTTATACCTATCACTAACAACGCAAGACAGCAAACTTATACTGGACACAACAGACCTAATTGCACGCATGCCGACCGCCCCTTGCCTTCCTTGCCTCCTGCCTCCTATAGACTACAAATTCCCTACGAAGTAAATCATCTCAGCCATAGCCTTTCAAGACAACCGCATCGCGCCACCTAGTGTTATGGTCGTACTACTCAACCCGAAAGGTGAAAGGTCTAACTCGCCAGACCAGAAGAGGAACACAGTTCGCAATCCTGCTGGCGACAAGGCCATCGATGAGTCTCTGCACCAAGCCCAAGCGGTGGTATCGCAAGCAAGACGATACGTATGTACACTATTGAGTTGCAATATCATGAATATAGGAGCTAATCTGGTTTGCAGATTACACTGGCGACACAGAACTCAAATGGTAGCCATTCAAGCAAGAAACTTATCATCCGTGATTCTGGCGATGCTTACCTTGTGGATGAGACAAGGCTAAATGACCAAAGAGTACGCATCCAAGATGTATTGCCACGTGGCTTCGTACAACAATTATTCTACCACTTCTTTGATACCGAGGCATCAGAAGTTGAGACAGAAGATGGTTAGCATTCCTGCATCACCCATAATATTGTTTTTCCCATTGAACGGTTCACAGATCTAGAATTCGAAGGTCACCTGATTGAGACTGACCGAGCTCGCAACACTCCGGGGGCAAGGCGCAACGAGCGATCCACTTACACATCCTTCAGAACGAAGAGGAGCCTGCAAGAAAATGCCGTGGCTCCTGGCAAGCGCCGAAGGCCCAGTACTCAGGAGCGAGATGCGGTCAAGATCGATAATGATGATGACGATAACGACTCGGAGGCTAATCTGCCCGATGAATGGGAGGGCACAGAATCGGAGCTCGAAAGCATACGCTATGACCAGATATGTGATCGGTTTTATGGGCCAAATTTCATGTTCCTTGGTCAATTAGCTTGTAAGGATGTTGGCAGGCAATGGATTAAGATGTGTCACCCTCGCAAACAGTCGAAGTATCCGTACAATGGCGGTGCCACCGCGGCGCAGTCGCAACGCGACTTTGGGTACAAGGGGGAGCTGAGCAAACCGCGTTGGTGGCCGAGTAGTGACGGCTGGCGTTCTGGACATGGCTGTCGGCATATTGAGCCGGACCATCAGAGAAGACTCGGTTAGTCTATCTCGTATACAGCAACTTGTTCGGCGCTAACTACGCAGAGCGCGTGTTCCTGCTCAAACACATATTACGTTACGGAGGGCTATTCACCCAGGAGAAGCTGAAAGAGAGTACTGCGAAGATTGACCAGGAGTATTCTAAGAACTGGACCCCGGAGAAGGTTAACAGGCTGGCATTGATTTACAAGATCAGACAAAAAGAGATGGAATATGAGGATGGTTTGGTTGGTGAGGCTTCCTTGACTTTACCCAAGCTGACCTGGTCGCATGGCTAAGACCGCTCCAGATGGCGACGCAAAAGTCTCCGTCCCAATTCCCTATACTGGCAAGGGCAAAGCTCGAGCTGCGCTCAAGGCCGAAAGGCCAGTCCGCGTGAAGAAAGAACACCATCGACGACAGCCAATGGAGCGCGCCACGATGCCAGCTCCAACTGCGGACATGGGCATCGGAGCAGCAGCAGAGGTGGAGAATAGGGCCACTTTTACAGTAACGCACGGGGCAGAGCCTAGCATCGTTCAAGATATAGCAATGTCAGTGGCAGAAGACACAGCGGACAAAGCTACCGTTGTGCTAAGCGCGTTTGAGGTCCGCTCTTCGCAAGACGGTCTACCAATGCGCTCTCCTGGCTTTCCAGTGGAGCAACAACATGCTCACGCCCAGGGCCAGCGACGACATCGAGACGCCACAAGGCGATCTTCACCAATGCAGCGAGCTTTGACTCAGGCGGCTGTCAACCAACATGGTGACCTTCCCGTAAACCCTCACTTACAAGCCACTATTCCACGGGAATCAACCGCACAGCAGCAAATGCCTTCCTTCACGCCTGCCCATACGCCTAACCTGGCGCCAAGTACTAGGCCATTCTTCGATAGTCCAGGCTTCCAGCAACCCCACCAAGCATTCATCGCAAGCCAAGGATACACCCATGACCCTAGTCAGGCCCGTAGAATGGAAATGGCGCATGGACCTCGCGGCATTGGCAACCCCAGTACCATCCCAGCTACAGGGCCTCCAGGCCAAATTTTACCGCCTCGCCTTGTCGCACCTAGAACTCCCAGGTTCGCTGCATCATCTTCAGGCCTGGCTGGCTTGGACACATCCAGCATGACACACTGGCCCAGAGGTAACTGGTCCACAGCACAACACGACACTGAAGGCCCGATGTATAACGAAGGCGCTAATCTCAATGCTTTGCTTACATCTAATCCGAATCTGTCCAGTGCGAGCTCCTCATTCAGCAACAACATATACGAAGATTCTGTAGAGTCTAATAAAAGCGGCGTACCGCTAAATGATTACTTTCCACAGCAGGCGCAAAATGAGGAACTAAGACAAGAATATATGAATTGGTTAGGTCCGCAAATTGGTGATAACGCAAGCCAGATGTATCAACCTGGATCTTTGGGGGATGGATCAATGGTGTTTGAGGCGACCTACGATCCGTATGGGCCGGGAGGTCAAGGACATCAGTGACTCGATTATTGTTGCTAGCACCCACACCTGGTAAATCGCCATTCAACACCAAGACGTCTTACGATAGCTTACCTACGGTGTTACCGTCAATCGAGCATCTACCTTTCCGGCGCGTCAATGATTCCTACAGCAATGGGCCATCAACTCTTCTGGTGCATGGCTTATCACGAAATGTATTCATTGCATTGAGCGTCTTGGTTCCCAACCCTGATGTCTCTCACAGCGCCTCTCGAGACCTTCGCATTCGCAAGAGAATGGTCTCAGATCTGGAGTGCTATGCTCATGGATATACTTCTACAATGATTGAGAAATGGGGATCTGTGGGTGGACTGTTCTAGAATTACGTCCAGGAAGCTGGAGCTTTAATTTCTTGTGGACCTCTGTTCTATGGATTCTCTTGAGGTCTTTCACTAGAACCCACCACATTTATGAGGACTTAGGAGATAATACCAATTCATCGTCTTCTTCTACAGTCATCGCGATCCCTTGAAAGCCAATGTACTTTCCTCGCAGTACTGGGTAGATTCCTCACGAATGACCAATCGTCCGCTCCTGTTAATTCAGGAGTTCCGCATACGGTCAGCTACTTATTATGCTCACACATTTGGAAATCGATGGATTTTCTTGCAGGACTGAGCATCATCGCCGCGAACAATGAACAAGGCCCTCCTTTCAAACACGGAGAATTTAGATGCGAACAGGTACCCATGCTCAAACACCATCTCTAGAGCCTCTTCAAAGCTCCTTAGATTTAACGACTCCAACATAGGAATTGGCGTTTAGCAATTCCTCTTTCTGTTCTCTTGCATGATGGCGCTTAGCGGGCAGCCACTACCTCCTCTTCGGCTTTCAGAACTTTCTGCAGCCACCATGCACGATACTAATTCTGCGCTGATTTTAATCTCTGATGCGGAGAAGTGGGTAGTGTTTCGACCTTACACCAAGCGGTCAAGTGGGCTTCATGCCGGCTGATCGAAATCTAGTTGATATTTGATTTGTGGGTATGCGATGGATGTACCTCCGAAATACCAGTTAGCAAGCTGCAGCACGCATTATTGGGGGGGGATTGCAAAACTCCTCCATCGAATGTGTCCCCACTCTCGAGCAGAGAACTTAGAGAACGCCCTTCGTGTGCCATCGCCCTTCATAGCAGCTGAGATTTGCCACTCACATGATTTGGCTTCCTGCTCGTTATAAAACCGTGACTTGTTGCAATGGACATATCTCCCGCGACGCCCAATATGGGTGGGCCTAGAGACTTGCAGCATGCATAGCCTGGCTTGCTACATGCATTGACGGTAGGTACGTTGGGACGCATCGATTGGCTCCAGAATGCCCGAAATCCCATCAATACTTCTCGAGTCATGTGCACTCTGCCAGTTGTGGAGATCAGATCGACATCTAGGAACGCTGAGGTGGATCGGTTAGGATGGGGATGGGAACGTCCCGCACCGGGTTCCCATCCAGATCATGCATAGGAAAGAATCGAGTAAGAGAAGTGCCGGCACTTGTCGCCGCAGACAGACCGGAAATAGCGCACAGCTCGCTGGCAACGCCAAACAGCTCACATTGCTGGCTTCCATAGTCTATCTATGAGTCGGCGCGCTGCAAAGACCCTGCGTCACGATACGCGGAGTGCTTACTCAGAACACTACTACTGCCCCCCATATTGTAGTATTATAAGGCCTTACAAGCTGCTAGATACGCTGCAGAGGCGTCAATACGGGGGCCATACAACTGTTGAGGAATACAGGTACTCCTCCGTGACCTTCCGACTACTCTGATAGCTCGGTGCTGCCCAAGGGAACCCCGATGCAAGTCTCTACATCCGTGCGGAGTACCCGGCCATGCTTTCATGACGATTCATGCATGAGACTGAATATTCGGTATCGGTCTTGGTGGACCCTGATGCTGCAACATGTGCCCATGCAAATTCGTGCGTGAACATCGCCAATTGATTACGAACACCCTGTGTCTCTGGGCCATATAGAAATAGCTACATTGGAATCTAACATTGAACAAGTACGCGAGATGAAAGCTTCGAAAAGCGGCCACAATCGTTGAACGATCACATGACTTCTGTTTGTCGAGCTTTGACAGATAGTCCTTAGACGTGTCCAGCGGTCCTAAGGTACAGCACGGTAGAAGGAGCCCCAGGAATCATCTGGAGCACTGTTTTTGGAATATCTGTAGTCACAAATCGAGGTACGTAGGCGAATGCTTTATGGTATAGATCAAATATCGACATATAACATTGACATAATGAATGGAATAGCTTATGAAGAAAGCGTACTATAGGTTAGCACATACATATCATTTACCAGAAGAACTAGACGCACGCAGAGGTGATAACATCTTAATGTGAATAATTCTGTGTTGAAGCCTTTGCCTTATCTACTCATACCTGAGTAGTGACATAGACATATCTTAGCACCTGCATCTTAGTCATCACCATTGTTGGCCTGGAACAAGGGTAGTGTCAGATACCACTACACCACGTAGCTCTGGTAAAAGATTACACCTTAGAACAACACAAGTTCTGCCCACATCATACCCCCCTATCTCCTCTCACACAGCGCCTGCCAACCGCGAGCGTAAACTCCGAAGGTGCTATTGCGGGATTCGAACCCAGGACAAGTAGATGAGACATCCCAGTTCAGCCCCCAGATTATAGTAGGCAAATGAAAAGCGATGGCACAGCGATGTTAGGTGGATGACTTCATTGTGGTGAGGGGATGATCTTTCTAAGTGATAGAATTCTAGCTAAGAGCTCAAAGCTGACTAATCAGCCATAGGGCTGACACCATCAGCCCTGCCAAGCCTAATGTATGAGTTGCTGCAATTGGACATCTCGAATAAAGGCATCCTTTGGTCACACGCGCAGTCGATGAATGCAATAATCCCTCTTCACCGGGAAAGGACGCCGAGGCATCAACCTTGATGTCCTCAACTTCGTACGGACGTCGTCGCCTTCCGGATTGCTGGCACGATGTCAGCGCCCCAAGGGCCACGGGCAAGCAATAATACCAGAGGACGAGGTATTCCTCGAGGAGGCATCAGGTCGAGAGATCCTAGGAACAGCGAGGCGCCAGGAGGAGACAGAGCAACGCGGCGGCTTTCACCATATAATGCGACGCGGAGCAGCGAGTCTCGGCAGCTCAAACCCCCTCCGAACCAGGGCATCCATCATAACAGCTCAAGAGGGAAGCCTCGCCCACACGGCCCACTCACCTCAGCTATACAAAGCCATGCGGGGAAAATACCGGATCACCGACTGGAGAGCTGGCGGAACCCAGCGACGGTTGACAGTCGCACTTACAAGCAGCGCATGATAGATCTCTTTCAAACGGTATGATCATCCTCCCTTTGCCTACTGACTAGAAGATATGCATAGTGACATCTTGCCTTCCTTCGTAACAATAGCTCAAACAAAATCGAGAAAAAGAGAGGAAGGAAGCAATCAAGGATGGATTTCTGGCAGATCCGGATAAGCCGACTTCCCTCGCCAACGCGATTACACCTGTCGGGACTTGCCAAGAAATGTGTCCAGAATTCGAGAGGGTAGAGCGAATCGTGCAGCTCATGGTTGATGGAAGCGAGAAGGTATCACAGTGGATCAAAAGGCGAGAGAATGAAGGACCGAGCTGATAGTCTGGATCAGATACCATCTACGTCGGACCCTAATATTAAGGTGCCTTGCGAGCAGCTCATGGTCAAGCGCTTTCGCAGATCCGCTGCTGGCTACGACGAACAGCTTCCGTCAGATATAAGGCCTCCAGCAGTGCTACAGCAAACCCTCAATTATCTTTTCAACGATGTCGTAGGCGGGACCCAACCTTTGGCGACTGTGCACAAGTTCGTTTGGGACCGAACACGAGGCATTCGAAATGATTTCTCTATCCAACAAGTCACCAGGACGGAGGATCTCAAGATTGCGGTTGATTGCTTTGAGCGCATCGCTCGCTTCCATATCCTGTCCCTACATCAGCTCTCACGGCTCCAGTCAGGAAATGGAGAATTCGACGCCCACCAAGAACGAGAGCAGCTTAACAACACCCTCCTTTCACTCATGTATTACTACGATGACAGCCGGCACAAGCTCACTTCACCCAATGAAGCGGAATTCCGCGCGTATTGTATAGTCTTTGAGATCCAAGACTTACGACCAGACCTTGAGGATCGTGCGCAAAGCTGGCCAAGACCGATATTGAAAGATCCACGAGTACAGACTGCATTCAACTTGTATGCTGCAGCTGCGAATACTTCAGACGACCAGGGGCCTTTACGACCAAAGACTCAATTCTTGACGGCCCAGGCAAACACTAGAGGCTTCTGGAACTTGGTCCAGTCACATACTATCTCCTACTTGATGGCGTGCGTAGCGGAGATCTACTTCAACCTGGTGCGTAGAACCGCCCTGGAGGCTATCTGGAAAGCGTACAAGGGAAAGAGAGGAGGACCTACGAAGATGGAAGATTGGACATTAAAGGATTTGACACCAGCGCTTGGGTTTGATACAGAAGAACAGACAGAGACGTTCTGTAAGGAGCACGAGTTCGGAATAGCGGAGAACGAGAACGGGGAAGCATTCGTTGATCTCGGATCCGTCGTGACTGGGAATCTCACAGGTTAGTTCTCACGATCCAGATACACTCGGTGCTTGCAAACGTTCAATAGATCAGAATCCTCGGCGGAAACAAGTTTTCTCGCGGCACTTGGTAGAAGCCAAGCGACTTGGGCGGACTCTACCAGCAGTCATCAACGGGATAAGTGCTAGTCAAGCGCAAGTACAAGGTCTCATAGATGATTCCTCGGACGCCGAATCAGCCTCTATAGCGAACAGCGAATCGCTCTTCGTTGACGGCTCCTCTGATGATGAAGGAAAACCTTCTCGATCAAGGTCGGCAAGCCCGCAGAAGAAGACCATCCTCAATGGCGACACTCTTAGACTGAATTCAGCCGCGACACCTTTCAGTCCTTTTGCTCCAAGTCACCTTGGGAAACTGACCAACTCGAGTCCTTTCCAAGGCGCTACGACCTTTGGACTACCGAGCTCTACTCCCTCATCGAGGCCGCCTCAGCTCGATTCAGCCTCCCCTTTCAATCCTGCTTCGAAACAGACCACTTCATCCCCTTTCGGACCGTTTGCCAACAAAGTCTCTCCAATATTCGATTTCCACGCAGCAGCGAACAACGTTAAGGAGCAAACAACCACAGAATCACCTGGACTTCCAGTCACCAAGGATCCGCCAACGTTCAAATTCATCTCACCCTCCACGAAAGTGGAAGGTACTGACAATAGCACAAAGGCCTCTCCTTTCGGCCCCTCATTGGGACTCAAGGAAAGTATCTTCCGTCAATCATCGAATTCCTTCCCAGCTTCTAAGGCTGTCGAACCAGCAAAGCCTGCCTCTGGCTCATCATCAATCATTTCGGCCACTATTGAGTCTTTGGATCCCAAGAGTATCTTTGATCAGCCATCGAACCCCGCAGCACAAGCGAAAGTGTCGTTCGCCACATCGCCTCTGTTTGCTCTCGGTACGATGACGTCGAGTGACGACAACCATCAAGTCCCTCCTCTCAGCCTATCCCAGGATTTCAAAGGTGAAATCACGGATGATGCCTCCTCACAAGCGAAGCAAGCAAAAGCCGCAATTTCCGACTTCGCCAATCCCTCGATGCTTAGGAACACGACTTCAATATTCTTCTCACAGGCATCCAAACCAACAGATCCCGTTGCCCCTCCTGCGCGAGACTCTTCCAAATCTATAACATTCTTTCCCAACGTAGGTACCAACGCAACACCCTCCGCATTCGCGCCCCAACCTCCACCAATATCGACATCCTCAATAATATCGACACCCTTTGCACTGTCCCCAGAAACCAAGCGTGCCAACGATCTAAACCAACCAGCGATCCAGTTGACCTCATCAAGGCCGCTTTCGTTCTCCTCAACAACTCCAGCTCAGCCAAAAGTACTGGAAGAGCCGCAAAGTCTCATTCCTCCAAATGTATCAACACTATCGGGCTCGGCAGCTCTTGCTTTTGCCCCTGCCCAGTCTCGACAAGACCCGCTATCCTCCACTGACTCGCAATTGGATCTTCGACAAGCAGCATTAGACAAACTTTCTGATGCCGTAATGTGCGAAGATAAGGGACTCCTACAGCAATTTATTGAACACAGTATTGGCCCAATAATTACCTCGTCGTTAGCTCAGTTGGAGGATGAGTGGTCTTGGGAGGAAGCAAGTCAGTCTTTACTAACGAAAGTTGGGCGTGGTGAAACGTTGCTGATGTGCAGTAGGGGATTGTCGTATAACGCTATTGAGCAAGAAGTATTTTAAGAAATGGAGGATTAATGCTTGGAACATTGGATTGATACGCAAAGGTAGAGAAAGGAGAAGAAACCTTGCGATGTCGATTCAGCGATCGGCAAGGAGCCCGCCTCAGAGACTTGTCAACCCTAGTAGTTCCTTGGCCGCAGAAGGCCTTGCCAACTCGCTATTGGGACAAGAGAGCCCAGCGAAATTGATGCCCCCACCTGCGGAACCCACTCGCAAGCGGCAAAGCCTACCTGCCGACTTTGGCCCTGAACAAGCACCATCGGACACCGCAGCCGGTACGAAAAGGAAGCGAGACGACCCGATCCCAAGCGCGAACGAAATACTGCCCAGGCCGACTAAGATCGGTCATCGTCGCTCACAGACTGTCGAAAATTCAATGTCTGCTCCTCCGTACCGAATTCCGCGCCCTGTTCACAGACCTAGAGTGGATGCTTCACAAGTCCCTCAGGGATCATTGTTCCATGACGTCCTGATGAAGCAAGCAAGACGTCTCGCTCCAAATGCCAAGTCCGACACTACACGCACGGACTACTTCCGACTCAAGGCACTGGGAATCGACCCAGACACGCCAGTAATTCCATTGACGAAAAAGCGTACTCGCAATGTAGTGGAGGTCAACGGAGCCAGCAAAACAATCAAGTCGTCGCCACAAGCTTCACCATCCAGTCACACCGACAAAACATCTACGGCTCAAACGTCCATACAAAAGTCAAGCCCCTCATCTAAGTCAGCTGATGATGCTGACGAAGCTCTCTTTGCATCGCTACGCTCCGTCCGTGAAGCCCTGGCCGAATCCGAACAATGGATGCAATCCGAGCGTCAAAGCATCGAACGCCAGAGTACAGAGCGGCCCGCAACACCTCAAACGAATGCTTCCTCGCCGGAAAATGAAACACCAGCCCAGCGTAGACTCCGAGAGATCAAGGAAAGGGGCCATACCCCCTCACGGACGGAAATCCGCTTACGGGCAATGGGCGATAAAGCTCTACTGCCAAAAGGGTTTTGGGATGGAGAGGGCATGGGCAAGAGCTTGTACGGGAAGGGCAAAGAAAGGGACGTAGATGCGATGACGCCGACGCCGCTACCAGGTCCCTCGTTCCAACCTAGTCAACAGATGGGCCCGTCTAGGATGGGATTCGCGGCTTTGGGTGCACAGGCGCATATGAATGGTCAATCCGGGCTACAGCGTCAGATGCATAATCGACTTGGCCAGATGAATGGCCAGTTCGGTATGCAGAACATGAGCGGAGTCAGAAGCGAGGAGTCGGAACAGAAAACGGGGGCGAGCGTGGAAGATGCGATTGAGCTGTAGGTTTAGAACGAGAGGGGAGGGAAGCCGCGACCACGTTGCATGTGCCTGGTGTTTGAGCATAGCGATGGCGTTCGTCCGGACGCTGTATGTCACGGGTTAAGGAGGTCATGTACATCTCGTTGTCGTGTGTTTGGATCGTAGTCCTAGCCCTTAAGTGGAGAGTATATGATACAAGATTTTGAGACTTGAGCTAAGCTACCATTCATACCCTAACGGTCCCATATGAATTCACCATCATCTCAAACCTCATTTGAGACCCTACCGGCTCAATGTGGCCTGCTACGAATGTACCTCCACCATGACATTCAGAAATGGAGGTCTGTAGCCCGAGAAACTGGTTACGGCTGGCGTACTGATGTCCATGATGTTTCGAGTCGGAATCGAAGAATTCTGCGCTTGTGTTGAATAGTCACGAACATGGGGCTTTGGGTAATTGACATCGGATCTGCGACTTACTACATTGATACGAGCATGTCAAGAAGGGGGCAGTTATCTCGAGAAAGGGCCGTTGGAGGCTTAGATCTCATATGTACGCGTTTGCGAGAGGACCGAAGTCGCGGTTATGGTATCAATGAATCAATTGAAGTTACTATGTGCGCATACTTGTGGGCGATGGGAGTGATCTGGAGCCAGGTTGCTGGATATGTGCCTCAACTGCTTGCATGTCTGTTAGGGGTTAACCCGTAAGTCACACATATCTATGAAGTTCAGGTTCATCAATTAAGATTGGAGTTGATCGCATTCGCTATGTAAGCGGCCATCTGAGATAGCAGCTGCCCCTGTCATGCTTGTGGTATTGGCAGATTGAGCTGCTCGTATGCTGATTCAATGTATCTCCGTCACGCAGCCATGGATTCACATCTTCTTCGCTATGTGCAACTGAAAAATGTGGTTGGATGGCCTTCTCCTTGTGATGAAACGCGACTTTGACGAGGCTGTCGCAGTAGAGCTAGACGATGACCCGGCGGAGATGCGATTTTCGGGCAATTCTAGAAACGCCGGGTTGATTCCAGTATTTGGTTCCCACAGAACCTCAAGCCGAGCCTGGGAAGCGTCCGTGGATGTGGAAAATTGACTGATTTTCGGTGCAGAGCCACCACATTGGTATTGTTCTTTGGTCACCTGCAAGCCACCTATGGACCAGATTCAAGGTCAAGTCCCAAACAAATGGTCTCGTAGAGGGCTAAAGTATATAGAATCCTTCCACGGCAGAGGCTCTTAGCCAGTCAGGCTCTTCGTTGCGTGCAATATCGCAGCATTGAATTGCTTGCGATCTGGACTTTCGACAAGCTCGTAAGCATGATCCAGACGCTCTTTGGCCCAGTGTTTGCCCTATTTGACAGGTCGTTGAACATGCAACGTGCTTGTTCGACCACACTCAGAGCGCAGTATCTGCCACTTTTGACAGACTACTCAGTAGATTGGTTGCGTATTTGGTAAGGCTTTGAGAGCAACGCCTGTCAGTATGTCGGATCTTCACCCGCCATGATCCCCATCCTTCGACGAACTCATCCTCAGCACCCATTTCGGCTCCACCTCAGTATCCGCAAAACAAATGCACCCCTGTGCCCTCCCAACAATATCCCACATCGTCACCTGCCCCTTGCCCACCTTTCCTACCCAGCTACTGCCGGCATATCTGACTCCCTCTTCAGGCCCCAGAGGATTCTTCCCCTGCTCTTCTCCACATCGATTTGCGCAAACGACAAGCACCTCCTTCTCAGCCTCGACGAGTGGCTTTAGCCTCTCAATCCAATAGCTCAGGGTATCCAGGTCCGGCTCTTCAAAGTTGCTCTCAATCGCATTTCGAGACAACCTAGTCAGCCAGGCCATACTCAACACCAGAATATCCGCTCCCTGCTCAAGTGCATGTCTTGACAGCTCATATTCTCCCCATGGCGCTACGAACTTGTGCGGGTTTAGATCCATGCAGATGCCAAAGCTCGCCTTAACCGTCCTCTCGGGCTGCGTCTTCAATCCGACTTTTAGATTTGTACTCAGCCACCCATCAGGCGATTCTTGCGCCCAAGTCTCATCTGTGTAGTAAAGGTGCGTTTTGCGGTAGTGGGCTAGTATTTCGCCAGTTGGGGAAACGGTGACTAGGGAGTTGTATGCAGTCAATTGGCTGGTGCAGCTTTCAGCTCGCGTCGATGTTGGGGTGTAAATCTCTGGATAACTGACTGCGACAATGCATTTGTATTTTGAGGCCGTAGTTATGGCCCATTCTGTGGAAGGTCCTGTAGCGGTGGGCTCGAGGTAGGGTAGAATGGAGGCAAACGAGGGGTGGTTGTAACCTACATGAGCATCAGTAAGTCCAGGTTAAAGTCGCCTTGTAGATGGCAGAGTGATGGGGAGGAAATACCGGAGAAGGCGAGCTCGGGGAGGACGAGAAGGTCCAGGTTCTTGGGAGAGAGAGCTTCTAGGATGACATTGGCGCGTGCTATGTTCTCGGTAGGCTTGCCTAGTAAAGGATTGAATTGCAAGCAGCCTATACGCATTCTGGAGCGAGGAGGTGAGTTGGGGTGCAACTAAGAGGAATGCATGGTGCTGTCATGCTGTAGAATTTCGTTATCTTGGGTAATTTACGGTTTTAGCTCGACCAGCCCTGTTGCAGCCTGGTCATTATTCTTCCGGGCGCTGGGTTCCCTTAAGCAAGCGCCATAAGCCAGCCACTAAGACGCGTTCAGTATCAAGCCCGGGGCTACATAGGAACGCTGCGGGGCCACTGTTTTGGGGCCCTTCCGGGGCAGTAGTCACGATTTTCGATACCTGACAAGCCATTCACCATCTCTTACTACAAAAACCCTTGGATCAACAGTGCGTCCTCCATAACAGGCATGAAAGTTCAGCAACCATCAATGTAGATCCATTGAGTCGGCCTTCAAGGGTGCGTTGCCCCTACGCTATTTGCATGATCTTGTTTATGGCCCATGCGTACCTCAAGATTGAATGCCTCCTCATGAATGTGTCTAAGTGCTCTAATAATGCCGTCACTGCCAGCGATCATTTCTGCCATGTGCGTGATTTATGTACCTTGTTGCTCCATCTGTTTCTTCCTTCAATGGAAGTATGTACCTCGTGCATGCCACTTCCATCCCTTCCTTGCGTGTATGTACCTGATGTATGCCCATTTCGTCCCAACACGGACACAGAAGGCTTTACATTCCTGTCCGAGTCTTCTCACCTCCAGACAGACACTCACCAGCTCATCCAACAATGAACGCGCCTTTCCCCACGTTCCTCTCCGCCGTCCCCCTCATAGCGCTTGTATCAACCATCAAGAACTCAGACGCCACCCACTCCCAATCCTCCATCCATCCCGCAATACCCCGAATGCCCGTTGCCCAATGTCCCCACGTAGTATCTGCCCCGGACACACGGTCAGCAAGTGCTTGAACCTGTCATGGAAGCCGATCATGGACCCCAACCCACATTGATTCGCCCATAGGTAGAGTTCCACATTCCCGTATTTCGTCGCCATCATTTGCCGAGATCCAACAGGGGCATTGCCTCGGGAGACGAGGACTTCGTTGATCACGATGGAGGCTTCGAGGAAGCAGCGTAGGGCGTCAGGAGTGGGGAGGCGTCGCGCGGGCGTGAAATGGGAGACTTGTAAGTAAAGAGGGGAACGTGGGATAGCGTACGTCTGAAGTGATCTCGGTGTCAGCAATTTGCGAGGCAATGGAAAGGCATTGCTATTGGTAAGTGCAGTACGGTTCAGGCACCGGTTTGACTTGGTGAGGTGGGATTCTGGGATGTACGTACGTAAGGGTCTGAGGCGGGAACGCGCCTGGAGTGCTGGTCAGTGCAGGTGCCAATGGGCGGAACAAGTGGATGTGGACGTACTGGAGGGTGGTGTTGGGAGATTGGAAGGTGAGGTTTGTGGAGAGGCCAGCTATGTTCATTGCATGGACGAAGGAACAGATGAATCGAGAGCGAAGCAGGACGAGGAAGCATAGCTGGAGACAGTATCGCGGTATGGAACTCATAATGAGAGACGTGAAGCATTGAATGAAGGTCGAAGTGCAGAAGCTGCAACGAGCGACATGGAGGACTGGAATAAGCGCGTGTCGAGAGAGTCAGGGTTACGAAGTTAGAGAACCAAGTGTGTGGCTATCCGTATTGATGGTGAGATGCGTTTGCGTCGCGATAGTCGAGCCCCACGCATATCCGGTTCCAGAAGCGCGAGGAGCGCCAGCGCATAGTGTAAGGCATACTACATCGGACCCAAGTCCGATTGCATCTGGGAACGTGGCATAACTGATTCGAGCCGTGAACGAGCACGAAGGAAAGCGACAAGTGGGAGCACGAGCCGACGTATAAGAGGTCTAGATGAAACGGATTCGTTGACCGACAAGGATAGCTTATCAATTATCCTAGTGCTATATGGCCCATTCCTCGCCGTCATCAGCATCAGAGACGAACGGTTCTTCAATCGATTTGATTGCAAGATCACCGCAAAGAATACTTCGAGCGTAGCGATTGTCAGCAAGTCTCTCTCGATGAATCGACAAAACGTACCATTGCCCAGCAACCAATGCATCCAGCTCCCTGCCTTCCTTTTCTCTCCTCCCGCCTCTTCCTATCTGCGCCTGCAGCTCTCTTATACGCCCTCTAACAGTTAAGCCACTACCCTCCAACACCTTTCTTCCCAGGCAATCGCTGTGAAAGCCATGCTGGCAGCTTGGGAAGACGAAGAATTGTCTGCTTAGCAGAGGTAGCTCGCATACCCTGCATCTCTCCCCTGGCTCAACAATAGCGTATCGTCTGTCAAGCTGCTTGATGTCCATTTTGATGCTTTCAGCAGTAGCGGCCGAAGCATCCATCTCTGATTCCAGGGAGGCGATAGAGCGTGAATAGGACTCAAGAGCGGCACAAATCTCATCTTTGAAGTCATCAATGACCACGAAGTCCGGGAAGAATGGGATTAGGTCCTCGATCCGCAGCAGATCGCAGCGTTTGAGGAAGTCAATTGCTGTTTTGATGCTTCCTGTTCCTTGCTGAGAGATGACTTTTTTGGCGACCGCGAGCCAGAGTCGCTTCCGTAAGGCAGTTTCGGTGGAGGAGGGTCGATCTGCTACTACAGATGCAAGCTCTATTTCATCATGTCTGAGTGCTAGGTCCACAGCAGATGCGTAAGATCCCATGGAGGTATAGATGTGGACGGCGGACTGGACGCGAGAGTGCTGTATGCAAAGGCGGAAAGCGAAGTCTGTGTCGTAAGGTGGGGGATTGGAGAGTGAGTGGGTGGAAAGGTAGGAAAGGAGAGCGGTTTCAGATGGTGACGGGTGGGAGGCATAGATTGAAATTAGAGTGTTGTGGATAGCAGAGACGGTGGTGTGTAGGGCATTGATACAGAAGAGGAGATAGCGGACGGCTTGATTCTGGGGAAGAGGTATATTTGGATTAGTCTTGTTATAGTTGAGGAGTGCGGGTATGAGTTTAAGCGGATCGAGATCAGGATGGCGCATGAGAATGTCGACGAGCTCTGTCGGCGTGTGGACCATGAGAACACTGCTGTATTTGTAGAAGATAGATGGATCTGTCTGCTTCTTGAGTACGTCCAAAGACTCTTGCCACCGCTCTCGTTGTACCCAGTATGATAGAACGTAATTGTAGTCATCAATGGCTGTAGCATAGGACAGCAGTTCTTGCTCCCTTCCATGGCTGCTTATGATGTCGTAGGTAGTCTGTCGGTCCAAATCGGTCTTGTACCTAGAAACAAATTCCTCAAATTCCTTACGAATGATCGCAAGCTCGTCCATGGTCTCGGCCGTATTAGTGTTCTCTGTCAACTGTGCTCTTGTGGTGATAGTATCATCGAGCGAGTTTAGCTTGGACATGAAAATTTCCACGAGCCAACTGGCAATCATCGTTCTTTGCATGATGGATGATCTTTTGTACGTGCCTATCTTTGTCAAAAGGTATCTTCGTAACGCATCTTGTTCGCCATGATCAATGAATGTCAGAGCCACTTGTTCAAACGGTCTACTGCTCTTCCCATAGACATTTGCGGCCTCCAGATATTGGCCTTTATTGATCAAGTGGTCTCCAGAGGCCATCGCCACAGCATCCTTTTGCGCTGGGGTTTTGGCATACTGAGATGCAAGGCCAAATCGATGTGATTTGAGCATGATCTTCCATACTTCACGATCCTCGTCTGTGACCACTATTTCAAAGATGTCCTGCGTCGTGAACAGCCAATAGGTGTTCTTTTTCTGGTCAGCCAAGAGGCAAAGTGCGCTCTCGCCAGGCTC
This sequence comes from Stereocaulon alpinum, assembly GCA_018257865.1. NCBI lineage: Eukaryota > Fungi > Ascomycota > Lecanoromycetes > Lecanorales > Stereocaulaceae > Stereocaulon > Stereocaulon alpinum. Next base: position 196,122 of record JAEUBA010000012.1, on the reverse strand, counting down.
AAGCACGACTTGATCGTAGACGACACGTTCGTCAAGCTTTTGCAAAGCTACAATTCTGCCTTCCACCAGGCAAAGAACATGCCATTGTGAGAGAGCAACTCCTACTATAGGTTCTTGTGTTGGCCTTTTCCGTCCCATGGCATTTTCTGATGCCGGTATATGAGACCTTGAAATCATCTTCGAGTTGTTGAACACGGTATTGCCCAAGCTCGCCGATGCTGTGGCCGTCCGCAGTCTGCCATGTAACACGCCTTGCCCGGAGAGCCAGGCATAGGTACGCTCTCCGTCCTCATTCTCCGTAGACTGGGGTTCAGAGGGGTCCGGAGAAACGACTAATGCAGATGGGGAACCCTGAACGCCTCGATTGACCTCGTGTAGCGTGGGTGCCTCGGTCTCGAAAAGCTTGGTAAATATTGAGCCTGAGCCCTCCTGCCCATGTCGACCTATCCGTCCCACGAAATGCAAGAGCTTATTGGGTGTAGCGACAATCACCCGTCTTGTGTCCGATCTTCCCGGAATCAAGTCTACCCACAATCCTGCCACTGGCCCATCGGGCACTCTATAGACTGCTTTCAAGTACTTCTCTTGATTGCGGTAGAATTCGCTCGAAGGTTCGATGTAGCCCTCGTACACATTGCCGTCTGCAGCTCCCAGAAGTATCTCCCGAGTAGAAGCCGTCGGTACTGAAGGATTCCATGCTATGCTTTCGATTCCGACACCCTTCAAGCGGGATAGTGGCTTGGGTTGCCGTGATTGTGTATGTAGGTAGTAGTTTTCGCCAAGGGTTGTAGTGATGATGAGGTGAGAAGCTGAAGGGTCAAGGAACATGCGACGTATCAGACCAATCTCTGAGGTCTTCTTCGGAAGGTCAATATCTGGATCACGAATGTTAGCTGATATACGTGCAGGATGGTACTAGTATTGACCATCTATATCGGATGGACTGTCAAGGTCTATCCTTAAGATTCGACCAGTCGATAGCGCCAGGACCAGAACATTGTTGGCAACCTGAGCAGCAACAAAATCCGACGAGATAGAAAACTGGAGCTGTACCCTCTCAACCTTAAAGGTTGGCAAGGATGTATCGTCTAGCTCCTGCATGTTAACAATTGCATAGGGTTTGGGCTCCGCTTGACGACACAGGCCATCCCCTTTAGGACTACAGAAGCTCCATCAATCTTAGCTGGATTGCGAAGGCAGCCTACAAATGAATGGTAGCGTTTGATTGGTGCATACCCATCTTCGCTGAGTCAGCGGCACTATTCTGCGCAACCAAAAAATTGCTGGAGTCCTTCTTTCGTCTTAACACTTATTTTACCAGACTTCTTCGACACTTTGATTTTGATCGAAAACCCCATTACTTTCGCTGAAGATGCTCGTTATAGAAAGCTGCAGTAGCCAACTGAGTTGGCTGAAACGTTTGAGAAGACCGGGCAAAGGAGTGATGCCCTCGAGAGAATAGTTACGTTAGCCAACACGCGTTCTCCCTCTCCCGAGAGTACGCGGCCCCCAACTTTTGATGTTTGAAACAAGTGATCGGCGTTGGGGATTGCATCTTATTTCTCGTCATACCCCAATCCGGACAATCTTTGCATGGCACGACAAAGAAGTCTCAAGGGCGTAGAGCTGAACGCGCAACAAGTGCTCCACAGACTGCGGGCAATGAACCTGAAGAAGCTGGATACCACGGTATAACCAATTCATAGATACGTCAGCTTCGTCATTCTGAAGAAGATCCGAACATCACCCCCCATCCAGCGACCGAAGATGATTGGGTCGTTCCTGCTTCAGCTGAACAATGCCATATTGACGCTGATTCGACAACCCTCCCAGATATGGCAAACTTGTCGACCCATAGTTGGCCCAATGTACTGAATGATCTTCTGTGCGTTGCTTTTACACCCGTGTGTAAAGTACTGAACTCAGCATAACCTTCATACCTCTACTCAACCCCAAGAATTGATGCTCACAAGCATATTGTAACTATCCATCATCTTAGAGCTAAGATTTACAAGATGTATCTCTCGCGTCTCGCTTTGATTGCCAGTATCTAGTGGGTACATGTAATTTGTCTTATCCGATCGTTTTCGTACAGGGCTAGCAAGGCGTTCCCTCCTTCGTTTCTTAAGTCATCTTCCTAACATTGACGAACACCTGCACAATGTTTTATTTGCACATTCTCGTGACAGCATCTTCGAGGCTTCACACAGCGTGTTTCAGAGTCTCCTTGCTTGTACACGTCTAGCTACACCGTTTTCACTGTATTCGTAATTGACTGAATGGTTTCCTGAAAGTTCGGAAATGATATCCTTCTTTGACTGTCTTCACTATGCATGTAAGTGTTAAGGCCTTGGTTCTCAGCTTGTTGACTGATGCCGTCCAGGTGAACGCCCCTCGGGTGGTGCAGTGGAACACGACCTATTCGCATGGGCCAAATGACCCTTGACAGATAAGGTCGTAAGGGTTTGCCTCGTAAAGAACGCCCACGCCGCAATTGGTGCATTGATACACTATCTGGCGGTTACCGTGGGCTCTACACATTGTACGCAATACTGAGCATAATAGCGGACTTCATCTTCATAAGCCTTGGAATATATGGTGTTCATCTTCGATGGCATTGAAAGGTGTCGATCAGGTCAATCCCCCACCTGTATTTTGAATGCTAAAACTTACGGTATATAGACCTTATGGTATGACTCGGCGACCATCCCGGATCACATGTGCTATCATCTGTGCACCAATCGTTGGCGCAATGCTGTAATCCTCGAAGTAAAACCAACTAAGAAACCTGCAACGCCAATGAAACCGCAACTCTTACTCGAGGTGATGTATATTGAAAGGTTTGATACGAGTAGGAGGGTGCACGTCTCTCTGAAAGCGTTTTGAGAAATTAGACAAACTAGCGCTACTGCTACACTACTACAACACACGCGACATACACGTAATGCAGGCGTTTAGGATTGGTTGTGGGCCGTGAAGCTGATTCAGAGCTGGTGACCTGTCACCAATGGGGCAACGTCCATTGGCAAGCCGATTTCAATTGAAGTAGATAGGCCTCGTGTAGTCAGCCTTGAATAGAATATGTTGTGAGACACTTGAAATTGATCGGTGAGATTTGCGTGAGATTCCCGTTCGGCCTTCGCCGATTATACCTAGCTGATGCTAAACCATGGCAGAGCTACCAAAAACAAGCGGGAGATGCAGGCGTACTTGGCTGGCAGTCACTTGTGCAAGAATGGTCATGATGTTGAGCACCTCGACTCGAAAGTAGAGTAGAATGATCCAAGGAGATACGTACCTTAGTGCCTTAGTTGATATTAGACGGAGGCAGCCGTTGATAAAGCTTTGTCTCAAGACAGCGGCTAAGTTATCAGGCTAATGACGCATTCGAGACAAGTCCTCGCGAGCTGAAACGTGCCAAGACTTCGAAGAATAGCCCAAGCAGCCATCCTCTGAACTTTCAGGGGTCAGAGACAACATTAATGCTGTTAGAGGATTGATTGTCGAGACGGACACAGTACACTGTAACTTAGTATCAGATCTGTCGCGTGTCCTGTTGACAATCACTCATCTAAAGAGAGTAATAACAGAGTAGTCTTGGACTTGAAGAGAAAACAATCCACCCACTGGGCACTGGGGCGGAGCTGTTGATCTTACTAAGTAAGTTACTCGACTACGTTGCGACCTTTAAGGTAGAACTAGACGGGGCAAGCCATCAGTTCGCGATCGCGCAACTTGACTAAAAAACTACCGACCCACTTACCTTCTCCCTCACCACACCCAACGGACACCTCTGGGTCCAAGCAGCAATCTTTCCTCTTTCCTCTTTCCTCTTTCCTCTCCCTCACATCCCGCTGACGTCGTCCTACCCTCCACCCGCTCCTCGGTTCTCTTCTCCTCGTCAGCGATCATTCCTAATACAACCCTCTTCCTTTACCCACCACTCAGAGGACGTCTGCCTACACCTCAAACGGCCGGCCCGGTATTCGAAACATCAACAAAGGAATCCTCTCTATCTCCGACTTGCAGTCACTTCCTGAACTTCCGAGTACATTACATCGCCTTCGACAGCATTGTCATGTTCAGCATCCTTATCGGCCTCGCACTCCTAATATCATAATCGTCTCTCGTCTTTGTCTTACCACTTATCGTATTCACCAAGCCTTGCATCCTTTGTTCTCCGGCCTCTTGGATTCCAACCAGATGGTCGAATCAGCAAGCAACACCATACAATAGAGGGGCATACTGGCCGGAATCTATAAGGAATGGCAGTCCTTGCTTCGAAAGCGCCATACAGCTCGTCCATGGGAATGGGTCCCAATCAACCATCAGTGGTATCCCAGTATGCTCTTAATTACCGCGACCATAAGACTTCCGCTGGGATAAGCTCACACAATGCACCCTTTATGAGTCCAACCGAGTCGGAGTTCTCTGAATCTGGTGATGGACAAGACTCGATTCGGTGAGCACTCTTCTACTGAGATACTGCATGTCACAACGTCATAACAATCCAAACGTGCGCTTACATACTTCACTCTACAGGTCCTGGGATGAGAAGCGCGTCGGCGAATGGCTGCGTGCCATCAACTGTCCCCAATATGAGCAGCTTTTCAAAGGTGAGGGTTCGATTCCGCCAACAAGATCATACTATCCTCGATCTTTACGACCGCAGTCACTAATTTTATCTACAGTCAACAATGTCACCGGCAATAACCTTATTGAATGTGATCAGCTCGTGCTCAAAGAGATGGGTATCAAAAAAATTGGAGATCGCGTTCGCATCTTCGTTGCTATCAAGCAGCTAAGAACCAAAGCCGTCGGCAACCACAGGAAACGCAATCGGGATTCTCTTGCCGCCTTGGACAATCGTCAAGTTCACACGCCCTACACGCCCTCCTCAGCTTCAACAAGATCTCCAAGAGACATCAACTCCACACGCTCTCACCCTAATCCGAAACGATGGTCTCAACAGGTTGACCTCTCTGCTTTGAACGAATTTCATGCCGCCAACGGTAATCAAAGACCAAATTCACCACTCGCAGAATCAGAAGGTGTTAAGAGAATACAAGGCCAGCGTCATGGTGCGAATTCACCGTTATCGACTTCCCGTAAGGACCAAGCTCAAGGCTATTTCAATCCGCCACCCTCCGCAAAGGGACTACGGCCGGCGACACCAAGAGGCCAAAACCAAAGCATGGACTCAACTGTGGGCAAGCTTCCTGTGGGCTCCGCCGTGATACGAGTCATCTATAGTGGTGGCCAGACCAAGGTGCTGGACATCAAGAGCTGCAAGACATTGGAGGATATCTTTGCGTGCGTTTTGAGAAAGCTTAGTCTTCCCGAGAACCAAGCTAGGAATTACTGCTTCTGGAATCTGGACGGGTCCGGCCAGGACTTGAATAACACTCATCGCCTAAGTGATAATGAAATGCTACGTCTCTGTACGGAGCCCTATGATAAGAACGAACGTGGACGTCTGATTCTTCGTAAACGACACGCCGGCGAACCAGACGAGGAAGAGTTGCGGAAAGCTTCTAGCATCGCTCTGGAGGAACATAACGAGATGCATGCCAATGCACTCGCTGTGAATAACCCTATCAGCCGAGCTAAAGTCCAAAAGCTGACGGGGGAGTCCTGGAACGACGTCTCATATCCTTTATCCCCAGCAACCTTCCAAGCACCCCCGCGCCCTAGGATCCGGGGCGACAGTGTAGCTTCGCAAGGATGGGGAGACGCTCCTGCCCGCTCAGACTCACAATCCAAAACGAAGATCAAGGAATTACTGGGTGGCCGGCCACCAAGTGAACTGATCAGCCAAGACTTGTCAACATATTTCCCTGACCACCAGAAAGAGACAATAGAAAAAACCGTTCGAATGTCGATGCGAAGATCTGCCAGACTCAGCCGAGCAGCCAGTCGGATCAGTATTGCTAGCAGTGCCAGCTATACTTCGAGTCTGAGAGATGCCCCGCCATTACCTAATATTGCAGATGCTTGGTTAACAGGCACTGCGAATGCTCGAGGACCCCGTCCCCTTTCAGTATCGAGATTTGCTATTCCACAAAATGCCTACCGCGACTCAATCGCTTCCACCTCTCTTCAGCCGTTACAAGAAGAGTCTCCTGTTGAGCCAAACAGAAAGTCCTACGTATCATTCGAGAGTGACACGCAGCCAGGAAACAACGGCATTGACTCTGACACCTCGCATGCTGCCATACATAGCTACTTTGATGAGTCAGGCAGCAGTGGACCCACAACGGAGGCAGGTGGCTCCTTGAACGATCAAATTAGCTCCGCGCTTGCTGGAGATGGTGAAGAGCCTGACGAAGATCTAAATCAATTCCTAAAGGGCGACTCTTGGGATAATGTCAAGTGGATGCAAGGTGCTCTTATTGGCCAAGGCTCTTTTGGCAGTGTTTACCTCGCCCTCCATGCCGTCACGGGAGAATTGATGGCCGTCAAGCAAGTCGAGGTCCCATCAAACAGCAACAGCATTCTCGATAAGAAGAAGGAAAGCATGGTGGCTGCGCTCAAGCGTGAGATTGACCTTCTCAGAGACCTTCAACACGAGAATATTGTGCAATACCTGGGCTCCAACTCGGATGCGGAACACTTCAACATTTTCCTCGAATACGTGCCTGGCGGATCCGTTGCTGCTATGCTCAATTCCTATGGCGAACTCCACGAACCCCTCATTCGCAATTTCGTGCGCCAAATCCTTGCTGGTCTATCATACCTTCACGGCAGAGATATTATTCACCGCGATATTAAGGGCGCCAACGTGCTCGTTGACAACAAGGGCAACATCAAAATTTCAGATTTCGGCATTTCGAAGCGCGTTGAAGCTTCTGCACTCTTGCAACCACAGAAGAATGGGGGCCACATTCATCGACCGTCTCTTCAAGGTAGTGTGTTCTGGATGGCTCCCGAAGTTGTCAAACAGACCTCCTATACCCGCAAGGCGGATATCTGGTCCCTGGGCTGTTTGATAGTCGAGATGTTCACAGGCACACACCCCTTCCCAAATTGCAGTCAGCTGCAGGCCATCTTCCAGATCGGCAACTCGAGCGCCAAGCCAAATACACCAGATGTGGCCAGTGAGGAGGGCAAAGATTTCCTGAGCAAAACATTCGAGATCGATCATGAGAAGAGACCAAGTGCAGACGAGTTGCTGCTGAGTCCGTTCTTGAAGCAGATTGCATAATATAGGGACATATCTGTGGAGAAGGGCTGCATAACAGGACGGGTGTGACTGCAAACGGCCCTCTCTATTTTTCTTCTTGGATCGTTGTACCCAAAATCGTAGCATGCTTGCGTCAATCTTGCGTGTACATTTATACGATGTGATGACAGGTGGACAAAAAGATCTGGCGAAATGAGAATGACACAATACCAAGCATGTACGAAGGGGCTTCAGTAACATTGTGTCTTGTGTTTATAGTGTACCAATAATTGGCTACGCGCAGCGAATATGCATAAATATGAGCGAACAGCAATTATGACCATGTCTTCAAGTTTCACGGATCTTCTAATATCGTAAAATGTTTCCAATTACATTCATTACATCATCGAAACTAGCAATCTTCTACGTAGTGTCATCTCAAGCGCAGGACCCTAACCCATCGCCTAACTTCCCTTCTACAGTAAGCCGTACCCGAGCCGTTCCCTAGAACCCCGTAGTTCTACTCCCCGCCACCTCCCTCGCCGCTTCCAAATCCCCCTCCATACTCTTCACCTTCTCCTCGTACCATTTCACGCAATCATCACCCAATGGCATCCGCAGTACCTTGCTTTTCAAATGAGAAGAAGGAATACTCACTGGCTTTTACATTCTTGTAGTCTTCCGTGTGGGGTTTCTTGGCTTGGACGATGGCTGTTATGCTGTTTGTGCGGAAAAGGCCGGGTCGACAATCAGGACTTCTACGTTGAAGGGGGCTACTTCCCGCGCTAGGGACTCGGAAAGACCTGTTATGGGGAAAGTGGATCCGTGTCAGTGAGGATGCCTACCAGGGGCAGCTGGGGAGGATGACTACATACCTTCAAGAGCGAATTTGCTGGCTGCGTAGAGGCCACATGCTGGATGTCCGCCGAGTCCTGCTTTGCTGCTTATGTTTACTATGGTACCGGTTTTGCGGGTGCGGAAGCCGGGGAGGGCTGCGCGGATCAGGCGGTAAGGACCGAAGAAGTTGGTTTCCATTTGGGTTGCTGCTTCTTCGTCTCTGAGTCGGTAATGGTTGTTAGCATGAGCTTGACACACTGCTCATGTTGCTTACCCCAGATCTTCCACGGCACCCAACAGCGCGTATCCAGCATTGTTTACCAAGACGTCAACCTGGCCGTAGAGACTCTCCGCCTCCTTGAAGACTGTAGAACACGCAGCTGCATCTGTGACGTCGAGTTCAAGGATTTTCCCGCCTTTGTCTTCGATGGCTGAGACTTGTGAGGCAGCTCTTGTACGGTTGCGTACGGTGCCTATCACTCGCTGGCCGGAAGCGAGAGCTTGGAGAGCAGTCTCTGTCCCGAAATCTGAGGACACGCCTGTGATGAAAAAGACGGATGCCATGGTGGATCTGGTTCGCAGAAGGAATACTCTGGTGTGAGCTAAGGTTTGAAGCTTCTTTGAATCTGAGCTCTGAAAGAGCGTGCTTGAGCATAATAAGTTAGGAACAGTAAGGAGGGTGGGGATTGAGTGATTTACGTCAGAGACAGAATTGCTTTTTGCCATACGCGTTTCGACTATCCCCAGTCTTGTGATAACTTATCACATTTTCCTTCACGGCTTTCTAAACAGTGCTATGACTCGTTATGTGATCTACCAGCTCACCCACTGCAAGAGAGGTAGAATTATCATGGGGCGCGGGATAATCCCAGTTTCGTCTTCTAGGGAAGAGATCAATTCGCTTTGCTCCTCTTCAACGACCTGTCAAGCTATCATACATCTCGAACACCATTACACATACCTGGAAGGAAAAGGTTCTTAACATTTTCACTGTATTTCCTCCGTCTCTGCTTTCGGCTGTCAAACGCATGTGTACCTCAGCAAGATCGTGGCCAATTCCTTCAAAGCAGTTTCCTTCCAAGCATACTATATCCTAAGCCGAGACCTTGTCGTCTTCGTTATCATAATTCTTGTCGAATGGCAAGCAGCATCTAGTTTAGGCTCTGTTCTAGCTTCTGTGGCAGACGGCAAGGGAACGGGCACCGGCAACAGGGGTGAATTAGTTGTAAGTAGTTGCGGCTCGGCTTCATGAAACATGCAAATCATATCGGCGATGAGTCAGCATGCACTATGATGGTGTGTCAAGCTGTACTCCGGTCCAGAAGTATACTCCGGTCCGTGACATCACTGAAATCCCACGCATGCGATGATCCACAAAACCCTGTCTCTGGAATGATGGTGTGGAGATAGTTAATCTCCGGTCGATCCTTGCCGTCCTCGGTTGATTGCTTTGAAATCTGCCCAAGCTCAATAACTTATACCCAATCAGGAGCGCACGAAACGCTCCTTCAGGCACGTCAAAGCTCAAAGACAATGGCTTGGAGGCTTAAAGGAGCTTCAACAAGTGCACTTCAGAAACATTCTTATTATAATCTCACCTGAAGTGCCAGTAGATAATAAGTTTCCATTGATCCATCACTATGAAGCCGGAACATGATCTTCGTCGAGTTGACGACGAGGCAACTACCACACAAAATGATTCCAGCGACCAGTCCGCCACTCCAAGCGAGGTGCTTGCGGACGTTGAGAAGGGCGAGGAGACACCTCCAGAGCAAGTGAGAACCGTGACTGGATTCAAAGTAAGTGTAATGTCATTTGCGATTGTTCTGTCGCAATGGCAAGCTGACTATTTTCCCATCAATTTTAGTGGTTCCTCTTTCTCTCTAGTACTTTGACCGGCATGTTCGTCTATGCGTTGGACAACACTATCGTCGCTGATATCATACCGGTATGCATAACACCAAATGCTATCTTCGTTCCGCTATTGAGGAATGATAGGCTATCATCAACGATTTCAATAGCATTGCCAACCTACCATGGCTCTCTGTGGGGTAAGTATGACTTTCATAGCTCCAATCCAAATTGATCCCTGCGGTGCTGATACCGGATCCCCGGTTACAGTTTCATGATTGGGGGCCTCGCCATGATCATGCCGTATGGAAAGCTCTATAATCTATTCGATGCGAAATGGGTATACATCGCCTCTTTTATCCTGTTCCTAGCTTCTTCTGCTTTATGCGGTGGTGCTCCAACTATGAACGCCGAGATCGTGGGTCGTGTCTTCGCCGGAGCAGGCGGTAACGGGATGTACCTTGGCCTTCTGACGTTGATATCTGTCAATACCACGGATAAGGAGCGACCTGCGTGGTTGAGTCTTAGGTGAGTCTCTCGTAGCTGATTTGGAAGAAACGACAATTTTCGCTGACTCTGGACTTCGTAGTGGCTTGGTATGGGGCGTTGGCACTGTTCTAGGTCCAGTTGTTGGCGGAGGCTTCCAATTATACACATGGCGGTGGGCTTTCTACATCAACTGTAAATTCTCCAGTAAATATGCCATTGAGCTCTGCTAACCACGCATTCTCAGTACTCTTCGGGGCCATCCTCCTCCCAATTTACCTTACAATACTCCCATCCTTCGACCCAGCACCCGGCCAAACCTTCCTCGAGCGTGCAAGGAGATTCGACATGGTCGGAGCTCTTATCAGCATCGGTGCCTTTGTATGCACAGTCATGCTCATCAATTTTGGCGGACTCCTCTACGACTGGAAAAGCGGTTCTATTAAAGCATTGGCCGTTGTGGGCATACTTCTGTGGATCGCCTTTGCTATTCAACAAACTTTCACTATCTTCACCACCACCGAGAACAGAATCTTCCCTGTCCATTTCTTAAAGCACAAAGAGCGAGTGCTGCTATTCATTGCTGGCGCTTCTGGTGGCGCGGCTATCTATATCACCATCTACTACATCCCCATCTTCTTCCAATTCACACACGGAGATACCGCTATCATGGCAGCTGTACGGCTTCTGCCCTTCGTCTTCATCCTTAGTGCGCTAGTTCTTGCAAATGGGGCCTTGATGGCGAGGTGGGGCTACTATACGCCATGGTACATTGGCGGCAGTATCTTGACACTGATTGGGAGCGTGCTAATGTGTAAGCCAATCAGAATGAGCTCCACTTTTGGACGCTGACTAAATGGGTGTTTTGTTCTAGCCAGGATCAACATCAATACCTCTCCCTCAGCAATCTACGGCTACGAAGTCCTGATAGCGTTTGGAACAGGCTCGTTCGTCCAGGCAGGGTATGCAGTTATTCAGAGTATTGTTCCACAGTCGGAAGTGTCATATGGGATTACCTATATGATGGTTGGTACGTCAAATGCACCTATCATCGATCTGCCCATTTCAACCAGCTAATCAAATACCCACAAAAAGCTCAACTCAGCGGCCTCGCATTTGGTCTCTCAGTCGCTGGCGCCATCTTCCTCAACCTGGCTCAAAACCAGCTCACCGTGCTCTTGCCCACTATACCAAAGGATCAGATACAGCAATTCATTTCTGGGACTAGCGGTGCCCTTTTCCATACTCTAAGCCCAGACGATAGACATTCGGCGCTTGTGATACTTGTGGACTCGTTAAGGACTACGTAAGTCGCGTCTTGTCCTTCTTTTCCACTCTTTTCATTGGAAAGTCATATTGCAAATGAATGGGATGAAGGGTTGAATAAAGCTGACTTGATGTCATATGTAGTTTCATCGGCGGGTATGCCGCCGCTGCAGCAGCTCTGATCTGTGCTGTTTTCATGGCTGTAAGCTTGTTTGGCCCTTTTGGCCCATTTGTGTGAGATGCTTCCTGCTGATCTTTGTGTAGCACAAAAAGAGCATCCTGCCGCAAGGCACGGTAGGGTAAAATGTAGGGGGCTTCTAGGTAGCATCGAGTCCCTGTGTGCTTGGGAATCGATAGACTGATATGTGGGCATAGTTTGCGGGAATAGAATATTTGGCAAGTTTTCAAGGGAATTTGTCTTGCATAGCATTGTCATGCATGTGGCTGCGACATCGGTCTTACATGGAGCTCTAAGATAGAGAGATGCATCGTGGAGTTGGGGCAGCAAACCTAATACTAAGTTTTTTGTTGAAAAGTGGCCTGCATCCCAAGGATTACTAAGCCTGGGCACGATGCAACTAATGATCCAGCCTGGACATGCTGACTCAGCCTGGGCATGATGACCCAGCAACAAGCAGCCTGGACACGATGACTCAGCCTTGGTGTCTTGGCATGCGGAGTCATCACCACTGTACATGGATCGCACATGTAGCACTTGGCATCTAACAAGCAGGTATTCTACCCTATATTTTGACATTGTTTCCTCGTATTTTTGATGTTGGGGGGGGGGGGGGGAGGTAATACATGTTTGTGAAGTTACTGTCCTGATCTTGGGATATAACGTGATCCATTGCTTGGGATTCCTGAATGAGACGCCTTGTCCAAGACGCCAAACATGGACAGACTACCCTAAAACCCCTCTAAAAGCCTTTCCCGAACCTACCCCGGAGTGTAGTGTGAGATTTGCGCTCAGTTCAGCTTGACGCTACCCGGTGACGCCGTTCTTAGGTAGCCTTCATGTCGACCGTTGGGAGAAGAGCGCTAAAGGCTACTCGAGATGCCCGAAAGTCTGACCCACCACGTTGAGGACAAAAGAGAGTTTGCACTTCGCCTGAATGCGGACCATGGAGCCTTTCTAGGAATTCCCTAAATTGGTACTAATCACCCTTTAGAGCCTCACTCCCGGGGCTCACTTAGGGGCCCCCTTGCTTAAAAAAGGTGGACTTTTCGGTGTCCTTAATATAATAATACCTTGACCACTTACATTATGATCTGGACAGGACGATGATCGCTTGGCAATTATCGTCACGTCCGGAACGACACACGATCCATCGGTTCATGTTCACGATAACAAACGCCAAGAGATGATGCATATCAGGCACTATGAGATGTTACGAGTGCTGTCCGATAAGATAAGCTAAGCTCACTAAATACACGACCTCACTCTGACTAGCGAAGCAGCTACCCTACGAGTAGTATGTCTCTGCCATCAACGCGGCCTCTGTCGTAAGTCAGACCACGTTCTTCGTGAAGCGATCTACTTCGCCCAGCAGTAGGGCTCTAAGTAGCTTCCAGCTAAGGGTTTTCGGAATCGCCGACCCGAACTAGCGATAAGACCAGCCCATATATGGTGCTGACTGCGACCCATTGGTCGGTCAGAAGAGCCCAAAGGTCTAGCCTCACAGACGATCGGTGGCTAGCTACACATTCGAGACGAATAGGAGCGATGTCGTGCCCGGACTCAATGTTAGCATCCGACATCAAATGTTTCGACATCTGATTATCGACAGAGCTCAGAAGGATATTGACATAAACCTCCGTAACAACGCGGTACCTTCTTCTTTGATCAGTCCAATAACATAGAACGCCTTCTGCCACATGATAAAATACCTACTTCTCTACAAAATTCTGTCTGGAACTGCCACCGGACTCGCCAGGAATGCACATCAAAACGTACACGTGTTCGTACCCTCCACCAATCTGGTACCCACGTGTGCTACTGTGAACGCAGATCACGTAGTCGATCCTTTGTCCTGCTGGGTTGTAGCCAACGACATATTGACAGATACGCAGAGAGTCGTATTGCCTTTTCCAGAAGGTGACAGTGTTAGAATTAGGCGTACCACTATACTGAATACGGCTAGCAATTCGACTGTTCGAAGCCAACCTAGCACATCGCTTTATCTCCGAATGTAACATTTCATCTCCATAGGTCTGACGCATGCCTCGGTGCGGTGAGCAAATGGATCATAGGTGAGATGATATACCTGTACCGTACTTGATGGTCATGCAGTGCTTGGCGGCAGGATCACAGGATTCCGGCGCCTCTTCAGCCTTCCCGTCCGATGTCGCAATCTGAGTCTAAGACAGCATACAATTGTATGGATCACAGATGCATACATGGTATCAGCCGGGTCTGCCGAAGCCTGCCGTTAGCCGAACTCAAGGTGATTTCCCGTTTTGATGTCAAAGCACTTTTGACGTTTTACAAATATACCTAAATTATCGATCTAACTTACGTATTCCGGCTATGAGCTGCACAGTCCCAGACGGAGGATTTTTCAATTGGCTATTACATTCGAAACGCTTATCAAAAGCCGTGGCGTGGAACATTCATGGCCTATCATGCACGCAATAGGGTTATCAAAGGTGGATTCGATAGACCGCTTGTAATTTTAAACATCCTTGCCGACGCCACCACACCCATTCGATCGATCAGAAGCTGGACACACGGACCGCCTTTTAGGCCTTCCAGTAACACCTTAATCACCTTGATCATCCAATCTTGATTCGCAGAAAAACGTATGTACAGCGAGAATACATGACGTCAGGTATGGAATCTGCCCACTCTAACCCGGGGAATTCTTGCTAGGGTGGGGGCACCTTTTGCGGTCCGAGTGCCAACTAGGCCGGGCTCCGTCGCTAAGGCTGGCTAGCCTGGGAGGCCAAGTAGATACTGTACGCTACGAAGGCGTTTGATCAGGGGAATCAAATAAGGGGGTGTGAGGACTAGGTCTAGCGTTGAATTTAGAGTTTGTCGTCAGAACTCCATCTTCAGTCTAAGGTACTACCCCCGAATACGGGCCCAAGGCCCCTCAAAGGTGTTCTCAGGGGGGCCATCTTCGAATCTTCAGTGTCCTTCGGCCGGATATTGGCTGGCACGCCGAGGGAATGTAAGGTAAGGTAGGGCTGGGCTGGTCTAGGCTGCGGGGAACCCTGCATGAAGCGGTCATATTCCCTTCCTTACGTTTTTCGCGTTTCCTTGAATCCAAAAATACCAACCTGCTCCATCATGTTCCAGCCTGATCCTACGGTCTTACCCATGATCTTGGCATGAGAGGCAAGTGCCGCAATATCTTTGTGATACTCCGGTCTTTCAAGCATCAGCCGAACAGAGGTAGATCATCCCAAGGATTCACTGCCGTTCCAATGTCAGCAGCTAACCTCATTGGCGTGGGTGTAAGACGCTTCCGTGATGGAACGTTGTAATCCTAGCGTTGAGCCATGCATTATGGAGGATTCGCGTCAGGATCAACCATAACAGTAATCCTCTGCAGCTTACAGGTCAGCTAGCCATAAGCAAGCACCACGCCCAGGCCACCAACCAAAGGTAGCCCGTTGAGCGGAATGCATTCTCCTAGCATCCTTCGTACAACGCTAAATGATGTGTCGAGATTGCCATATTTTGCTGATTGCTCTATGTGCTTGGCCTCAAAGTATGTTGCGTGCTTGAATCTGTACTTGAGTTATTCCGGTCTCGTTTCTCAGGTGCTGCAACAACATTCGTAAAATATATTCGAGCTGTTCGGAGAGTCAAAGTCCCTCATCTTAGATCCTGAAGTCTCCGTTCCGGGCACTTCTGCTAGATGTCGAAGCGGCAGAGGCGTTGGACACCCGAAGAGGATGGGGTTTTGCAGAAGGAGGTGCAGTCCCAGGCTGCAGGTAACGCTACTTCAAGATCTATTTTTAACGCTCTGCGAACTGACGCATTGGTCCACGAACCCAGCGAATAATGGTACCGTCGATGACTGGAATCTCATCGCTCAGAAGATCGAAGGGAGAAGTAACAAGGACTGCCGAAAACGGTTTTATAACGGTGTTGCTGGGGGGCTTAAGAAGGTCAGGCTACATCTTGAATTGCAAGCCTTCGTTGCAAAATCTGATTTGAGATATCAGGGCTCATGGACAGAGGAAGAAGATCGCTTGCTTGAACAACACGTGGATGAATATGGACCGGCGTGGGCTTCCATTGCTCAGACGATGAAAACCCGGAGTGCAGACCGTAAGTGCTTGGCAACTCTACCTCGTTAAGCAAATGATACTGACTTCTGATTTGCAGAGTGTTCGAAGCGGTGGACACATTGCTTGAATCCGGAGCTTGACCGTAGTAGTTGGTCTGACCAGGAGGTACGGAACGATCCGTGAAGAATCATTATGAGCTATCGTATCGGATGTAACTGACAGAAAACAAATCAGAACATCACCCTGACGAAAGCTGTGAGAAAGCATGGGAGTGCGTGGAAGGATATTCAAACGCTTCATTTTCCTAACAGATCGCCAAACAACGTCAAGAATCAGTAAGTTCACCAGCATTGACTGTATTCCCGAATTTTATTAATGACCGTTGTTTCCATAGATACTCAGTCGTCAAACGAAAATCCATAGTCGTACCGGAGGACGCACCGCCTTGCTGCCCCACACGACCTAATGATGGTTACGGCTTGCAGAGCCCTCAAAACACGCCTGATATGTTTGACAATGGCGTGGTTATGTCAGAATTCAACGATCTCGACATGGAATTCTCGTTCGACGCCATAGACGGCTCAAAGCTGCAAGAATCCGGCAAAACCATAGCAGATGGGACTGGTTTCGACGACAACTTCCTTTTCGACCAGTGGCCAGCTATCGCGGACCTTTCCTCCTCGACACTCGACTTGGAGAGAGCGGACCATACATTTGATCTGTCATCACCAGGAGGAAGAGGCTTCTCAACATCAACGACAAACCAGAAGCAACCCACCAAAGCCCCAACCCGCAACTCTGAAACCGACATCTTCGATTTCGGCACAGACAACTTTGGCCCTTCAAGCTCTTCATATGGGCGCCCTCAAAGCAATACCCAAGACGCATCAGACCAAAGCCAAAGCTACAAAAGCCACCACTCGCAACAATCGTGCAGCAACACCTACGGAACGTCAAACAACAATGCAATGGAACTAGAACGACAATCCCAACTACCAGGCTACGGCACTTCTTCCCCTCCACCCACTCCCACGACGCAAACGACTATCATGCTGGATGGCGCTGAGCCGAGCACTGTGGCTGCTATCATGGATATCTTGATCAAGAGCAAAGCGAAGGTTAAGTTTGAGACGCAATGATGTGATGTGATCTATGAGATCTACGACTGGTGCACATATGAGATGCAGTGATGTGATTGATAAGTCTGACGACTGGTGTGCATAGGTATTTGGTGTGTGGTGGTGATGATTAATGCATTGACTACATGTGTTCATAGATAAGAGATAGAGGGATTTAGACGAGCCAACGAATTCTTGCTTTCAAAGGTTCTCTATGTGCATGTGTCAAACCAGGGTTGAATCATGAATAACGAAGGTCCTATCGATTGGATTGAGTGCTTGGACCCCGGGGGTACTGGCCCCTGCATCTATGTACCTTTGACAAGTACGTACACACAACGACATCGCGAACCCCACCACACCACACCCCATCACACCTCGCCAATCTTAACGATAAACTTCTTCCCACTCGCCTTCCCCGCCTTCAAATCCCCCAACGCCCTCTCAAGCCCATGCTCCAACCCCCCCTCCACAACCTCCCACGGATGTCCCGTCATCCACCCCTCCTGCAACCCCCTCCCCAACAACCTAAACCACACATACCCAAACTCCTTCGTCCCGAGCCCCATGTCCCCCTGACTACCCTTCAGAGCGCCTCCGAATTGCTCGCTCGTCGCTGCCAAAGCGGCTTTATCTTGATGCACGGCGCCTACGTATGTCATGCTCGTTTGCAGTGTCTCCGGTAAGCCCTGGCCTTGGTAACCGGGTAAGATGAACGTTGCGGATCCCTTGCCGTCCATGGATTTCGACACGATGTCCCAGCTTCCCTGGAACGTAGCTGCGTCAAGCGCGTGTTCTAGTTTTGCTTGTGCTCCGCAGGCTTTTGTCACTGCGTGTTTGATGTTGCTTGTGAGGGTTTGTGGGGAGGCTCGGTAGTCGAGGACTGTGTCGCCTTTGGAGGGGTCGAGGAGGGTTTGGACGAAGGGGATGCCGGCACCTGCGACGGCTATGATGGGGTGGATGTTGGAGAGGCGGGCGAGTTTGATGGCGTAGGCGCCTACTGCTGAGGCGCCGGAGTAGATTAGGAGGGGCGTTTTGGGGGGTGAGTCTGTGGGGGCGGGGAGGAAGGGGAGGGGGAGGTGGAGGGAGTTGTAGAGGGCTAGGGCGGCGGTCATGAAGGCGAGGGGGAGGGTGGAAGCGTCTGTTCGTTGGGTGGTTGGGTTAGTTGCTGCGAGGAGGGGTTTTTTTTTGGAAGAGGCTGTGCTTGCCTTCGAAGCTCGTTTTCTTGGGGATGTGGAAGGTTGTGTGGCCCCATGCGAGTGCGTATTCTGCAAAGCTGCCTCCGGGCGTGTTCATCTCGTGAAACGCAGCTACTCTGTCTCCAGGCTTGAACTCTGTGATATCAGAGCCAACAGTGTGGACTATCCCTGCTATATCGTCGCCGTGGTTGAAGGCTTTGTCGGTCCATTCTGTGTACTATGGGGTATAGTTGTCAGATTGTGAGATTGCTTTTCTGTTCTCGGGTGGGGAAAGGATAGCATACTTTCCAGTCTTTAGGATTTGTGCCCGAGAAAACCACTTTGATGACGACTTGGGAGGCATTGGGACTTGGGATAGGAGATTCTTTGAGCTCGACCCGAGGGCCGGCATGGACGAGGGCTTCTTTCATTGTATGTATTGAGTGATGACTGGTGGGTGGAAACGGTACTGAACAGTTGCAAATGCGGACAAGGTTAAGAGACCAGAGCCAATTGGAAGAATGACATGATTGATATTGAAGCAAGAGCTCTCAATATGCGCAGCCTCGGCAGCTTAACTATACAACCCAAGCTTATCAAGCAAGAGCATACACCGGACCGGAGTTACGATGTTGTTCCGACGCTGCAAAGGATGCATTATGCCTTACTGCAAGGGCCTCAGCGTTAGGATCCACTGATCTTTCCAAAGGAAGAAGGGTGTCTGCAATAGGGACGATCATGGCTCGAAACACTTGTAGTGACAAAGCTACAATGCTAGATCTGCTAGGTATGCTAGCAAGGGCGGAAATAACAACACCAGATGAAGAATTTAACCCCGCTTCAAGCATCGCTCAGCTTTGAGATTAATGATCGTCGATGGTGAGGCAGAGATACGTACGTACTGTAAGTTGGGTCATGACGTTCTGTTGCTGTCAGCGCTAAGGTCGCCGGCCCATCAAAGCTGGGAAGACGCGCGGGATGTTCAGCTTTAGGGGCCAACTACGGGGTCATAATGACGTGCTATGGGGGCTGTGCTAGGGGCACGTAGCTGAACCCTATAGTGGCCGTTTCGCCGAGATTCGGCTGTGGCCCTGCACTGCTGAACGAAGCTTCCGTTGCCCTACACACCGTGTACACGATTCATTGAACTCAACTCAACTACCTCGCACCAGCGAGTTATCCAAATGCCGTACCCAACTCGCTCACAAATCCTCGCCATTCTCCGGCCCCTCTCCAGCCCTCCAGCCGGCAATAACGAATTTTTCGCCCATGTCAGCGACAATGTCATCTGGACTGTTACGGGGCACATGATGCTCTCTGGAACCTGGAGAACTAAAGAGTCCTACCGTGCTGCTACTTTCGCGAAGATTGGTCCTCTCTTGGCCGCCCCAGGCATGAAATTGGAGGTTCCAGGTGGTGAGCAAGGCATCATCGCTGGAGAAGATGGACAAGCCGTGGCGGAGCTGAAGACGGTCGACACATATACAAAGAGTGGAGTCTTGTACGACCAACACTATTCCTGGCATATGCGGTTCAACGAGGAGAGCGTGATCACGGAGGTCAAGGCTTTCATGGACACGGCACATCTGGAGAAGGTACTTGGTGCGGAAATGGAAAACCAGAAAGATGGCTGAATGATGCTTGGGGCAGGCTTAAGTGTGATACATACAAGGGCTGTAAACTGGGAAGAGCATCATAAAGGCATATCATCCGCTATCTACGAGACCATACTTGACCCGGTGCACAACTGTTTAGGCTGGAAATGTATTCACTTTCTATAGCTGGGGCTCCATTGTGGTTTGCTAGAGGGCCGCTTTAACAATCACAGCGAGACGACCCATTTGACTCCCTGGACTACGTTGGCGTGAAAACGTTCTGAGTCTTTGAGCTGCGGAAACACCCAGAAATAATGGGGCATTCCGTCATAGCGATCGAACTTGTTCTTGATTCTATTGGAGAAGACATATCAGCCATCAGCAAACAGGAGTGGAGGGTTGGACTCTCTAGATGCCCTCATGTGGAACACTCAACGTACCCAAATTTGTCGAGGTTGTACTTGAGGACAGTCCCGTCATCACGCACCGGGTCAAGGCCACACACGGAAATATATGTTGGTGGAAGATTGCGTAGACCTGGGTGCAGGCACGGAAAGACGTAGGGGTTGGCCAGCTGTTTCGTTCCTCCATTGTGGTCTTTGATCGATCTTGTCAGTCATTTGACGACTTTGCACGCTCGTTCAATGCTATCGACTTACTATAAAAGACCACCATGCTTTCACCATCTTGCATCGGCGCACCCGTCCATGTCTCGTCGTATGCTTTATACATGCTCTTGTACTCTTCAGGTACATTGAACGGATGCATTGCAGCAGGACACATAGCGACTATGCCCTTGACCAACGATCCGAGATTCTCATCGATTAGTTTGAGAGTAACTGCGAAGGCTACGCCTCCACCAAGCGAAGAACCGAAGGAAATGAATCTGTCTGGATCGCCGTTGAACTTGGAGGAATTGGAATGGCACTACAGGGAGTTAGCGCTACCACAGCAGGGGAAATCAACTAGCCGCAACTCCACAGATTCGGAGTACTGACCCATTTGTATGCCGACGTGCAGTCTTCGACCTGCGCTGGAGTTGGGTGCTCAGGACCGAGTCTGAAGTCAATCTGAATGACTATAATTTGAGCATTCTGCGCTACGTAGCGGCACATTCCTGGAATCATGCCCATCATTAGCACCAGCGTTTTACTCTGTATATCATCGATCTCTGGCTTACATACGATCGTCAAAAGAGGACTTTTCCGGACCTACGCCTCCAGCAATATGACCACCTCCATGTGCGCTAGATTTGTCACTCTCAGCTGCCGCATTGAATCATTTGGTAGGTTAGTTGAGCGGGTGGGATTTTGCACTCACAAGACGCCTACGGGAAGCTTGCTAGTTTTAGATGCATTCCTTGGAGTGCATATCAACAAGCGAATCCCACCGTCTGTAGTCTCCCAATCTGCTCAGAATTAGTCTCAGTGCTCACAGAAAATCGTTTAACACGCCATCATTTGAATCGGCTGACAAAGTGTGCTTCCATTCACGTACGCTCGTCAACCTCATATTCTGATGGCTTTGGGTACTGAGGCGCTAGATTATCCGAGGTTGCCTGGTACGCATTTCGACACTCCTCCACTGTCCCTGTGAACAAAGGCCGCTGTCCCAAAACTTCCTTTTCGAACGTGAGCCATTCCTCTGAAATTATCATGGTTGTAATCGGTATAGGAATCAGCGGTTTCAGCTTGTATCAGCGACGAGGCTATTTTTCTGGGGCGTTTTCGGGTACTCGTGAAAGACCAGGTTATTTCTGTCATCCTTTAGTGCTGTAACAGTACGACTTCGGATACAGAGCGCGACACTCCCAAGGGCTGTGCAAAGCTTGTATTAGATGCTAGCCAGTTCAGCATTGCAGTCTGTTGATCACGGTTCACAGTAGCCCAGACATCGGCGGTTTCGAGAAACCGTACACACTTGTTCGCTTGTGAAGATAATCTTGGCAATCGCAGCCGACGGCACACATCCCTTACAGTACTTTGGCGGCCCGGAGTACGATGCACGATGACACCTCACGGCTTGATGCTGCAGTCAAGCTCACTGCTGCACTCCTGTCACTTCGTGTGATGAGCTCGCGTTTCACCATTCGGCTTGAAAGATGGTGTCTCAGACTGCCCACGTCTTATTGCGCGCTAACACCTGCGGTTGGATTTTTGAAGCACCTTCTCTTGGCACACTTTTCGGGCTTAGTCTCTCTGCTGGATAGCTTTCTTCTCTTCACGAGATTTCGTGATTCGGTTCTCGATCAAGCTAATACATCGATCACGTCAAGACTTCACTTTACCATTATGTCTTCTTGTCTGTCCAGTTTTGGCTTCGAAGCACAAGCAACAAATAGATCTTTACATGCCTTATCCTGCAGGACCGGAGTATCATCCGAGATGCATATTGAATGGAGACATTAGATATGGTTCAAAGTCCATACAACATTACGTCTCCATTAATATCATCTTCTCTGGTCATAGTTCTCTCTGAGCAGTCATGGCCAAGTCAGTCCCAGCTTATACCTGGAAGAATGGTTTCAGAGAACCCGGGGAAAAGTTTCCTTGGAAGACCGACAGTGTGGAAATTGTCGAAGACAAGGAAGAGCCACATTATGTCACACCACCTACATCAGAGATTTTGACATCAAATGTGCACAACTCCCTCGGCTTGAACACATTAAGGACATGGCCAACGATTTTTGATGGGACGAAGTCTCCACATGGATTGCCAGAGTGGTGGAAACCTAGCAGCAATGTTGACGTATTGATATGCGGTGGTAAGGCAGTCCTATCTTTATGACAGGCTTTTATTCACGTGTTTTCTACTCAGCTGGACCCGCTGGACTTCAGATAGCTGTTAGCCTTGCCAGACAAGGCGTCAATTTCCGAATTATTGGTAAGTGCCCCAAGCTTACAAGGTTCTAAGAACTTTACGAGGTCTGACTTTCCGAATTAGACAAAGCATCCGCTCCTCTGATTGCTGGTAGAGCTGATGGCGTTCAGCCGCGTTTCCTCGAGACTCTCCATTCCTGGGGACTGGCGACTGAAGTACATGAAGAAGGTCCGCTTATCGAACGGACTGCCATATACAAGGACGGCAAGAAACTGCTTTTCCACCAGTCTCATCAGTCGGACTCGAGGTATCGAGGTTTGCACATAATCACTCAAGGTCAACTAGAGAGAATCTATGTCCGTGACCTGCTACGACATCAGATATTGGTAGAGAGGGAGACGATGATATCCGATTTTACGACCTCTGCAGATTCGTCAGTAGATCATCCTGTACAGATAAAACTGAAGGATTCAAAGACTGGGAGCGAAGAAACTGTTCGCGCCAAGTTTCTGATTGGTAGCGACGGAGGTGCTAGCATGATCCGAAAGAAGCTGCAGATACCTTTCGATGGAG
This sequence comes from Stereocaulon alpinum, assembly GCA_018257865.1. Lineage (NCBI taxonomy): Eukaryota > Fungi > Ascomycota > Lecanoromycetes > Lecanorales > Stereocaulaceae > Stereocaulon > Stereocaulon alpinum. Next base: position 172,994 of record JAEUBA010000012.1, on the reverse strand, counting down.
TCAGCACCGATATCTACTGGGGGATCTTAGATTGTATCTTCGAAAGTGACTATCCCCACGCTTGGGTTTTCGGATCAGTGATCTCCTCCAAACATGGAGGCTGTGTCATTATTCCCCGTGAAGAAGGTTACATTCGGCTCTACACTCAGCTCGATACATCCGCCACTGGCCCTATCGCTCAAAGTCGTCAATCGAAGGACCAGGAGTTCCAAGAGTCAGGTGGTCACGTGGAGGCCTCTTCAGTCACGGCAGAAGAAGTACTGGAACAGGCAAACAAGATCTTCGCACCCTACACGCTGAAATTTGCCTCTCCATTAAGCTGGTTCACCGTCTGGAAAATCAGTGAGCGGGTGGCGCGGTCTTTCTCATCGAAGGACTTGCGAGTCCATTTGGCTGGAGATGCTGCTCACATTCACTCCGTCATGGGAGCTTTCGGCCTCAATGCATCAATTATGGACTCAGCAAATCTGGCCTGGAAGGTTGGCCTCATCGCCCAAAACAAGGCGAAGCTGGAGAGTCTTGGACCCACATACGACTCTGAGAGACGCTACCACGCAAATCGCATCATTCATGTCTCGGGTTCTTATCTTCGCTTCGTCTGCAATTCCACGTTTCCGCTTGCGAATTTCAGTCACGTACGCAAGGAATGGCCACCATTGCCGGAGCCTCAGAAGTACAATCCAGCACAAGACCACCCCGAAGAGGATATTGAATTCCTCAAATCTTTCTTCGGTGTCAACGGTCATTTCTTGTTAGGTCTAGATGCCGACTACGCCCCTAGCGTTATCAATCCTGTCAACGAAACCGCCGCAATCGGGCCTCGCAACGGTGTTCGTGCCCCGAATCCACGAGTCTGTTTCTCGAACACGAGCACTGGCTACCTCTACGACGTCCTGACCGGTGCTTCGACACTTCACCTTGTGATCTTTGCATCCGATCTTCAAGGTCCCGTACGCCAGGCTTTGAAAAAGCTGTCAACGGCTATGTCGTCGCCCAACGGATTTTTCCACAAATACGGGGGCAAGGCCCGCTTCAACGCTGTGCTAATGACGAAATGCCTTCCTAGAGAGACACTCCCTCTACTTGCACCGGACGAGTTTACGGGCTTGAGAGAAAATTGTACCATTATTTATGATGATAGAGCGCCTGATGAAGACGCCCATACGTGCTACGAGGTTGACCATGCGAAGGGGGCGCTCGTCTTCGTTAGGCCGGACTTGTGGATTGGGACGAGTATGTTTGTAGATCAGGTGGAAGAGCTGGAGAGGTACTTCGCTGAGTGGCTTGTGCCAGCTGCTTGAAACACAATGGGCTTAGGTAGATCATGAGTCGGTAGAAGTAACCAATTACTACTCCCAAGCATCTATTCCGATTCAGTCTACCCGCTAGGAAGACAGGACGATTTCACGTTTGTCATAGTGACCTCGCTAAGCATTTCTGATGCGAAGGCTGTCCTACGAACTCGACGAACCGATGCAGAGTCCGCCTCTAGTTGGGCATTTGACCCGGAGTATCCAAAATACATTACTCTGGTCCAAACCTCGATGAGCTTGCTTCGGCTTTGTCATGGTCTTATGTCCGATACATGGGTATATGCTTGCGACATTGAGCCCGCGGTGGAGTAGGTGTGCCTTGTCGTCACGCGGTATCTCATGGTACCAAGGGAGAAATGTGCAACGGCTTGTTACACTTCTAAGGTGGTTCGAAAAGTCTTAGTAAACACTTTGATCTAGTACTATGAGAATTTCTATTGCTGAGCACTCTTCTCGAGGCACATTGTCAGTCTGCGAGATACTCTCACAGCTTCCTTATCACTGAACTAAGATGGGTCTTCTGGAAACATCGTCTAATGGCATTGTCCAGAATGGGCTACTACAAGGGAACAGATTGCTCATAGTACCTTTGCTGTTGATCTGTATATGGATAGCCTCTTCGTATCTCAGACTTCGCTATATCCCCGGCCCCTTCTTTGCCTCTCTAACAAACCTCCCTCGTCTCCTTTGGGTCCGCAATGGAGACGCTCACGATACGCACACAGCCCTTCATCGAAAGTACGGCCATCTAGTCCGCTTTGGGCCCAACATGATCTCAGTATCTGACCCAGCCGAAATCCAAAACATCTACAGCTTCAACGGCAAATTCCCGAAATCAAACTTCTACCGCGCCCTCTCTTTCTACGTCAAAGGCAAAGCGATCCCAGGCCTCTTCGCAACCCAGGATGAGAATATCCACCGTCTCTTGAAACGCCCGATTGCGGGCATGTATTCGATGACAAGTCTTGTCTCCTACGAACCCATGGTCGACTCAACCATCAAGACCTTCTTCAAACAGCTCGACACCCGCTTCGTAAAAACAGGCAAAGCATGCAACCTTCATGACTGGCTACAGATGTTCGCCTTCGACGTCATCGGCGAAATCACGTTTTCCAAACGCCTAGGCTTCCTAGAACAAGGCCGTGACATCGACGGCATAATGGAAAACAGCTGGCGCTACTTCTCGACCGCATCATTGATAGCCCAAATGCCATGGCTCGACTTCATCTGGATCAAGAACCCCATCCTCCAACGCCTCCGCACAGCAAAAATCAATCCAATCGTAGCCTTCGCGCGCGCCAGGCGCGCAGAACGAGAAAAAGAAGTCGCCTCGGGTCTTGTAGACATCGAAGACAACAATGAAACCAAAAACCGAGACTTCCTAACCCGCTTCATGGAAGTCGAGTCCAAGGATCCCGCGACCCCAGCCTGGGCCGTAAATGCGTGGGCGACGTCGAATATCACGGCTGGCAGCGACACAACTGCCATACTCCTCCGCACCGTCTTCTATAACCTGCTCAAACACCCGGAGTCCCTAGCTGCTCTACGGCAGGAATTAGACTCCCAAGGTGCAGACCTCTACGGTGATGACGATAACGCCATCGCGCCCTGGAAACGCGCCATCACTCTTCCCTACCTAGACGCCTGCATCAAAGAAGCAGGCCGCATGCACCCGCCCTTCGGCCTCCCATACGAACGCGTGGTCCCTGCAGGCGGCGCTGTTATCAGCGGTCAACATATCCCTGCGGGCACAGTGGTCGGCATTAGTGCGTGGGTTGTGCATCGAGATTATGAAGTCTTTGGAAAGGATAGTGATGTGTGGAGACCGGAAAGGTGGATTGAGGCGGGGGAGGAGGAGAGGAAGAGGATGGAAGCTAGCTTGTTGACGTTTGGGGCGGGGCATAGGAGTTGTATTGGGAAACATATTAGTTATTTGGAGATTTATAAGTTGGTTCCTACGGTGGTGGGGGCTTATGATGTGAGTCTCTCTTCTCTGTCTGGGGTCTCCATTCCTTGTTTGACCTTTCTGCGTACCCTACTAGACTTAGTGGTGGTGGGATCTTTCAACTAACAATTCATGCTTTGTCGCATAGATCGAGTTCGCAGATGGTATTGGTGGGGATTGGAAAGTCGATAATAAATGGTTCACCAAGCAGACGGGTTTGAATGTTCGGCTGAAGAAGCGGACTGTGAAGTCAGGATAAGAGAATATGGGGACTATTGACGCATGGACCGTGTCCTGGCATCGTTCGAAGAATTTAGAGAAGAGTGGAATGGACGGTGGAAAGCTCAACGGTCGAGAATGTAGAGGAGGGTATGGTTGTAGCTAGGAAAGAATGACGCCTATCAATGTAGCTGCCTAACTCCATCTGCTTTCCCCCTCCTGCCAGGAGTGCATTCTGTTTTTGTGAAGTCAACAGGTAGGTAACCCTAAGCGACTACGAGGATATTTTGTATGATTCCAATGCTAAACATGGCGCTTCACTAATATTTATTCACAAATGCAAGGAAAGAAGGGACAATAGAGCATGTATCAGTCAGTCACTGATCATTATTTTTATCAACGGTAAGGATCAAGATATAAAGCCAGTCGTATTCGCCGGTGGCTAAAGTACCCACCTAAGCACACCTGAGCTGATCTGAGAGTTTTTAAGAAAAATCCAGCATCCTGTAGGCTCTGTCATCAACTCTGAGACTCAATGTAGGAGGTTTTACATAGCTCAACCGGCCACTCATGGGGCTGGAGTCTAGGGAAGAGAAGGGCTTGGAGCGAGCCGTTTGAGCGCGAAGACGGCAAATTTCAGTGATCAGTCATGGGGGTCAAGTGAGGAGCTTTAGGTGCTCTGCTAAGGTAGGGGTGCCCTGGATTCCGGCACTATGAGTGGCCGGTTGAGTGATGAATTCTTCTACTGGATACCGTATGTACTTAAAAGAGAGACTGTGATGTTTCTGTCGCAAAAGGACTCTATAGACATTCTAGAAAGAAAGACACACTAAGTAGTACAGTCTAAGCCGCATCATCAATGATCTGGCATGCCCTCGTCAACTGCTTCGAAGTCTCCGCAATCTGTTTGATCAATCAGCTTTTGATACGGGTAAAATGACACAATGTCTGTCAGACTCACATATTGCTCATCAAATGCCTCGAAATGATTCCCAGGGATCTCCAGCACATCAACTTTAGTACCAAGGATCTCTTCCCACCCCTCAATTGCTTCATCACGAGCTTTTTGGCTGCTAAGCCAGTCATACTTGACCCCACACAAAGCCTCCGTATCGAAGACGTCGCTGTTTCGCAGCATCACTGTTTTAATGGGAGCGGTTGATGGAGCTGAATATGACCCCAGAAGGGTTGCACTCAGCTTGAATTCGGCGAGAAGGTGGGGATTGACGACATCTTTATTGTTTGTTGCGCCATTGGCATTGTTCTGGTTGTTACTGAGTATGTAGGCAACGATTTCCTGGGGTAGTGGTTGGTGGTTTCTTGGCAAGGGTGAGTCAATCATGATAAGACCTTTCACGTCGAAGCCTGCCGATCTGAGCTGGGTTACGGCCTCGAAGGCTACGACTCCACCGAATGACCAGCCTAAAAGACAGGTTAGTTTATCATGAATGCGCTAGATGTGACCATATTGAGGGGGAGACTTACCGCAGAGTATTAGCGAGGGCGTTTCGCTCTTTGAAACGAGGGCAGCATAACGGGCGGCCATCTGTTGCAAGGTCGAGGGACGTGCATTGTTACTGGCATAATCTGGATCGAGGAAGCCGTAGAGATTGCGATTAGGATTTTGCAGCTTCTTGTACATGCTTATTTGTCCGCTGCCATCGTGGAAGCACAGAAGTGGCGTCTTTCCACTATTGGCTTTGATATTCAATGGGACAGGATTGCTCTCAGTGCGTTTCTTCTCGTCGTGGTGAGGGTTCATGCTATGTCCTTCATTCGCAGTCCCGTTGACGAGGCTGTTTGCATGGGGCTTCGAGGGACGAGGCTGCATTTCTAGTGGACTATCAGTATCTCCAGGCATGAGTCGAGACAGGAGCGTGTTCTCCAGCTCCTGGATCGTCTCGCATTCGTCTAAGGTGTCCTGAGCCAAGTTGCTTTTCGGAAACGCTTGTTTGAGTTTGCCGGTAATCTCTATCTGCATTAAGGAGTCGATCCCAAGTGCATCAAGTGATTTACTGTAATCGAGCTCATTCTCCGAGAAACCGCATGCGTCACTGAAGATGCCAGAGATCATCCTTTTAATGCCGTCAAGACTGCTTTCAGGTGTTTTGGGCGTGCCATAACCGCTAGGCGATGATACGACAGTGTCATCGCCGGTCGACGAAGGCTCTGAAGTCGTTTCCAAGGGGTCCATAGACCTTTGAAGTGGGGGCGCCGAAGATTGGAGGAACCGTTGGAAGGAAGTAAGCTGAAGTTTTTTGAATTCCATTTCTCGGGCGACAGCAACCGCACGACCGGCAGAATTGATGACTATAGCATCAGCAAGTAGCGAGCCCTTCGTACCATCGAAAAGTTGGCTGTAGATAGTGAAAGTCTGGCTGGGATCGATGTCATCGTACAAGACCTCTATTGTCTGGACGTGGCTGCAAATGCATATCTCGGTAGGTTTGACGCTCAGGTTGGCAATAAAGCCCGCAGTGTGCAGTAGAGTGTCCGTAAATGCAGGGCTGATGATGGTATTATCTGCGAATGAGCTATGTGGCAGCTTAAAGGTACCAATACCCTCTAGACCAGAACTCGAAACCTTCAATTCTATTAGGGTTTGGTATTCCTTCGAATACCTGACTACCCTGGCGAAGATGTTCTCGTAAAGTAGCTTAGTCTGGAACGTGCTGTGAATGCTGGTATTGTCAAAATAGAACAATTGTCGCTTGACCAAGGCCGCTTCTCTGAGCCAGCGAAGCTCGATCTCATTCTGGTTTTGAGCGGATATCGTGGTGGTAGCGCAAGAAATAAGACTTGAGTCTGCAACCTTTTCGACCAGGATCTCCACTTCTACGGAGCGAGTACCCTCGGGTTTGTGGAGCTGAACTTGAACGGTGTGCGTTTCATTTGGAGTCCTGCGAGTGAGAGGATTGGCGAATCTCATGTTACTCATCACTAAGATGTGGTCCCTGGGCAAGCTCATTGCAATTTGCGCTGCTTCCATGGCTACTTCATGATACACAGACGCGGGGCAGATTGGAGTGCCTCCGACGTCATGGCCAGAAATAAGGGAACCAAGTATTCCGGTTGTGGTTTCGAATCGAAACAATTCTTTGGTAGAGAGGGCACTGGCTATCCTTGGTAGGAGCTTGAACCCAGTATCACTAAATGCCACACATTGGGCAACCGACCCTTTAGAATCCTCATGAAAGGGAACAGCAAACTCCGAACCACTGAGCGGGTAGCCTGGTAAGCTGGTCACTGATGCCTGGGAGCCGGCAAAAACTTCGCGCCAATTGATGCCGTCGTTACTATAGGAGAGTTGGCTAAGCACAGTGCTGAGTGACAACCAGCCATCTTGACCTTTCTTTAGACATGGAATGGGAGGATTTGTCTTCGATGCCAGAATGCTTTGTACTAGCGAAGAAACAGTTGGGTGAGGACCAATTTCTAGACATTGCGCATCCCTGAATCCACCGGCAGCCTCGATACTGTTGATGACATCTGAGAAGCGGACTGGTTGACGTGCATGCTTGGCAAAGTAGTCATTTGTGCAATCTTCCGTCTCAAGCAATCGGCCATAAACGCCAGAGCCGACAGGTATGACAGGTTTCAGCCATCGCACTGAGCGCCCGAGAGCCTTCAACGGTTCAGTGATCGAGTCCATTGCCGAGGAATGATACCCGCATGGGACGTCAAGCCGCTTGGCTTTGACTTTCCTTTTCTTGCAAGTCTCCTCGAACGAAATAAGCGACTCTAAGGGACCAGAAACAACACAGTCATTGCTACTATTCCTGCATGCAATGTCAAGAGACGGCTTCGCGTTCCCGTCTTTGAGCATCATCTCAATCACAGAAGCCGACGCTTTACAGGCCAGCATTCCAGAGTAGTCCGGCGTGCATTGCTCTGCCATTAGTTGAGCTCGAGTGGCAACTATCCGTAAAGCATCCTCTAAGGTAAGCGCCTCGCTCACTGCAAATGCGGCGTATTCTCCGAGACTACGTTGTAGTCAGCAGCTTATAATCGGTCACTTCATGGGTTGCATACCTGTGGCCAGCAACATGAGTGGGTACAATGTTCCAAGACATCAGAAGCCTTGCAAGACAGAATTGTAGCGAAAAGCAAGCGCATTGAGAAGTAATCATCCCCACGGAGTAAGTCACACGGTCAGTGCCAGCCTGTCCTTTAGAGAAGAAGCCAATGAAGCTCGGAAACCCCAAACCCTGGACTATCTTGTCGCAGTGAAGAATTTGTTCTTTGAAATAGGCAGATGATTCCATCAACCCCTCTGACATGCCCCGGTAAAGACCACCTTGGCCAGAGAACAAGAAGACGACGGACTTTGATGGCGGGCTCGGAACGACGTTCGCACAGTTTTCCTTCTCAAGCTTGGCTTTCAAGTCCTCAATCGAATTACACACCACCGAGAACCTGTGATCGTATATCTTGCGCCGTGCAGTTGCCGTGTAGCATATATCCTTTAGAGATGGTGGCAAGGGGCTTTGATCTAAAATGTCGAAGTACTCCCCAATCATCGTTTGCAAAGCCTCTCGAGTTTTTGCAGAAAGATTGAAGATGTGGCACGGTCTCTCGCCCGTGTTCGCGGAGAATTTGGGTTGAACACTTTCTTCCAATAGCAAAGCGACATTAGAGCCCGCAGCGCCAAAGTTGTTGAGTAATGCCCTCCGAGGCTGTGATTTCGATGGCCGCCAATCATGGTTCTCAGTTGGTATCACCATACCAGCTTCCTCAAGGCCAGTCAATTTTGGATTCAATTTGGAGAATCCTGCTTGCTTAGGAACCTTCCCCTTGCGAAGCATTAGCAAGAGCTTCGCTAACCCGGCGGCTCCTGATGCGGCTTCGCAATGGCCGATGTTCCCTTTGATAGAGCTAATCAGAAGAGGGTGATCCATTGAGTGAGAATCTCCGAAGACATTCTGTAGACTAGCGATCTCCCTAGCGTCTCCTGCCTGGTTTCACAAGTTAACGTTATCGCTATAATTTGCGCCGGGATCTAAACCTACCTGAGTGCCTGTTCCATGCGCTTCTACAACACTGATTGTTGCAGGATTTGTGTTCGTTCTTTCGAAAAGTCGTTGAAACAACATCGTCTGTGTCTCGCTATGTGGATGAGTGATCGAATGAGCATTTCCACTTTGATTGGCCTCGACACCTCTGATCACTCCGCGAATTTGGTCATTCTCGGCAATCGCATCTGATAGCCGCTTTAAGATAAAAACACCGCAGCCTTCGGCTCGACAATATCCGTCCGCGGCAGCATCAAAAGGCTTACAACCCCCAGTGGGACTGAGAAAATGGCCCCGAGATAAGCCCAAGTACATCTGCTGTACGTTAGCCTACGCTCAAGAATTGGGAGAGACTCGCATACATCAGGGCTACATATCGCATTCACCCCACCAGCAAGGGCAGCTGTGCAATCTCCATTCTGAATGGCTCGACATGCCTGATAGATTGAAAGTAGGCTAGAAGAACATGCAGTATCAGTGACGATGGAAGGTCCGCTAAGTCTGTGGACGAAGGAAAGTCTTCCACTGTGAAAGGCTCGCAATGTGCCTGGATTTGTCGTTAGTCTACAGCTCCAACTTTGAGACCTTGTGTACAAGACTAACCAGGGCTATAAAAGACGTCGATATCGTTCCGTAGATTGTTTGTGTAATCTCCTGTGGCGACGCCTATATAGCACCCCATGGAGGCTCTTGTAAAAGTTGGCGTAGCATCTGGAACATAACCTGCGTCGTCCAGAGCAGACTGCGCGGTATGAAGGAGGATGCGCTGTTGGGGGTCCATTGACTTTGCTTCCCTTGGCGTGATGTTGAAGAAAGCATTGTCAAACGTCCAGATATCATCCAAAAAAGCACCATGCTTTGTAGCCATTGTGCGTGACTTCCCAGAGTCATCAGCATCGTAGTATTGCGTGATATCGAAACGAGAATTTGGGATCTAGGACAGGGTGAGTATCGCTAGAGTCTAGATTTAGGGTATGCTCACTTCAGATACGGCGTTCAGGCCGTTTGACAATATGTTCCAGAGCTCGTTTTCTCCATGACCCTTTGGAAAGTGGACACCCATACCTACAATCGCAATCCCATCTTGCTGAATTTGATTGTTAGTTATTGGCTGGCCCGCTTTGAATATCGATAAGTCTCGATATTCGAGCCTATGTGAGAGGCTGTGGTTTTTGAGATTAATGAACAGTGACTCAGAGCTTGGGCCAAGAGAGATTATCTGTGGGCTTGCACTGTTTTGTCCTTCGATTACACGAGAAAGCGCAGTCATCATGCCAGACGAAGTTTTCAGCCAGTCAACCGGACTGATCAACATTTGTTGCACCACCCACCGAGCGAGACCAGGACCATTGGACGTATGTTCACTTGATATTGTACCGTCATAAGAAGAGCGCATCGGTACTTGGAGATCGGGGATAGCTGGAAATGCAATCTTTCGCTCCTCGAGATCGTGCATGACTTCTTCCAACACGGTTTGAAGCTGGTCACCCCCGTGATACCACGTGTTGATGTCAGCAAACCTAGTTGATATCGCTGGCCCTAGCCAGTCTTGTAATGCACCTAAGTCACTGTTGGGGCCAGTGATAGATACAATAGTGGGACTTGAGATGGCAGAGATTCGGATTGCTGTCCGAGTGCCCTGTAGATGTCAACACCAGATCAGAGACACTTAATCTGAGCACAGAGTCTAGCTCACCTGTTCTTCCAACTTCTCCAACCTTTCCTCCAGCTCACTTCGCGATAGACCTATAACAACAAGGGACCAAGGCTTCCCCATTCGGGCCGTGGGTACCACGACACGTCCGTATCTCACGCTTCGGAAAGCTATCCAGAACGCAAGGCGAAAGGCAGCAACGCCAAAAAGAATGAAACTTTCCACATTTTTCGAAGCTGCCACAACCGTAGCGGGTAGTAACCCTGAGCAGATACCCGTTGTCTCCAAGATTTGATCGGTCAGGTCTTTAGGATTCAAGCCTGATCGGTCAACCTCCACTAGGTAATGCAGAAGCTGATATAAACAGATTGTGGTTGCTTGGATTATAGGATTGGCATGCAGTGACTGTTTTGGAATGAGAAAAGCTCTGCGGTCGTGGAAGTCGGCCACATTAATATCGATGCTTCTTCTTGATTCAACATCAAGGCTGAAGCAATCTTCCAAGAAGGCGGCATGACATTTCGAAAGGAGTAGTGCTCCGGCCGCACATCGCTGGACGTCGTCTTCGATACGATGTGCAGTTGCAGCAGAAAAGAGGCTTGATGACCCTTGGCCACCAAATAGAATGACCCGATGGCTACTCGTCATCACTGGCTGGGTTGTTGTCATGATTGGACCTAGATCGACTCTCCCACAGCTGCTCAGGAATATGGACTAAGACGAGCAAGGCGTTAAGACCTAAACCCCGGACTACGTTGAAGTGGATTTTTTGAGTCTGAGCTCATGGAGGCCACCCACGCCCGCTTTTGGCATCCAGCCCTCCTTTCATGCATTCGATACGGCATATCCCGCGAACCAGTGCACGACTAATTTATTAGCTTGACTGACGTATAGGCTTTGCCACACAAGGCCAGAGTACCGAGATTGGATGACGAAATTCGAGATGACTTGTAAGTACCCAGGGGGAAACCTCGTCAGCGTTACTCCCACGCCAGAAATCTGGAAATCTTGCGTAATCGAGTGTTTCTGTGCTTGTATTTTACGGTCATTACCGTTCATTGTAGAGTCACATGGGTATTGCTGTGTTCCTTTGTCTGGGGCCATCGAATACTCCGGTCCATCGTGCTCGAGCTTTCCCTGAAAATAGGACGGACACATTGCTGGAAAGAACTAAGACAAACTCCAGGACAGGATCAGAGCTAGGGGGTCAAACAAAACTTTTATTCTCTTACCCATACTGATAGTAGGAAGAAGTTCTACGCTTCTTGGAGGTTGACCTTGACTTAGAATCCCATATCGCGTCCGTAAGATATTACGTCCACGACGAAATGGGCTCGCTTTCGCCACATGCTGGGCATTTCCAACGGCCCTCATTTCAACTCCTGCCAACGCCAGGCGCGAAGGCAGACCTGCTCCATGACATTCGTTCTCTTCCGGAATTGGTGCACTTCAATGCTGTACACAATCCTGACCACGTCTTTTGCCTACAAAGCAAGCAGCCACATGACGCCACCCAATGCGATTTTACACGGATTACATTTCGGCAATTAGCACAGGCAGTTGAGCATTGCTGCGTATGGATCCTCGCAAATATCAATGGCGCCCGTCCACCAGTCGTTGGGCATGATCGAGTCATCGATAAAGCTCCTCCGATTGCGCTTTTCCTGGAAAGTGATGTCGGTCTCTTCATCTACTTGACGGCTCTGCTGTCCTTGAACATACCAGTGAGGTTTTACATCCACTCTTGGCCCGCAGTCTGCTCAACGTATAACAGTGTTTACTTCTCTCTATCAGACTCAATCCGGTTGCAGTGCAGCATCTACTGGAGGAGACTGGGGCATCCTCAATTATTGTGTCTTCCCGCACGGCAGCCGTTGTTGAGGATGGTCTTTCAGAGGGGAGTAATTCCATCGACCCTAAGAGGTCAATTGTAATTGCCACTCCATTTGAGAAACTCCTTGCCACATCGTCTGCTACTCAAGTGTACCATCATATTGTGTCATCTCGACGATTTGTGCGAGAGACGGACCAGAAAGTCCTTATCCTTCATAGCTCTGGAACTACAGGTGCGTGATATCATTGACTCATCCAATAATCAATCTCCTCATGGATTTCACACAGGTCTTCCTAAGGCGATACCCCTTTCTCATCGCTATCTACTCGGTTATGCTGCCTGCCACCTTTTTCCGGCTAACGATGATGAGTCTGAGCGTGGTGTCAATCTATCTACACTACCTCTTTTCCACGTGAGTACGTCATGTAAATTCAGTTGCAAACATCGCTGATAGCTACAAGGGTTTCGGTGTGCTGGCACCAAGTCTTGCATTGTCCGTTGGAAAGACTGTCTGCCTTCCACCATCCACCACAATATGCAATGGCAGTCTTGTTCTCCGAATGCTCAAGAATCGTGACTTCACCTCTTTAATGACAGTGCCTACCATTCTGGAAGACATAGTCCTTATGGAACCTTCTGGGTTGGCTGCAGCCGAGCTAGCTCGTTTGGACTTTGTTGTAGTCGGAGGCGGTGGTATAAAGGCATCTGTGGGGTCGGCGCTTCATTCAAATGGTGTGACACTACTCAACCATTTCGGAGCCACGGAACTGGGTGCTCTGGCACCCATATTCCGGCCTGATAAGAGTTACGACTGGAGATATCTGAAGCTTCGTAAGGATATGGGCTTACAATTAAAGAAACTGAAGCCTCAGGATGACGCAGACGCTGCACATATGCTGATTGGGCATCAATTTGGCTCAAACTCAGTGTTTGAGCTCCAAGACAGTCTCGAGGTAAACCCTCTTAAGCCAGGAGCTGAGGTCAAAATTCTTGGGCGAAAGGATGATCTGCTGGTACTCGCGACTGGCGAGAAAGTGTCCCCTTCAACAATGGAAAATCTTATGGAGCAGGAGCCCCTCATCAAGCGTGCGATTTTGTTTGGCACTGGCCGCTTTGAGGTTGGGGTGCTCATTGAACCCGTTTCAAACGTCGCTGGCCGAGAAGTAGCATTCATTGACGCGATTTGGCCAATTGTCGCCAAGGCCAACGAGACAGTAGATCAGCACGCTTGCATCTCAAGCAAAGCAGCAATTCTGATCAAGCCGCCAGACAAGCAAATACCTTTGTCGGATAAAGGGTCACCTCAACGCAAAGAAGTGTACTCAGTATTTGCCTCTGAGATTCAGTCTATATATGAAAAGCTTGATAAGGAAGGCTCAAGTACTGCAGCGCTTCCCATTGATCCCAAGGACCTCTCCAAATCCATAAGAGCTATGGTACAGACGAGTCTTCCAACACATATGAAACCAAATGCGTGGAGTGATGATGATGATTTTGTTCGTCTTGGTATGGACTCGGTACGTACATAAGTCTACAGTGGCTCTTCCCCTGAATGCGTTAGTCCCTCAACATAAGGAATTTGTGTGACGGCGCTGGGAGTTAACACGATTGGGTTCCTCTCGATATGTATGTGCCAATTTGGAGCAAATGCTGATTGCAATTGCACTCAGTTGCAAGCCACTCGACTTCGAAGGATCCTTGAACAATCACTACGCAAGTCAAGCACAGCAATACATTACCGCGAGAATCTACCCGCGGACTTTGTATACTCCAACCCCACTGTTTCCATGATGGTTCAGGCTTTACAAAGCTCCGCACAGCCAGAGGGCTACGAAGTTCTTGAAACGATGAGATCTCTGTCGAGCAAGTACTGTTACCAGGACGAAGGCGCCAACCCTCTACTCAAGAGTAATACAGTTTTACTTACCGGGACTACTGGGAACCTTGGTTGCTATCTACTCCGGATGCTGAGTGAGCATCCATGTGTACGGAAGTTGATCTGTCTTATCCGAGCGACCTCGAATGTACAGCCCGAAGACTTTGAAGACTATGCTCTGGTGCGGCAGCGAAAAGAATTCAAGGACCGAGGGATCGTCCTTACGAAGAATGCCTGGCTTAAAATTAGGTATCAGCAGTGGTACGTACATCCCGAGCCACTTTGCACCCGTTTGTCCCCGCTTTCAATGCTCCAATAGACCACTAGGAGTAGCTTTCCAGCTGTCTCCTTCGCGTTCCCATGGCACAAATTACAGACCCTCAGAACAGGTTCCAGAGAGCTATGCTGATTCTTGACTCTTCGGCCAGGGAGACTGGAGCAGAGCTTCTAGGCATGAGCAGAGAAGCTCACGACCAGGTTGCCTCAGAGGTTACACACATCTTTCATGGAGCCTGGCCTATGAATTTCCAAAGCAAGGTTACGTCGTTTGCAACGCAGATAAAGGCTCTCCGGGATCTCATAGACCTCGCACGCTTAGTATGTCCTCTCAGTTACCGTCTCTGTCCAAATAATTTACTGCTTCAGAGGCACGATCGGTCTCTAAAATATCTGCTATTTCCTCCCATTCAATCTAGTACATCTGTGGTATGAGGCAAGGATACTAAACTTTCATCTTCAACTAGGCTCACAAGCGTCGACCAAACGTTAGACCAAGGATCGTTCTGGCATCATCGATTGCCGTTGTTGGCCGTGATGCTTCGGTCACAAGTTCTGGATCAATTCCCGAGCTTCCGATGCACAATCCTAAGTCACCCCTAGCCATTGGGTACGCAGAAGCAAAGTGGGTGTGTGAGCAGGTCATGGAGAGCGCTTATAACAACTTGCAGCCCGAAGTGCAACCAATGATTATCAGGATCGGACAGCTATCTGGATCCAGCAATACAGGTTATTGGAGCCACAAAGAGCATATACCCGCTATTGTGAAAGCTTCTCTAGCGATTGGAAATCTACCTGACCTACATGGGGTAAGCTTTAGTCCTGCGATATTGGCATAGACCTAGCTGACCGGACTGGAGTCTCTCTCATGGCTACAGGTTGATCGAGCGGCGCAAGTAATCACGGACCTCCTTCTCAGGTCCGAGCCCCGGAATCTTGTATACCATCTTGAGAACCCTGTCCGACAATCATGGTCAGATGTCTGTAGCATCATGGAACGCAAGCTTGGCTTCCCACCCAAGTCTCGCCTGCCGTTTGTAGAGTGGCTGGCACAGGTGTCGACGCTTGAGCATCAGCCCTCAGATCTTATGGAGTTCTACAGTAAGTACTTTCTGCACATGTCGTGTGGAAGTCTCGTACTCGATAGTACGAATACTCGCTCTCTTTCGCCGACCTTGAGATCTACGGGCGCCATTGATGCTAACAAAATCGAGCTTTGTCTGGATTTCTGGCAGCAGAGTGGGTTTCTGAAGTGATCATGTACTGTAAGGGCTGGATCAGGGCCAGCCGTTGCCAGCAGCCCCAAGCAAAGACCCCAAGAGCTCCATCTCAAAGTAGTAGCTGCAATAAAGAACCGGGTTCAGAAGCAATTTCCAATTCTATCAAGAGCATAGTAGAAATGTCCTGAGACCTTGTGCTGAGGTATATGCTGCACTCAGGTTTGCAAGCGCATATCAATACCATGTTCGCTTATCATTACAGCCAAAGTAATGTACCGTCATTTAGGCTTGCGAATTGTTGCATCGTATGAAGCTTTCACTTGCATACTCCTTGCGTGGCTCACAACCTGATGTAAATTACGCATCGACTGCAGGCAAAGTCTCATTGCTGATCCCGAGTAAGCTGATACTCCGGTCCTCCTTACCCCTTCAGCAGTCCCTACATGGCCCCCCTGCGTCACTATGAAAAGCCTCCATGGGTAAGAAAAGCCTTTGAACTACTGTTACCACTATCTTCTCCAAACGCGATCTTCATACAACGCCTGACCAAACAAAACGACAATGTCACGACCACTTAAACCGCTCCCCGACGCCGCCGCCCTCCTCGAACTCAGCACACTCTTCACAGCAAATGTGCAGACCGTAATCTCCGAATGGGCCAAAGAACACCAGCCCCACGCCAGTAACGACGGTGCCTCACCCTCCAGTCTCCCCAGCCGCAAACTCTACGAAGCGCAGCGGACCCTGCTCGCCGTTACCGGCAAGCTCACGGAATTGATTGCGGAACCAAGTCTGCGTATTCTCGAAGTAGGATGCCAGTATTGGGAGTCCAGAGCGCTCTATATAGCGGCTGAGCGGCGGATACCGGACCTGCTTGCTGAAGGCGGGCCGGACGGAGTTGATGTGCAAAGAATTGGAGAGGAGACGGGGATCGAGTATTTGAAGCTTTGTGAGTGTAATCTGTTAAGTCGTCAAATGCTCAGGAAACCCCAAGGGAAACAACCAGATGGCTAATATTGGAATGGTTCCGTGCAAAAAGCGAGAATCCTGCGCTGTCTGTGCTCGAATCATATCTTCTCGGAACCGACTCCCGACCACTTCGCCAACAATGTCATTTCCACCGCCCTTGTTAAAAATGAGCCTCTACGCGCCTACATTCTGAACTTGTAAATATCACTTCCCTCATATCGTTGTTAATCTTCCCTCTAACGCACCACCGCAGTAACCTAGATCTCTACGCAGCATCCGAACACATGCCAAAATCACTCCTCGATCCGAAAAAAGGCTCCTCCTACCAAGTAGACGAAACAGCATTTCAAGACGCACTAAACACCACAAAGTCACGGTGGGATTGGCTAGAGGAGAAAATCACGCCTGAGCAAATTGTTAGCCCACAAAATGCTGTGGGGCGTCCTGCTGGATACCCTGGCGTTCCTGAGCCGAGGAAGTATATCAATGGGGGTATGAAAGATGGGTCTTTCCCGCGGCCAGAGCATGAGATTTTCAACCTCTCGATGCTTGGGGGTGGGAAGGTGCATGGGGCTGCACACCCGTATGGTCAGTTTTCTCATCGCTTCCGACCACATTGTGGTTTCGAGGGATTGAGATGCCAAGATCCTGACTATAATGACCGATAGATTACCCGTGGGCCGAACTTGGAAAAGCAACCGTCGTGGACGTCGGCGGAGGTGTTGGTACGTCACTCTCCATCCCCTCCTCCATCCAGAGTCCGCTATACCATAAGTCTTACTAATATCCTTGGTCCTCACCCAGGTGGCTTCGACGTCCAGTTATCACACCTCTATCCCGACCTAACCTTCGTAATCCAAGACCGAGCTCCAGTCCTCAAGATCGCCGAGTCAGATGTCTGGCCGCGGGAAAACCCCGCCGCTTTATCCTCAGGCCGCGTCCAATTCCTCCAACACGACTTCTTTAACCCCAACCCCACCAAGAATGCCGAAGTGTACTGGCTCCGTTCTATACTGCACGACTGGTCGGACGACTACTGCGTTTCGATCCTCGGTGCTCTACGCTCGGCCATGAATCCTCACAAATCGCGTATTTTAATCTGCGATCAGCTTATGAACACAACCCTCGGTTACCCAGATGTGCTGCCTTCGGCACCCCAGCCGCTGCCGGCGAACTACGGCACCAATGTAAGATTTAGCCATCAGCGAGATCTGTGTATGATGGGGATCATTAATGGGATCGAGAGGACGCCGGCACAGTTGGCAGCGATTGTGGAGAAGGCGGGTCTGAGAATCGAGAAGGTTTGGGAGGCTAGAAGTCAAGTTCCGATTGTGGAGGTGAGGGTAAAGGAACAGCACAATGGGGCATCCTAGGCTCCTTGCTATACTCTGCTATCTCAGTAGATTCACTCTGTTGATGACCACATGTGCCCGACTGACGCTGCCTTATCGTGATGGATTGATCATCTAGAGTCTGATTGGGATTATCAGCGTCTGCTTTGCAAGGGCGACCTAACTCCTCTAGTCAAGCATTTGAGCCAGAATCTAGATCTCATTCCGCCTATCCTGTGTTCCTTTCTGCTTTCAATCACCTGCTTCTGCATCGGTTTGAATGCTTCGTGATTGTTGTCGCAATTTAGCACTGCTCAACCGGCCAGCCCTAAAAAAGGGTTCACCGCATTGCCGGCCAACCTGCCCTGCTGGCCAACTCACAGGGCTGAGGTCCGGAAGCACTTATAGAGCCCCCTAGAGAAGGGCCTAGAGCTGCTAGCCTACACCGCAGGATTGGTCCCCGAAGCTTACCATTATTGGTGCACAAGGACAAGCTTCGGGGATCTCTATGGGGGCCTCGGCCTCAGCCCTACGAATTGGCCAGCAGGGCAGGTTGCCCGGCAGGGCGGTGACCCCTTCCAAGGCTTGGGCGGCCCGCTGCTAGCTTCCGTCAAGATGTTGACCTGCTGTTAAGGCAGTGAAGCGAGATGCCGAGTAGATTTAGTGGCTGCAAGCTGCAAAGAATCTAGCGAGGGGCCACACGAGCTATTCAGACGCTGTACTACAGTACGACTGCTTGTCAATTAGAACGATACTGACAATCCTTCCGACGCCTCCTATATGCCTAACAACCTCCTCCACCCAACCGGGCTTCTAAAGGGCCGGATATTATTGCCGGAAGTACGCCTTAGGATTGCCCAAAAGTATCATGAAGAAGAAACACTCTCTGAGGATCTTAACAAGGTCGAACAAATAGCGCTGTCTCAGTAACAATACAGCTAGCGTATAACGCCCTCCGCCAAGTTAGTGAGGGATGGTGGTGATGTTACACGTGAGGTAAGCGCTTGGGATCTATAGCGGAGGCGATAGAGATGGGGTTAGGAGAGCTTCTAGGAAGTCGCGAACCTCCTAGTGGAAAAAAACGAGTAAGGCTCTGAGCCTGGAATCTGTAATGAGAGATCTATTGCATTGGAAGACTTTGCAAGCCAGACCTAGAAGGATATGACCCTTGAGTCATCAACCCTCTAGGTTGCCACCGTCCTGAAGCTCTGTTCCGGAGTTCAACAGGCCCCCGGAGGTGCCACTTTAGGGGTAACCGACAACTCAGAAGGTTTAACTAGTTTGGAAGCGAATCCTTCTACAGAGCTTGCTGAACGGGCGGTGCACGAGGCTGAGCAGTAAGACCTTCCACTAGCCTTTAATCAAGAACGGACTCTATTTTCCGCAGAACTTGATTCCATGGTAAAACACTTATCTCTGATACTTTATCTGTACCCTGAGCCCTTGTTGACAAATTTTAAAAATCTGCCCTACCTTGTAGCTTTAGCAGAGATAATGTTCTGCCGATTTATTCTAGAAATCGCTTTCAGTATCAGTATGATATAGAACTGAATACAAGTCATAGATCTGTCAACAGTTCAGGTGTTACACGCGGATTCGCCGAAACCTCTATCGTTCGCGCTCTACAGCGATAGTTCATATAAACAGGGGTCTATGTTCGGAATCGTTGAAAGTACAAATTACAGAATAGGTTAAGAATGATGAAATTAGAAGGTTCTAGAAACTTCTGCGACTTGAAAAACAAGTGGTTAGCTTAGCTGCATAACGCTCGGAGCGTTGGGCCGGACTATGAGTAAATCAATCAATCACTAACCAATCATCAAGCAATCAATCAATCAACCTCTGGTTGTACTTCTCTTTGCTCAATATAGCTGGAGCAGTTCGAGCCTGGATTTCTTGTGTTATCGCGGTGCAATGTTCTCCCGTTCCCTGAATGTACTTGTTCTTCTACTTCTTCTCCAGACTTTTGTCGCTTGTGACCAGCTTCGGGACGGCGAATACCGAAGAAGCGGAGCACAATGTAAGTCAGAGACTGATCGTGCTACCAATCCTTCGCGATCATACCTACTGACTTCATTTAGCGGCAATTTTGAATAGCACTCTGTGGATCATTGGGGGTCTTGACATCTGGACTAATAATAGTGGAGCATCTCCATGTACGTTAACAGATACTGGCGTGACGTGGTCGACAGACGTACTGAGGACTCTCTTTGCTCAAGCTCTAGGTTTAACTTCAATCGATCTGACCAATCCATTTACCATTCCGTCGACTTATACTGCTCTTACACGACCACTAGACCCTACGATACCACTCATATCAAATGGTACTCTCTGGAGTAACGACATTGATACTTTCTGGTTGTTTGGTGGCGAAAGTTCTGTACAACCCGACCTTGATAATACCCTATGGCGCTTCAATTCGTCCTCCGGGGGCCAAACCTGGGCACAAATTGACAACGTATCTGCAAATCTTACGGGACCTCGGCCAGCGGATGGAGCTGGATGTAATGTTCCGTCGCATTTCAAAGGATATTATTTAGGAGGTATGGCGAAGATAAGAAATTCATCCGAGATGAAGATTCTGCACTCAATGACAGTATTTGATATGAAGACGGAAAAAACGAGGGTAGTCGATGTGCCTTCTTGGGTTCCCGTCGTTGGTCAGAACCTAGTGTTCCTCTCGGCAGGCGAAGAAGGTATTTTGATCGTTGTTGGAGGTTATGTGGAATCGAATGGTGCACTTATGAGAGTAAGAATGAATGATAATTCATGACTATTGTCAGAAGGCTGAGCAAGACACAGGCGAGTCTTGCTTACATTTATATATTCGACATAGCGTCCACATCATGGTCTGTACAAGCTACAACCGATATAGATGGGAGATTAGGCACCGTTCTAGGATCCGATCCCCCAAACGGTCTCGGCCTACCTGAAGAAAGGGACCACATGTGTACTGTCGTTGGCGAAGCTGCAGATGAATCCTCGTACAATCTGTACGTCTTTGGAGGCAAGAACGATTCTAATGCGATGGACGACATTTGGGTTCTTTCGCTACCAAGGTAGAGATCACAGAGCTTCGCCGAAGCCACGCTTGCTTGCCACGCTAATACTGATAGCAGTGCAATCTGGATTCGTATGAACAGTTCTGACACTACAAATTTGCCGAAGGTGGGTAGTACGTGTAACATCATCCATGACCGATACGCTCTCTTAGCGGATGGCTGTTGGGGTACAGGCATTGGGAGCTGTTACAGCTACGGATGGAATCCACTCCTTTACGATATTTGTGGGGGTGGCTGGGAATGGAACTATAATCCTGCCCCTGATGGTTATACTGTCCCAATACCGATCAGAGATATTATTGGCGGAAGGTGAGTCATATATGAACTTCCCGTCAACGTTGAGATGATGGACTGATTGGACCGAGCGACATGGGAGAAGCTTATTATGCGAAGCCAAAATTTACCTCGTTTAATGACACACATCTCGCAGATGTCTTTAGGCGTCCTTCGGCCGAAATGGCAAAACCATACCATCTGGCGCTCGCCATAGGGATACCGGCACTGTTTTGCGTTTTGTTAGGAGTCCAATATCTTGCGTCTGCAACATCTTCGTTTCGCGAATCTTCGCCTCATCTCTCCAGATCCCAGTTGCCCAACAATGTGGGGAGGGCGCAACATACAGGAGGGAAAAAGAAGACTCAAATGTTCCAGACGTCTTATGCTCTTCTTGTCGCTTCAACCATTGCCCTGATAGTTACCGTTGCTTGCTTATTAGAATTGAGCTCGTTGCCGGACAACATTGCCTCACGTAAGTGCTGATTAGGCCCATTCCCATATACGTTTATGACTAATGAAGCTTTGGGTTTAGATTGGAGGGCCGGAGGTGTTTCGGAAGGCTCCTGGGACGGAAAACCTTTCACTTCACACTTCACAGCACATGGAAACGAACGGCCGCCGAGAGGTCTTGTTTCTTTCTACCTTGATACAGGCGAGTCGGGCAATTTTGATCGGAAAAATGCTGCTCAACGTATGGGCGTATTAAACAACGTGCTATGGACATTCTTCCCCTCCTCTATTGCTGTAATCTATGGCATCGTCTGGATGATAGTTGACGGAGAAGTTAAGAGACTTGAGAGTTTCCGACAGCTGTCACGACCAGCAGGTTGTAGAGGAGCAAGCTCAGTATGCCTTGACTATCATTGCTTCTGGGTCCCCGTTGCAATCTTCCAAGCCATTCGACATCGGCAATGGGCCGTAGTCAGCTCGAGTATTGGCTACACTCTAGCGCTGCTCGCGATTCCAAATATACAGAACTATGTATTCGTCTGGGCCGTTTTTTCGGGCGGCTATTTTGACTGGGGCGCAGAATTTTCCTGGCAGATGGGGTTACTCGATCCGTACTGGGCAAAAGTCTTGCTCGGAGCACTAGCGGTGGATCTAGTCTGCGCCCTCTGTCTCTTTCCCTTTCTGAAGGTTCCCGGTTCTAGGATGACAACAGAGCCCAACGGCATAATGACCATAGCCGAGCTCGTATGTGATAGAACTCCTGCTGACTTTGGACTTGGTTCATGCCACGAGAAGGCTTCTTTCAATGATATTGCTTCCGTTCTCTGGGATCAGCAGTTGCGTGTGGTTGAAGCAAACAACTCGACTCGCTTAGAGATAGTTCCTAGGCCAACGTCTGCCACCCACTCACCAATTCTGGGTTCAGGAACTCTTCCGCGTCAAGCACAGGGCTCACGCTTTCGGAGAGTCTCCAATGGCATACGACGGTGCTGGAACGTACTGAGGCTAAAGATAATACGATATCGTCGTGAAGTTGACTTATGGATGAATGGCTCTCCTTACCCGTTCCTTCTCAGGCCTTGGCCATTAACCCTTTGGATCACTTTCCTGGCCCTTCTCTTTACAGCAAATAGCTATTTAGTCCACAGCATGACGATGCCACAACAGTTGTCCGATCAAAATTATGCTCTCCCAGGGAATCCAAGCCTTTACATCGTTGTCGGCGTCTTCATACAGGTATGCTCCTTTGGAAAATTTTGACTACCTGATATTATAGATAGCTGACTTTTCCCAAGTCCGTTTTTCAACTTCTGGAACGCAACATCAGAAGCATAACTTTACTCGACGCCCTCCGTCAAGGTTTCGAAAGACCAAACATTCTATTCCAGGATTTTTCCTCCAACAAGCCCATCGTAGAAATCTTCTCTACCTTCGCAAACGGTCACTCCCTTCTTGGCTACTTTATGCTCACCTCCACTGCAACGGCCTTGTATACCGTTCTGCTCGGCGCGCTGCAGGTCTCGGCAAGCTTCTACGGCGCAACAACGTTCGCGAGTGATCTCGCCTGCGCCATCGCTACGCTGTTGCTGAATGCCTGTTTCTTGTCGGTTAGTGTAGCAGTCGGTTGGCGCTACACACGGCGCCGGTTCCTCGAACGATCTTCTGGAACTATGGCGGCGATGATGCCCTTTGTGCTATCTTCCGAGAAGCTCAAGGAGGATGTGAGGTTGATTGAGCCGATAGACGGCCAGCGGGAGAGAATCAAGTGCCTCGAGAATCACGGCCGAAGATACGGGTTTGGCCACTTTCACAATGCTAGCGACCCAAACACTGAGCATCTTGGTGTCGAGCGGAATGAAACCAATCCGGGTCTTGGGGGTCAACCGCACGTTCGAGTCTAGGAGTTTGAAGGACCTGCAGGCAAAGAAGAGCAAAAAATTGTTTGATGCAACATGTGCAAGTGCATCGCATGACTTTTCCTCGGCAACTCTCAATAGCGAATGCTTCTATCTGTTCTTCCCCACGTTGAAGCCCGTACCAAACCATTAATCTCAGAATCATGGAGACCTTACTGCCCGTGCCGTTACTCACAGGCAGAGAGAGACATTCGGCAGTGTGTTTCAATGGAGAAATACTGCACGAAACTTCGCGCTGGACGGCACGCACACCAGCACCGTCAACAATTGGGTTACGTGTTAATTGCCAGATGTCATCCTATGTTAGCTGTGGGCTTGGAGAAACGACTCTCGGCGTGCTTTTGGTGTTTACGTGTCGCTAAGTCAATTATAACCACATTGTTGGAGGATTAGCTCTCAGGGAGGTTGGGTGCTGTGCTGGGGAACTCGAACGGTGAGTTCCAGGGTCATTGTGCAAGCCTTCCGAGGGCCGACGTTGCGGCCAAACCCCCAGGTTTAGCCCTGAGTGTTCTTAGCGGTCTGCTCTAGCTATATCGTTTTGAGGCTAGCTTGGGAGGCTCTTGAGAGGCTGCTCTGGGGGGCGGCTCAGCTCTTGTTCACAGTCGGCTCCCAGGTGCTTCCAGTACCTTAGCTCTCCCTTCGGCCGGCAGAAATTCGCACCCCTTGGGAACTAAGCCCTACTGTATAGGGCTGTGTATGCTGCTAAGGAGTCTCGTTATAATTTTCCGGGCGGGAGGGCCCCTAGACAAGGTACCTAAGCAAGCTATCATTACAGCGGGTTAATACCGTCTAAGGCGGATTCCTAGGGCAACTTTAGGGCCTAGGTCCGGGGAAGGTTCCAGGGTAAATAGTGTCTGACTTAGAGGCTTTGCCCCCGGTGCAGACCTTATGCATTTAGCTAGATAATCCAGCGGAGATAAATTAAGATAGCAATAATTATATACGTTAATTTTAGTAGGAATCGGTGCACAATCGATATACCTATGTGTATTACAACCAATATTTACTTTCTTGATTTAGCGCCAGAACTCGAGGACTGGTGCCGGAAGTCGGTGTTTATGCACGTACTAGTACCTAATCGGGCTTAGCTCCAGTGGTCCCGACTTTCTGCCGGCTGAGGAGATAGGCGCGATAAGCGTAGCTATCTCTGATTCGCTGTCAGCTTACTAAGACGTATCTACGGGCTTTTTTCTTTTACGTCGAAGCTGAGTATAGCACGTGAGAAGAAATGAATCGTCGGGTTGAATCCTAAGAGACTGATTATTCAGTATTTAGCAGTTCATTCTTTGTGCAAGTGTGATATATAGTCACTGTCGCCACCAGCAACTTTGTGGCATGTTTGTTCAGATTTGCTGCTACCCAGACACACCATGACAATAGCGTTTTAAGACTCCAGCAATCGAGATATCAGCTATGTGCAGGGAAACATCGTACACTGATGCTATTCATAGAGCACCTCCCACAACTCTAACAATCCACATAGCAAACCTAACCCTCCACCCCGCCCTCCTCTCTTTCCCCTCTAATTCCGCCTCGTTGACCTGCCTAGTCGGCTTCCTCAAGATTTCCTCCTCCCTCTTCCATTTCCGCATCAGCGCCTCATCGCTGGTGACAACCATAGCTCCCACTTCAAGATCCAGCCCGTAGCTACGCGTCGTGTAATTCGACGACCCAATGATCGTTGCACTAGGGCCAGCTGGGTTGTTACCAGGCAGCGTCACCCAAAGCCCCTTAGCATGATATGTCCAGCCATCTTTCTGGCCTACCATTCCGCGCTGCCATTCGCGTAGCTGTATATTTTTGCCTCGGGCGGCTTGGAGGAAGCGTAGGGAGAGGTGCGTGTATGCTGCCGGTAACATGCCCGAGATGCCTTTGGAGCCGAAGAAGCCATTGGCGTACGGTGAGGCGGTTAAGACTGTGCCTGGGGTCGAGGCCGGAGAGCCGGACGCCGCAAGCAGGGCTGAGGTTACAATTGGGTGAGGATTAAAGTAGCCGGCTGTGAAGGTGTAGGACTTTATGGGGCGGTTGAGTAGAGTTGTGAAGGCGGGAAGCTCCGTGTTGATGGTTGGAGGATGGCATAGGAGGGCATAGACAGATGTGGTTGTTGTAGGAGCTGGCTGAGGAAGCTTAGCTTCCACAATTGGACGGAGCAAAGAAGTCGCAGCGGCGATATATTGTTTTGGGGCTTTCAATGGATCTGGGGCTATATTCGACGCTGGCCATTCCAAAGCAAACCTGGAGGGTTCGTCACTTGGTCTGAGGAGAAAGCTGATGTTGCTGACCGCGTGGTGTACATGGGCGAAGTAGTCAGCAACTCTCTTCGAGCTGAAGACATGGTAGCGGTCTTGGCGATTCGTGAAGTAGTCGTTCGAGAGGTTCGCGCCGGAGAGTATGACCTCGTCGTCGACGCCGTAGAGCTTGATATGCTGCAGTCCCCAACCCTCATTGATACGCTTGGGTATGAACTTCTTTCTCAAACCCGTCAGGTTCGGGGTATGGTACATGCGCACCTCGACCTGCTCAGGAAACTCTGCCACAAGAGACGCGAGGAGCGAAGCACATGATGGATTTGGTGCCTCCCTCGTACCGCGCAGCGCGTCCGTAAGTATGGAGACCTTAAGCCCCGAGCCATTGTGCAGCAACGTGTCACGTATAGTGGCTACGAGCTCCTCCTCCGTCTTGCCTATATAGAGCGTCGAGAGATATATCCTCCTTTTCGCACCACGTATCTTCCTCTTCAGAGTCTCGTAGAATTCTTTCGGGCCTTCAAGAACATCAATCTGATCAGCGTTGATATCGATCCTTGGTGCCAACCTGTCGAGGTCGGCGGTCAGAGCGGACAAGGACGAGTGAAAGATTGAGCTCTGTGGCGAAGCTACTGGCGCAGTTGTAGACTGAAGTCTGCACCGCGGGTGGCAAGGCGATCTGCCTTTCGAGAGTGCAAGCCATGGCCGTGGATTTGCTCGAATCCGCCGGACTAGCATCTAATCGTATTTTGCCCTTCCACTTGGCTTCAAGGGCTTCGACAGCTCATACTGTCAATGGTTCGACAGTGCTCTGAGCAAAATGCAATATAACAACCTGGTCGAGCTACTAGGCTTGGATTAATTGATTTGAGAATTCCTACGGCAGACGGTAATCGATACACTAGCGGTCTAATACTTCTGGGCATCGATGTTCTCACGGGTAGAATCGTATTCTCGTCATCACTGACAAAGAATCTACGTTCTCTAACTATATGTACGCTCGAAGGAACCACTCCCCGGCAATTGGTTGACAATGAAGTCACTGCTCAGATTCTTGATTGCGTGCCTCATGTAACGCTGACATTGTTGGCAGGATACCTCATCATGAACAGCATCACTCCAGTCTCAGCAAGGAATGTGGCCCTCAGGCCTTCACCCAAATATCTATGAATCTCCACGTTCATCGATGGCAGCCCGAACATCGCGCCTTGGAAATATAACGCAGTGGACCAAATCGCCCGAAGATCTTGAACTATGTCATAGAACGTCATGTTCCAATTCGGAGCGTCGACTTTGTGAAGCACCAGCTGACAGGAAACAGTCTCCCTGTCGTGGAGGGTGGGGATGGTCTTTTGGCATGTGTAAGCCCCATCAGGGTATGGATCGAAAGGCTGGTGACTTTGGGTTGCAACGGCGTTGAAGATGTCGCCTAAGCACATATAGAAGAACGTCGCAGCCCATTCGAAAGACAAAGGGCTACCTGTATAGCGCGAGAACCTGTAAATACCCAAGGGACCATTGAAGATATACGGATCGGGCAGGAAGGTCACTTTCGCGGATCTGAAAGACAAATTCACCTTTTTACTTTACAGTGGAACGGATCACCTACTGCTGAGGTGACGCGAATGGTGGCAAGACCGTAAGATTTGGTGACTGCAACACAGATGTCCCAAGATCTCCGGGATACTGCACTTGAGGGACGGAACTTTTGACAAGAGCCAGCACAATAGGATTTGTATGACAGCAAAGCGTCGCAATCGCCAGTAGTGGGCCCTTCCGACACATCATATTGACTGAATTGGAACCTCAGGGCCAGTGACGATCCTTTAATACTTGGTTTATTGTCAGGGTCCAGCAGAATAATCTCGATGCGCGATTCGCGGGACGTGAAGCGACTCATCCCAGTATGTAACGTTTATGCGAAAGGATCTAGCAGTATCCGAAGCGCTCTCATCCTCATGAGCTGTTTTGAAATGTCGCACATGTCGGAAACCCGCTGGGGCCTTGTCTCACAGATTTCTGCTTCCAGGTATGAACCAGAGTTGAACGTACGAGCAAGTCTTTGAGGGACAGTAAAGCTAAAAAGACGTCACGTAGCTCCTTAAGCGGTCGTCCTCTTCCCTCTGTCTGGCGACCTCATCCCGAAAAGCGTTGCCACTCCCGCCGGTGTATGGCTCATCTGAGAATGCGTCCTGCCGCCGAGGCCGATTGTATTCTTCAAGCTGAATTCCGCCTTCTTTGCCGACCCTGCCTCGTTTTCGCGATCTCTTCGCCATATAGTCTGCTCCGTGACCTTTAATATCGCTCCATGTACGGTTGTTCCTCCTCATAACACACCAGAGGGCTAGAACGATTAGGATAGCAGCGGCAACGCCAATTGGCAGGCCAATTTCCAGACCGTACTTGGCCGGTATCTTATGGAACTGTACTGGAGGCAGAGTTTTCGGGTTGACGACGAGACTGATCATTGGGCCCTCTTTAGGATCTTGGGCTCCGGACTGAATGTAAAAGGTCATGTTTTGGCCCGAGCTACTATCGTTGCCAGCAGCTCCCATCAGCCACGACTTGTCCATGTTGATATTAACATAGCCTTTACCATTCGGTTGCGCGGAGGAGTTCCAAACGACGCCTTGTTGTTGATCATTATATCTCAACAAAATAATGTCACTGGCGTTGTTTGAGATAAGAGCGGGATTCCAGGTTACTAGAATTGCTTAGTATAATAATGCCACGCGGGACAAACAATCATACCAGCGTAAGTGTAACCAACCCAGAGATTTTGTTCATGTATTGGCGAGCAAAACGGGCCAATGTTAGTATTGTTGTTGTAGATGGTCCCATCGATTTGACATGCTGTCAGCTCGTTCTCCGGAATTCCAGGAGCGGTAGCATTGGCTGTTGCTAGATATGCGGAAGCAGAATATGTCGAAGTGGATGTCCCGTGGACAATCGTAGCATTGACACCCTTGGCTACGTATGGTGTCGTCTTCGTTGCTGTAAATGCTGGCGTGCTGACGAAATCGGTCACAGTATGTGCACCTGCATCGCTTGGGGATGGTGTAGTTAAGGGCGCAGCGGATGAGGCTGATATAGAGCTGTCCGAGGATGTAGTTGATGCATCGGTAGCTGCTGCGGCGGATGATTGAGAAGCAGGGGAAGCAGATGAAGCAGAAGTTGAAGCGGTGTTAGAAACAGATGCTGGAGAGTCAATCCGTCAGTCAAACACAGTATGGCAAAGACATTTGACGCCGAGTCCTCACCATCCTGTCGTTGCTTGAGCTGGTTTGAAAATGCCTCTTTATGTGAGCCTAGTCCGACAACTCTGCGGAGAAGCTCCATCACGTCTGCCCGATCGATCAACCCGTGGTTCAGGTCAAGCTTTGCCAAGTAGCACTTCGTCAATCCCAAGAATACCTTACACAAGAATTCTTGGCTGAGAACAAGCAATTGGGACCAAGAAATAAAAGAGCGTCTTCCAAGGAATATAATAATATCTCGAAGATCCAACAATTGCCGCAAAATCTCCCCGCACCGATCCGTGCGCTTATTCCGCACCGACGGTAGAAGGGTTCAACCCCTGACTGGCCAATCTTGGGCGGTAAAACTCCCTAGAGCATCTCCGTTTCATAACCCCGGGGTCTAACCCCGGGCTCACTTAGATACCAAATCAGCGACAACTATAACCCGCGAAAGAGACACGTAGTGGCTAAGATTGTGGTATATCAATTGTTAAGTACTACAAGCGCTATAAATTTGTACGCGAAAGCAATCTATCAAACCTTCTACATAGAGAGTTACAGGTAGTGGCCAGTTAGGGGGGTTGGCCAGTTAGTGTGTGAACCCTTCTACCGGCTCTCCGTAACAACCAACGCTCACAGCTTGGTTGCACCAGCAGATCACATATCACTCAATCGCCCAGCATGTCCACCATAATGCGCACCCTGCGGAACCTCCGCAAAATAGGCATCAAAGAATACGCTCACCAACTGCAATACATCGGCGACACAAAAGCCGGCACCTACATCGCCTCCGACAAATACGGCAACAAGTACTACGAGAACCTCGAACAGGAGCTTCCCCGTACGTCCCTACTCCCCTCATATACCACACTATACCTCAAATGCTCATTGCCCCCGCTTCTATCACCTGATTAGCTTCAATGGCAAGCCTGCTAATTTCTATCACCCTTGTTTAGTACGAACACGCTGGGTAGACTACAAGCAAAAAGAATACGACCCCGCACAGATCGAGCCCGGCTGGCACGCATGGATGTCGTACATGGTCGACAAGCCACCGACTGAGGATGCGGTGCTGAAGACTGGGCAGAGGAAGTGGGAGATACCGGAGCATAGGCCGAATTTGACGATGACTAGGGCCGCGTATAAGCCGTATTCTACGTGAGTCATGCCTTGAATGGTTCCTGGGGAGAGCTTTAAAGGATGTTTTGATGTGGATAGAGAAAGCTAATGGATTGGATGTGTGTAGTGTGAAGCCAAAACAACATGCTTGGGTGCCGGAGGCAAAACCGAGGTCGTGAAAGGGACAGTAGGGTATGGGGGTTGTATATATGGGCTGACGCTAGGGAGTACGGCGTTACATATCTTGACGGAGTGCTTTCGCTCTATGGAGGTTTGAGCATGGCATTGCAGTAGTACTGAGAGAAGTCGTAGAAGTGGACGTACTTCGTAGTGCACCCCAAAATTTAAGTCTCATAGCTAAGACTGTGTCGTCAAGAGAAACCAAAATCCTTGAAGTCTACAAGATGTGAGTTGAGAAATAGATATTTACATGTTGAGAATCACTCATAAAGCACCAAACCATTCGTGAGCATCGAAACAACCCCTCGGTTTCCAGCACCAGAGCTAACACGCCTCCAAGGCGACAGCCCAGCTGTGCCCCACATCTTCAACATATTCATCGGCGCCTCTCCCGGAAAGTTTCTAGTGCTAGGGTTGTGTTTATGGTCATGGACTGGGACAAGGAGGCAGATAGTGCGCACTGGGTTGCATTGCTGCCTTCTTGAGTGAAGTAACTTGTGTGCCATTCCCATATAAACCCCCAACACCGGACGACGCACTTGCAGAGCCGTTGATAGAAGACGCACCGGATGTTGCTGCACTGCCAACACTAGCTGCAGTGGCGGCTTCAGCGGCACGAGTAACAGTCACAGTGTATTGTGTGGTTACAGTGACTGTCGTCTGAGGACCGCAGACCCTAGGTGAGGCTGCTGATATGGGGAACCCAACATTGCCGCTTCCAGCCGACGGCGAAGTGCTGTCGCCATTCTCGAAGGCTCCTGGAACACTGCTATCGACTCCGGAAGAACCTCCTGTGGATGGAGGCGTTGTTGTACCCGAGTTTGCGCTTTCAGTGGGGTTCGGTGTGTCAGTGCCAATGGCCATTGCTAGGGGAGGTGAAGGGCCGGCATTTACGGCCATAGGTGGTCGAGAGCCTACGCTGTCAGTTGAATTTGGCGTGTCGGTATCGGAGAGCGGAATGCCTGGAGTACCATGAGACCCTTTCGAGCTTTGATGATCGGCTGCACTAGCCATCGCTGAGTGCGCGCCAGATTGTGATGGCAAATAGATAGTACTCGTCTTCAGCTTACACGGCGAAGATCTGGAATAATGCAGATGGCTCGCTAAGGTAGAGCCATTGCTTCCGGGAAAGTCAAGGGGATTGCCGGTAGCGATGCTAGCTGAAGGAATTGTGCCAGTACTGTAGACGCCAGCAGTCGCGGACTCCTTCCCTGAGGGTGGCGTGAACGAGCATTTATTTCGCCTGCGTGTAGGGTTTGTGGACCCGGAAGTAACGGCACTGCCAGCAAGACGAGGCTGTAAAATGGCTCCAGCTTTCAGATCTGGAAGAGCAAATGAAGACTGGAGAGTAATGACAGACAACGCAAGGAAGACCGCAAAAGAGTGTATATATGAAAGAGTCTTCATGTTGAATGCGTCTTAGCAAAAGCTAACAAGCCGAAGCGGTGAACAATGGAAAATGATCATCCCCTACATGGAGGCATGCCTCTCTTTACATATTATTATTCAAGCACCAAAATATCTTCAGGATCACGCTCATCGCATTGAAACAACAATATGCCCAGCCGGATGATTTGTGCAACCCGTCGACGGCTGCAAGCCGGTCTTCTTGCTTGTTGAAGCTATAGTCGTTATGCTTAGAGTACAAAAGGCAACATGCAATCTTGGTTAATGAGCGAGCCGCGTTTCATATCAACGGTCGAGGTGGGGTAGCACTTTCTTAGTGAGGATGGATGAGGGGTTAGTTCTTCTCGGAGATTACGAGGAAAAGTTCATGGAGACACTCTTTCATCTTCTGAGGCAGCCGTCCCAAAGGAAGGGGCGAAAGATACGTAGAGAGTAAGCCAGGGGGCCATGGAATTGGAGCGGAGTATATCGATTAGTAATCCCGCTCTCCGCGCTCTTGGCATCATAACGCGTCTCCAAATACTGGATGCGAAGCGATCTTGGGTTCAATTGAATTCTACTCAACCACAGGCAGTACACCACGCGGACTGCATACCCTTCGCCTTTTCCGCCACTTGCACTGAGAATGGGGTTGAGATGTTCATGTGGCAGGGAATACAAAGGATAACATGGCAGCAAAGCGGAAGAGGGATAGTGATGAAGAGGAATCACACGTAGATGGAGGGCGCTCGAATCGGAGGAAAACTCGAAGAGCACAAATGAATGGCGCGGACGACCATTCTGGAGATGCATCAGAACGATCACCAGAAGCAGAAACGCCAGTGAAGACAATCCCTCGACGAGGAAGGCCTCCAAGAAGCGCCCAAAGATCGAAATTTCTTGCCAATGGCATAGAGAAAGAAACCAATGGCGTAGTCACTCCATCAAAGTCTAATGGAAAGAGGCTGTTTTCAACGCCTTCGAAACCCTTCGCAGAGGATGATGGGGAGACTGAAGATACGATAAAACGAAATGCAGATCGATCCGCGCGCCGGAAAAGTGCGAAAACTCTCATCAATATAAGAGCGGTAGATGGTCTCAGCGAGGGAGATGACCTCCAAGAGGAGGATTTCCTGGCAAAGAAGATCTGGGACGCAGATGAGCCAGACAGTGATGACGATCAGGACGAAATTGAGGACGAGTTGGCAGCAGAATCAGCGACTCCAGCAACACCATCAAAGCGCAAACGAGGTCGACGAAAAAAGTCTCCAACACCTCCACAGAATCTGCCACCCCATGAGCAGTACTTTTGGCAAAATCGTCCGGGAAAAATCAAGACCTCAAACAATACTTTATCCTTCGTCTCGTTACTCAGTCACGAACAGTACCACAACCAGATGAGCGCCTACGAAGATCCGCATGAATTCTCTTACGACTTCCTACACTCCCTACACTCCCGCTCCTTCCCCCAATGGAACTTCGAGCTCTCCCAATCCTTCAACATTTGCCTCTACGGCTACGGCTCCAAACGAAAACTAGTCACCTCCTTCGCCGAATACCTCCACAACCTCACCCCCACCACACCCCCAAAAATTCTCATCGTAAACGGCTACACACCAACCCTCACCCTCCGGCACCTCCTCACAAACCTCGCAACCCTAATCCACAACAGCACACCCACCCACCTCCCCACCAAACTCCCCACCCAACCCCACGCCATGCTCACCACCCTCCTAACCCACCTAACAACCCACCCACCCCCCCACCCCTACCACATCTTCATAAACTCCCTCGACGCCCCCCCCCTCCGCCGCCCCCCCACCCCCTCCCTCCTAGCCCAACTAGCATCAAACCCACACATCAACCTCCTAGCAACCTGCGACAACCCAAATTTCCCCTTACTCTGGGACACGACTCTCCGCGACCAATACAATTTCCTCTTCCACGACACAACAACCTTCATATCCTACGCCGGCGTCGAAATCCCCTCCGTCATCGACTCTGTAAACGAATTACTAGGCCGCAGTGGGCGGAGCATCAAGGGGAAAGAAGGCGTCGGATTCGTATTACGCTCGTTACCAGAGAACGCGAGGAATCTGTACAGAGTCTTGATTGCGGAATTACTTGCTGCTATGGATGAAGACGGCGGTGGTGCTGGGGGTGGAGAAGGGCAGGCGGTGATAGAGTATAAAGTTCTCTATCAGAAAGTCGTCGAGGAGTTTATATGTAGTAATGAGATGGGGTTTCGGCAGCTGCTGAAGGAGTTTCATGATCATGAGATGATTGTTGAGAGGAAGGAGGGGTTGGGTGTGCCGTTTCGGAGGGAGGAGATGGAGGGTATACTTGAGGATCTTGTGGAGTAGATGAGATGGGATGAGATGAGACGATTTTTGTGATACCCCATTTAGCAAAGACATTCAGTCCTCTCTATAGTCAAGGGCTATCAAACCGCTTTACCTAGCAATTTCATCCTGCATGAGGCTCTCAGGTTGAAGTAAATGCAAGTTGAAGAGCTAAGATTGACGCTAGTCAACAAGCCTAAAGCTCAGCACACTCCCTCTCCAACCACTTCATAGTCCTCTCCTTCCTATCAAAGAAACCCTTCGTCTTCTCCAGTATCTCCCTATGATAAGCATCAACCCACTCCCTCTCCTTAGGCGTCAGCAGCTCCACATCGATCAGCTTCCTACAGTATGGTACCATAGTGACGTGTTCGAAGCTCAGATAGGGTTTATCGCCAAAGCGATGCTCTAGAAGACCCTCCGTCAGTGAATCTACTCTGTTTCGAGATGGCTGTGGAGTGAGGATGAGTAAATGGACATACCTGTTTCGACCTCCTTACACATGATGATGTTCTCGATCCTAATCCCAAAGTTTCCGTCCTCATAATACCCAGGCTCATCACTAAGCACATTTCCCGGACTCAGCGACACCTCAGAATACTGGATCCTCGTCCCCACGCCAATCGGTCCCTCATGAACATTCAGATAGCTCCCCACACCATGACCGGTGCCATGCCTATAATCAAGGCCATGAGACCAGAGGAATTGCCGCGCGACTGTGTCGAGAGCGAAGCCAGATGTTCCTTTTGGGAAAATGATGGTGTCGAGAGCGATCACGCCTTTGAGGACTAAGGTGTAGGATTTCCGTTCCATGGCGGTGGGTGTGGTGAAGTGGATGGTGCGTGTTGTATCGGTTGTGCCATCGAGGTATTGGGCGCCGGAGTCGCAGAGATAGATTGCTTTGGGATCGATGACGGAGCAGGATTTGGGTTCTGGTTTGTAGTGGATTACGGCTGCGTTGGGGCCAGTGGAAGAGATGGTGTCGAAGGAGAGGCCTACGAAGTGTTGGTTTTGTCTACAAATTAGGATTGAGTTGATCCTCGAATACAGACCTGAGAGAGGGATTGCTTACGATCGTAACTGCTCAAGTTTGTCGGCTGCTTGGACTTCATCAATTTTCGAGCCCTTTTCTACTAGTTCTTCTTCGAGCCAGGCGAAGTACTCGCTCAGTGCCGCACCATCTCGGACGTGGCATGCTCGCATACCCTCGAGCTCGGTCTCGTTCTTGATGGCTTTTGCGTCACCTATTGGGCTTCGAACCTCTTCGACTTTGTCTTCCCCACCTAGCTCTAGACTCAGAGCCCATGATGCCTTCGTCGAGATCATAAACTTCCGCTTTGAGCCCGCAGATTCCTTGTTGCCTGAATTTGCCTCGAGTTCTTGTTCGAGATCAGGCTCTAGGCTCATCATCTTGACATCTTCCAGTATCGCGCCGTAAGGCCTTACTTGGACTTTATCTCCTAAATGTGATTCTACGTCTGGGCTAAGTTTCTCTGAGTCGACGTAGAGCGTAGCGGCTCCAGGCGTGACGATAGCATATGAGAAGAAGACGGGGTTGTAAGGAATGCTACATCATGATCAGTACCTTAGCACTGCGAGATTGTTACATCAACGCTTACTCATTTCCACGGAGATTGTAGAGCCAAGCAACCTCGTCCAGCATAGCTTGCATTATATTTCAGCACAAGACCCGAACCTCACTTTAGAGTGCAGACGTACAAACAATGAGGCCTGCGCTCTTCTTCTTCTCTAAGTCTTTCCGCAGGTCGTCGATCTTCTCCTCGAATTTCTTACCAGTGAACTCCAACGGTAACACTTTGACCTTCTCTTGCGGCCGTGGGGGTCGTTTGTCGCCCCAAATCACATCCACTAGGTTAGTCTTGATACCCACGAGTGCAGCACCGCCCTTCTTCTTAATCTTCTCTTCCAGCTTGCGGGCATCAGCTGGGTTACGTGAGCGTCACATACTTCAAGCACCTGTCCCGGACATTACCTACGAGCCGTGATGACAGTGGGGTCTACGCCTACGGTCTTGTTGCCCTCGGATTGGTCTGCTGTCCTAGGCAGCGTCAGACCTCCGGACGGATCATTTGGGCTTCCGTACATACTGACCACTCTTGCCATGTTGGAACATCCTCGAGTCCCTGCTTCAACAATTCCCAATTGGCATCAAGTTGCTTTGATGCTTGATTGAAGTATCGACCGTCTGTGGCGAGAGCAGCTTTGTCTAGAGTAACCACGGCCGTACCTGCAGAGCCTGAGAAGCCGCAAATATGCTCTGTGGTATTCAGTGTGAGCGGTGGCAAATGGACGTCTTATACTGACCTCGACGAGCATCACACGGCGCAATATATTCGGATTGATGACTATCTTCCGAGGGTACAACTTGAAAAGCATAAGCCACAATACATATTTGAGGACACCACAGTGCATACTATACACGTCGAGCTTGTTTTTCTTCATAAGGTCTCGAAGACCCTTCAGACGCTCCGTCGTGCTTACAGTCTCCATATCGATGTCAAGGTTTCTGATTGTGGCGATTGATCTCCAAGAAGGGATTTTTAAAGCCTGCCTTACTGCTACACTAGAGATATTGAGTCGGTAACAGCGTGAGAGAGATTGAATCAGGGACATGAGCGGGTCGCGTGTCAATGCCTGTGGAAAGAGCAATGCATCTCCTACCCTAGCACAAACCTCGACACGTTGCCAAGACTATAAGCGAACTAGTCCAATAACAGCTAAGCGCACCTCGCTAGCGTTGGATGTAACCAGGTATGCCAGGCTCGCTTGTCGACGTCAAATTCACAATCTGCCGGCGGGAGGACCCACTAAGCGCCCCCCCAGGATAGTACCCCACACCTTCCAAGACCTCAGCTCTCTACCATTTTCTTATTTTCACCAGTATGATGGTAGGTGCACTGTATGTGGCAGCGAGGATGAAGAAAGGTAGAGAGGTCCCGTATAGGCCAGTAGATCTTGTCGGAACACAGCATTACGAAAGTAACAAGTGTTCGGAGATTTCCAGACATGTTTGGGGCTTGCGTTTCGGGGCCCTTCCCGAGTTACTATGAAATTTTGGAACTGTTGATATGTACAGCTCGTCAACATCTGGGTCGTCCGGGCCGCTCCAGAGTCCCGCGCTTTAGGTCCCTTCCCAGGACCCACAGAACTCATTTTGTCCTTGGTCAGCCAGGGTTGCTATTGCTCTTCTTTGCTTTCCACTGTTTCTCTTCTCAGATTTCCGATTATCGTTATTATCTCTGGATGCGCTTTTTCCTTGTTTAAAATCGTTAGCTTTCGCATTATACCCATTCCATGATAGTTACCATATTAACTAGAAAGGCCGTTGTCGCTGATGGAACCCACGTGTGATTATTGGCGGGTCGAGTTCATAGAGTCACATGCGGCTCTCTACAATCTTTCGTCCACGATGAAAAGGTCATTGGTCGTCCTTCGGGACAGCCGTCAGCCGCTTTTGTGCCTTCCACTCCCTCAGCACTCGTAGGACTTGTTCATTCCTGAACCTCTCTGCAAGAGTGTAGACGTTGAATAGCCACCAACAATCTTTGATTTCCGGATCCGCACCCTTCTGCAAGTAGCTCGGAGTCAGCAAGGATCTCCACTCAGGGCAAAAGTGGAAGCCCCATCGATCATATAAATTACATCAAAACCCCTCCACTTCGGACGAAACAAACTTACGTCAAGCAAAAACCTCACAATCTCCTCTCCCACATCTCCTCCCCAATCCTTCGCAATCACTGCATACGCCATCGGCGTTCCCCAGTGATTCGGATACTTCTTCCCCTCCGGCACATCCATCGTGTTAACATCCACCTTCAACTCATCAACTAGGAACCTCACCATCTCCATCCTTTGGGCGAGGCGCTCGGAATTAGCAAAAGCAGCACTTTCAACAGCACGGTGCAAAGTACGCCTCCCCAGCTGTGCCCCGTGCTCGAGTACTAGTTTCAGGATACTTACGGTACCTTGTTGTGCGATTACCTCCGAAAGTGGCGGGTTAAAATTTTGGTCGGAATCGGGGTAGGAGGTGTGGGCGCCGTGGGAGAGACACCAGCGGACTAAGGGCTCGGAGTGGCAGATTTGATAGAGTAGACATCCGCCATCGAGAGCCGTGCTAATATAGTGACTTTTAGATTAGTCACTTCTCCATGTTTCTATTGAGAAGATGTTTTGCAGTAGCAGATGTTTCCAAAATGGAGACTTTCTGTCTCCCTCAAGTAATGTGGCAACTGAGATATAAAAGTTGCTCTGCAAAGTAGAGACAAACTCACCCACTCCCCTCACTCCCATTAACATCCCACCCTCTCTGCACCAAAACTTCCAATACCTCCTTCACCTTCCCCACCACGATATTCTGATCACGCGCCGCTATATCCACTTTCAACGGACTTAACCCCTCCACTTTCACGTCCGTTTCATCGAGTAGGTAGCGTACAATATCGGGCCGGGCCCTCTTAACGGCAAGGGAGAGCGCCCAATCCAGGCTGAAGGAATCAAGTCCGCGTCGACTTTGAGCGAAAAGGTCGAGACCTTGACGGACTTGGGAGATGGAGTTGTTGTCGATGCCGTTGGCGATTATGTCGCGGGGGGAGGGGTTTGGGGTGTAGGAGTAGTCATGTTGGGAGATGAGATCTGTGCTGCTATGCGATGGTGTGTGAATCTAGTTTTTTACTGCTTGCCACGGAAGGAGGATATGGTTAGCGGGATTGCCAAGATGGGTTGGAGCGGCACAGCCAGACTAGCGTGAGGCTGAAAGTCTAACGTTTTATCGTTTGACACAAAATGTAGGAACATGGCTTAGCTCGAATACTTCACAACCTAATCTAGCTACGCTTTGCAGTGGAGGTTGCAAAATGCCTTGCACATAATGTGTTTTATCTAATCTTACAACCACTCAATCCGTCAGCCAGGAGGACGAGTACGTATAGTAAAATCTCGACGCTAATGGAAAAATGCTGATACCCAATTCACCTCCCTCCATCTTACAGCTCTCGGGCATGGATTTGTGCTGCTTAAGTCTGAGCAAAGTTCCTTATTACCCCTAGAGAAAATTTTCTCGCTCGGCGACGAACGTCTTCACTTAGTTGAATCACAAATCAGTCGTAATTCTACACATCCAGCCTTTCCCACCGTAGCATCCCCAATCATTCTCTGAGTTTTCCCACAACTCCTTGCCGTCATCATGAGTCTTCAAATCCACTGAAGGATTGAAGTGTCCGGATCGCTACGGCCCCACTTGATGCGTCTCTATCAAGGTCATCTCCGGGGTTACAGCTCAGCTGGGGTAGAAAAAAGTTCCGCTGGGGTAGAAAGTTAGACCGGGGTAGAAAAAAAAATTCTACCCTGGGCGAGCTGTGTGCATATACTGAGCTTCAGCTCAGTATATGCGTAATATATATAAGAGTTGACTTGCAGACCACTTTTTGAATTCATTATGGTTAAGGTATACTCTCAGCATATGCGTAACATATGTAGAGCTCACTTACCCAAACGACTTTCTAACAGCATCATGGTTATGGTATACGCTCAGTATATACGCAGCATATATAAGAGCTGGCCTAGGCATATGTTCGGTATATATATACATAAGGGCCTGGTGTAGGTAAAAGTAGTGAAGTGGGGTAGGAATCTATACCCTAGCCGAGGTTCCGCCGGAGCTAGTCTTTCTACCCCAGCGGAACTTTTTTCTACCCCTGCCGAGCTGGGACCCGGTCATGTCCAAAGAATATATTGATACCGCACGTACATATTCACCTATACGTCTGCGAATATCTACCCCACTCTACCAGCAAATGCTGCAATAGCGACATCCCCTAGACCTATTCTACTAGAAGCAGTAGACGTCACTTGTCACATTTGTGCAGGTAGCGACGTGTTGTCTCAGTCAGCAAACGCAGTCACAACACCATTCTTTGCCCAGCAGCCGTAGTACATCCGGCGCTCGAAAAGGTGCTTACTACGCCCTAAGAGCCACAGGCACTGCGAATATGTTGTAACATAACAGTTGAACAATGGAATGGTGGACTGGACTTCTGAGAACAGGGTTCTGATTAAGAGGAGTGTTGGGATTTTGAACAAGATGGAATTCGTGTCATTCGTGCAATTACTTGCTTGTGATACTTCTCTAGGATGAATTATGGAATATGAAACAGAGAACAGCGCTTATATGATTGCTAGCAGACAGTTGATGATATTGTAATATGAGGTAGCAGAGAACCAAACATTGACTCTGTGACCTAATCTAAGACAAGTACTCGCAGCGTCTACATTCTCAGCTTCAATCGTAAGTCTTTCAATATATTCCATGTTCACGTATATAGATAGAGTGATATCGTTCATCAAGTCTAGATGTTTATTGTCTCCCCATTAGTATCTTACGTAGCCTACACTTTGCTGAACCCTGACTGATAATGAACGTTGTACTTATCAATTTAACCAGCAATTGTTCTGAGTATGAAGACCTCGAAGGATACACTGTATGAAGTACAGGAAGACTCAATGAAGTTATTGCTGGGCAGCTTCTGCGCTCCTGTGCAGCATGGCCACCTGAAATGCATAAGGTCGTAGTCTGGCAGCGGCCAGGGGTCTAAGATAAGCGCTGTAGCGGCGTTGGAGGGCTTGAAGTCAGGAAAACCACGTTGACGATTGTCAGAGGGCACACCTGCGACATCTTTTAGCAGATTAGGGGCTTAAGACTGGTTTTCGTGCTACACAGTGGAAGATGTTGGAGATATTGGATTTGCGAGTCCGCCGGACTAAACCCGGCAAGCTCTGAAACGAGGTACTCAGCCATACAGAGGACAGCTTCAAGCGCATATGTGGTGCAGTCAAATCCTTTATTTGAAACTGTGCATATGTAACTTGCGAGTAATGGAAGCGATCGGGTAGGCGGCAGAATCGCGTGGATATCGGAAATCAAAGAAGTTTGAACATTGCCTCCAGAAGCCTCGTGTAACGAGGTCTGCTGAATCCTTTCATTTCCTGTCTGACTCTACTTCCAAACAAAGCCCAATAACCCCGTTCAATGAAGAAGTAGCACAGAAAAACCCTACATGAAGTTATTGAGGTGAGCACCCTCATATAACTTCATATCCTGCTGAACGGCGGACCCGGTACATTACCTTAACTCAGTATGCTGCTATATCCTGCAATAAGACCCACAGCCCGTTCCTCTCCCTTGATGTTCATCTTGTTATGGACCTTTAACGCAGTCTCAGCTCTTGGAATCAATTGCCGCGGTAGTTTGATCTGTAAAGGCCAGGAAGGAGCGTATCTTCTCAAGCGCATAGTCAGTATCGCTGATAATATCAATGTAACTGAAATGCCTTCCGAATAGTCTGAAACGCATTGTGCTGAAAAAACGTGCACCAAGGACAGCGACATCTATGGCAACAACCAGCATATCGTCTGCCTACCTTATCACATCCTAGGCGGCAAGCCCGGCTCATTCTGCCTCTTCATGCATGGCCATCACCCT
Source organism: Stereocaulon alpinum (assembly GCA_018257865.1). Classification (NCBI taxonomy): domain Eukaryota; kingdom Fungi; phylum Ascomycota; class Lecanoromycetes; order Lecanorales; family Stereocaulaceae; genus Stereocaulon; species Stereocaulon alpinum. The sequence continues at coordinate 131,631 of JAEUBA010000012.1, read as the reverse complement.
AACAGCTACCTCGACCCACTTACTGGTCAGATAATCGTTGGCATAGCTGGACAGACCATCAAATATAAGGTCAAGCTTCTGTACTCCCACGGATGTAGAGGCTGCGGCAGCGTACCAATAGGCCCCAACAACGATCCAAACGCGCAGGGGATTCTGACGGTCAATTATGTCGGCGGGGCTGGCTGCGATGGTGCTGGTCATGATGAAACCTTACCTTGCACCCCCGTCATTCCGTACTATGCAGCTGGAAACCCCTTGAATGCGGAGGCAAGCGTGCTAAGCTCGCAGTCTGCTGCTGCTCAGGCGACGCCTCCACCGCTTGGCTTTAACTCTTCAGCAGGGGTGGCGTTCCAGGCTTTTCGTCCTACGACGACATTGAAATTCTAGAATTTGAGCTGAGTGATCATCGAATTTGAGTGAAGCACTAAACAGAATACCGTGTCGATAGACATCTTCGGCAGAAACCCTTCGGTTGGCTTTCCCATACTCAATCTCGTCCTTCGATCTGGTTGCTACTTTAAAGATATTTTCGTTGCGAAGACGCTCACGTCGACTACTTTTCGATGGAGCAATGGAGAGCTGGGCAGGACCTGAAAGTGCGACGATCACTTCGCCTTAGCGGCCTTTCGAGCGAGTACCTACTGTAGACCCTTGAGGTTAGGACCGGAGTGCTTGGGGGCTTGGGGGCAAAAGCCGTCCCGCTAGAACAGCTGGTTTGGGGAGTCTCTGTAAGGCAAGGGACCCCCAGGCTCCAGCTGGCAACGCGTACAAACTAAATATCTACACCACTCGTTTTATCGAAAGACAGTCCATGAAGGGTCTCGTTTTGACATGCTGTGCGGATCAGGATCCCGTCAACCCTGAGGGTGCTTTGAACGCCGGACGTTTGACACGTTCTGGGCACAAGAATATACTTCTTCGGGACGACTTTTTGCAGTCCGTGATGGTGGTCGCCAGATATAGCCTAGGGCGGTGCTGATTGCGCCACCACGAGCTGAAAAAAGTAGTCCCGAAGAAGAATTATCTTCTTGCGCCTACATCGTGATAGCTATACCTCGCGTTGAGTTACGTATGAATCGGAACTTTTAGATGCCTGCGCAAGTGCATTAAATAGACGGTTTTCGTCATTGACACCCAGGATCAGGCCATTCTGGTGGATGCAATTGCCACTGCCTCGTCACGCCCTTCTACGTAAGCAACGTCTCTAGCTTCACGAACAGGATTAAACCCTGCTATGTGACCACCATATATTCGAATTCGGAGTATCACGGGTGCTTTCATCAGCTTTTGGACCACCAGCACCGCAATGTCCAAAATTGAGTTTCTCGATGTGACGGAAGGCTGCATATTCTGGAGATTCGACGGTCCTTTGAAAGCCGAGAGCGAAAGCACCTCAAGGCCTGTCTTGTTCTTTATCCATGCGTGCGTCGCAGACCACACATTGTGGGATGACCAGGTGGCCTATTTCACTGCCAAGGGTTGGGGCTGTTTACGATACGACCTCTTTGGCTTTGGCCAGTCTTCGCCAAATGAGAGCTATCCTCAGAAGGTTCCAATCCCAGCTGTGAAGCATCATGAGCATACAGCACGTGTCGTGGAGGCATTCCAAGCTTCTAGCAATGAAACAGGTCGGCAGAAGAGTAGCAAAGTCATGGTTGTTGGACTGAGTTGTGGTGGCGCCATATCTGTTGATTTTGTGCTATCTTATCCAGAGCTTGTCAGTGGGCTTGTTGTGTGTGCCGGCGGACTAGGAGGTTTAGACCCTGGTGGTACTCCGAGCGAAGACGCTTCTTTCCAAATCCTCGAAGATTTTAAGGCCCAGAAGGATATTGAGAACGTCGCAAGGACAAATGCGAGACTATGGGGCGATGGACCTGCAGCAGAGGAAGGCCGGGCTGATGCGAGGACTAGGGAGAGGCTGTACAAGTGGTGCAAAGATATCGCCGCCCGGGAAATCGCTGGAAAGGGTGGCGGTGCCTTTCCTAGTGAAGGTCTAAGTGATCCGCCTGCATCAGAGCGTCTATCTCAGATCAAAGTTAAGACAATAGTGGCGTTAGGGAGGCATGATGAGAGCAGCACGAATGCGACGATGAGATATGTAGCCGAACACGTCCACAAAGCAGAACTCACAGAATTCGAAGCGGCACACATGATAAATCTGGAATGCCCAAAGGAGTTCAACGAGTGGCTCGGCGCGTTCCTGGATCGATTCATGCAATAGGTCATGAAAAGAAGGTTTTCCTCAGCTGTTACGTTACTGTCTTGAACAATCAAAGTTTGACTTGCAGAATTATACATGAATATGGCGCTTCGTTGATTGACTGGGCCCCGTTAAAGGAACACGAGCACCAGCCACTCAACGCCACACATCTAACTTTAGTCAGGTTATCTTTGTGTCTCCAATTGCAAATTGCTTTGACTTTCCACCGGAAGCTCAATGATAAACTTGATTTGCTAAAAGCCCCCAACCGGAAGGTAAACACATGGCTCTGCGTTAATTCACAGGATGCTAGGCATGCTGTGAAACAACAAGATCACATGCAGATTCCATCGTTTCGTTCGTTCTCAGACAGGGAGATAAGGAATAATTGAAATTTGAGGCATCCTCGGCATCCAAGCCAGTGCTCAGATGACAGACTCTCTGGAGATCAGGTTGGCCTTTTAGCTGCTCGGGATGAGCGCTTAGTGCTGAAGGATACGGGCCGGCGGTGTGGTGCTTTCTGATGACTCGCATATGACCTTGGTCCAGACACAAGACCTGGGAAGGACCAGAATCCGCTACCACGTTCAGGTATAACCGTCTACGCTTGGTGTAATATTAATGTGGATAGTAGTTCGGGTAGTTCATTAAGAGGACACCCACACCCCCAAAGGCGGCCCCGCACCTAGTGCTTTGGGCCAATCATGGTCCCTCCAAGCTCCGCTTTGAGAAACAGAACACAGGTTCAGGATGCTTCATGTGACCTCCTCTAAATGTAATCAATCTCCCATAGATTCCATAATACTAGCATCGAATGGTGTGGAGGCTGAGTAGCCGCAAACCGTCTGCCATCCTCTTTTCATCGTTGTTGGTCTTGGTATCATCTGTCGGTCAACGACCCCCAACTTAGAACTACCTTATTAATTTCTCCACCCCGCCATCTTCCAAATCCCGTGACCGCTTTAGTCGCCATCAGCCGTCAGCCATCAGGGTCAACCACAACGACGAGCGCGTGATCATGTAAGTGATCCAGGTTCTTTGCAATTCAGCCATTCCCATTGCACAGGGGCTTCTAAGATGCATTCACAACGGTCTTTGTGCATACGATATCCGAAGCGCCGAGCAACACTGTCACTGGAGCCCAAAAGGCAGGATGTCTTCTACATGAGCTTTTCAGTCCAAGTCGCAGCCATTGAATTGTGCGATCAAGGCAGTGTCATCTGCCAAGCTTCCTCCACTAGTCCAAAGGCGAATTGATGCGTCCTTCTTGAGGGTGTGCTGCAAGACACGATCCGTCTAGAGCACCTACGCTTTGGGACCGCGTGCATGCATAACTCGTGATACTTGCACACATGACATCGTGTTGAAGCACTGCTGACATTTCGAGTAGACAGCTTCATCAAGATCTATTTGACTGCCATTCGCGCAATCCTCCATCCGAGCGCGCCTTGCTCTCTACATCAGACGGGAACTACGAGCGTATCACTTATCACCATTAGTAGGGCCACCTGAGCTCACAGCCGACACTTTGAGTGACTCGCATTGCGGTATTGAGCCTGGAATACGGACATACGGCCGTCCCTTTGCTACAACTCTCGTTCAACGTGCCCACGAACGGACCTATGCTACCGATCTTCGCGCCGAGACGTTAGGTGTGCATACATGGTAAAAAGAGCTTGACCCAACTCTTACTTCATCTTGATTTGCTGATGTTGCTGCCAGTTCGGTTCCACGTGCTGACAAAAGTGTACTACTTGCAGCACAAGCATTGATTCAATTGTCCCCCATGTCAGCCACACGAAGCTACTCCGACCACGAAAGGGTTAGCACTACTATGGACTCAAATATACAGAGCTTCCACCACAAAACCTCCTACAAGAGAAAACGAGACACCCCAGATCCAAATGGAAACAAGAGACAAGCCAATCAGCGGCCTCCCTCCTCCTCGAATAACGTGCACGGCAATGGCCACGCCGTCAACACCACGCATGACATTTTCTCAAATGACACCAACTCCAATGAATTCGCCCGCATTGGCCAGCAGATTCAGGCACATATTGCAAACGCAGATCCCTCAACGGCAGCTGCAGCACTCGCTGCGAACATGCCGCAACTGACGGTACCGCGACCTACAGAGCTTTCTTTCCCCAGCTCAGGCTCCGGCAACGATGTGGATCGGCAGCTGGACTCTTCTTTCGATATGGGCGGCGGGTCTGACGGAGACCAACATCATCACAATCATAATCACAGCCACAATCACAATCACGGACCCCCATACAATCTTGATGCGTACCAGGGTGATCCTGCTGGACAAGCGCAAATTTCTGACGGTGGAGGTGGAACTAAGCCAGCTGTGGGGACCGACGAGTGGCACAAGGTTCGTAGAGACAATCACAAAGAAGGTTAGTTTTTTGCTACAATATCCCCCACCACTTTACTTACCGGGATCTCCAGTGGAACGGAGACGTCGAGAAACGATCAATGAAGGCATCAACGAACTTGCAAAGATAGTACCGAATTGCGAGAAAAACAAGGGGTCAATACTACAACGTGGTGTGCAATACATCACGCAGCTCAAGGACAATGAAACCCGCAACATTGAGAAATGGACGTTAGAGAAATTGCTTACGGACCAAGCCATTGCCGAGTTGAGCTCCAGCGTTGAGAGACTGAAGAATGACCTGAATCGCGCGTACCGGGAGGTTGAGCGATGGAAGAGGGCATGTCAAGATGCGGGTTTGGAACCTAAGGATGACGGGGGTACAGATGACAATGGCGAATCATGATAAATGCATGACGGACACGATATATGCCAATACCTGGCAAAGGGTAACCACAGCACCAAGCTTTCAAGGTTGCAACTTCGAAACGCACACCTCACGGCTCGGCTACTCGCATTTGGATCTTCCGTGCATATGCATGAGTCATGCGTGTCTTTCACGATACCGGTTAGCATGTGTATTGCTTTCTTTCCTTTTCTTACCCAGGGTTATCTTTGCATCATACAGTTTTCTAATTCTTCATTCAGGTGGTGCTGGTAGCACCATCTCAAGCATGACCGGGTCTGTGGGATCACGTTCGGAGTTTGCATCTGTTCATGGGGTAGGATTTTGAGGAAGACAAGGACTACAGCAAATTTCTGGGGAGGTTTGCAACGGATGTTAAGGAATATGAGACGATTGATAGGTTCCAGACTGCCATGTCTAACTAGGTAGTACAGCTCATGCTTATGAATTCAATATATCCCAAGAATGTGCGTTCAGCATCGAACCCGTAGCTCATTTCAGACGACTCACTTTACCATTCTAGAAGCAACTCAAGTAGTGACAATAAGAATGTCTCGGAATTCCTGCAGATATCACTGTCAAGACTGTATACCTACTTACTACGCATGACCCTTGAAATAGCCCCTGAAAGACGAAGCCAAATCGGGATTAGCGCAAACAGATGTGTCCTTTCCCGAGCGACTTTACTTCAGATCTCGCTCTTAGCTACCTCACGCTCACATCCACTCCTTCTCTCGTGATTCTTCATTCCTTACACTCCTTGCACCTGCTGTCGGACGGAGCAAAATACTAAACTGTATTCTCTGTTCTTTCCCGAAGTTGAAGTCCGCACAGCGGCACCACCGCCAGAATGAGCGGCCTCCGATTCCTCGACCTCATAAAGCCCTTCACGCCTCTTCTACCTGAAGTCGCAGCGCCAGAGACTGCAAAGACGCCGTTTAACCAGAAGCTTATGTGGACAGGCCTTACGCTGCTTATTTTCTTGGTCATGTAAGAATCCCTGGGCAGCCGGCGTGCAAGAAAATTGGCTGAAGATCACACAGGAGCCAGATGCCCCTGTATGGCATTGTTTCCTCGGACACTAGCGATCCTTTATACTGGCTGCGAATGATGCTGGCGAGTAATCGTGGAACATTGATGGAGCTGGGGATTACGCCTATCATCTCGTCGGGCATGGTCTTTCAAGTGGGTTCATGGACTCTCCCCATATGAAAAATCATGCACTGACTGAGCTATAGCTTCTTGCGGGAACCCACCTTATTGACGTAAACTTGGACCTGAAATCAGACCGTGAATTGTACCAGACAGCACAGAAGCTCTTCGCTATTATCATTTCCTTCGGTCAAGCCCTGGTTTACGTTTTTACTGGTCTTTATGGCCAGCCCAAGGACCTAGGTGCTGGTGTCTGTGTTCTTCTGGTGGTCCAACTAGTGGTCGCAGGACTTATCGTTATACTTCTTGATGAGTTGCTACAAAAGGGATATGGTCTTGGATCAGGAATTTCGCTTTTCATCGCTACTAACATCTGCGAATCGATTATCTGGAAAGCTTTCTCCCCGACTACCATCAACACTGGACGTGGTCCTGAATTCGAGGGCGCTGTCATCGCACTATTTCATCTTCTCCTTACATGGCCGGACAAGCAGAGGGCATTGAGAGAAGCCTTCTATCGCCAGAACCTCCCTAACATCATGAATCTTCTTGCTACCCTTATTGTCTTCGCTGCGGTACATTCTCCTACAGAGTATTTTCATCACAGTTTCTGAGACTAATTTGCCATAGGTCATCTACCTCCAAGGATTCCGCGTTGAGATCCCGGTCAAATCCTCTCGCCAGCGAGGCATGCGCGGCAGCTACCCGGTACGCCTCTTCTATACCTCCAACATGCCCATCATGTTGCAATCCGCGCTTAGCTCCAATATCTTCCTGGTTAGCCAAATGATGTACTCCCGCTTCAGCGACAACCTCCTCGTCAAGCTCCTCGGTGTTTGGGAACCTCGAGAAGGTAGCGCCCAGCTCTATGCGGCCTCCGGTATCGCCTACTATATGTCTCCTCCACTGAACTTCACCGAAGCTCTTCTCGATCCAATTCATACCGCCATCTATATTGTGTTCATGCTGGTCGCCTGCGCTATCTTCTCGAAGACCTGGATTGAGGTCAGCGGATCCGCGCCACGGGATGTGGCTAAGCAACTGAAAGAGCAGGGTCTAGTCATGGCAGGTCACCGAGAGCAGAGTATGTACAAAGAGCTTAAGCGCATCATTCCTACAGCCGCTGCTTTCGGAGGTGCCTGTATTGGTGGGTTGAGTGTCGCAAGTGATCTGATGGGAGCTCTTGGAAGCGGTACTGGTATCCTGTTGGCTGTTACGTGAGTAAACGTTGAACCCTCGGTGTTTGAAGGAAGACACATGAACTAATCTCTTGACAGCATTATCTACGGCTACTTTGAGATCGCGGCCAAAGAGGGCGACATGGCTGGGTTGAAGGGAATGGTGATGGGTTAGAGGCTATGATGCAAGTCTGACACATATCTGATAGATACCGTAGCTATGGTAAGATCGGGCAGATTCCATTGCGAAGAGGAAAGAAGGACGAAAGGACAAAAATAAAGAAGGCATGCATATGAGTGCATACACCTGTAAATATTCCTGTATGAGTGTGTCGATGTGGAGTCGTAAATCAAAAAGTCAATCTTGTATGATTCATTACGTTTCTCGCCGACGTCCAACGTGGAGTGTCTTACTTAGAATGCCATACTTTCTGCAATCGAGAGGTTGCATTGCGCGCAAACGACAGCGAAGCCATCGTTCCCTTCGGTGATGATCGCCCAGAAGTCCCGCTAGAGCAAGGGCTCACGGGCCGGCCCATGGGGTCCCGAGCCACATCTTCGGGCCCAAACCTTGGGGAAGGCAATCTGTGAAGACGATCACTTTGTGACGCGGCAACTCTCATCCAAACAAGGATCGCATATGCTTGCTGATATGAGAGCTACATATTTGCGTCGCCGATATCGCCAGCAAGACGGTCATTCTAGGACCGAAGCTGATTATTGATAATGAGCAGCCATCGGTCGAACCAAATATCCACCCAGCATGTCATACAGTAATGGCTACACCAACGGCTACGGCTCCAATCGCTACGAAGAGCCCAGTCATGAAGCGGAGTCCAGAGATGGTAGTCGGCAGCGCCGAGCTGGAGGATACGGAGGCTTCTACAATGAAAATCTTGCAGTGCCAGGAGATTCAGAACCTACGCCCACCCAACCTACTTTCAGACGCGAGGGCACCGACGACTCGACCGGAGGCTTTGGGCACTTCGCATCTGGTAGACGTGATACAGATGCTTATGATTCGAGCAGGAGTCGAGAAAGGGGTGGACGCGCACAGGAGAGCTCGAGGGTAGGGGCCAGTGGATCAGGAGGGAAACAGATCGAAGGTGTGCTGGATCACATACATGCGAATTGGGATATTTTGACCCGAGATGATTGTGTACCTGTTCATGTTGCGCTACAATTGATGGACTATAGCTCACTGGGGCGTGGGGATGATTACCAGGACTTCCAACGGACGAACAGGCATCTGCAGAAAGCGCTTAAGGCTATCGTGAACGAGCATCATCAGGGCTTTAACAGCTCTATTGGGACGTTTCACAAGATTCAAGCGAGTATACACGCGTCTCAAAGTAGGGTTCGGACGTTGAGGGATTTGGTGCAAGGTGCAAAATCGAATTTGATGGTTACGAAGCCGGAGCTGAAGAGTTTGGGAGCGTCTTCGCAGAAGTACGATGACATGCTTACGATTTTGGGACAAATTGAAAGATTGCAGCTAGTTCCGGAGCAATTGGACGCAAGGATATCTGACAAGCATTTTCTACCGGCTGTTGACCTACTACAAGATGCTTTGAGAATGATACGGAAGTCAGATATGGAGAATATAGGGGCCTTGACGGACCTTCGAATATATTTCAGTAATCAGGAAACATCTCTGACAGATATTCTGATCGAAGAGCTTCATGATCATCTATATCTGAAGTCACCATATTGTCAAGATCGATGGAAACCATATACTGAAGGCTCGGGCAACGTCAGCGCGCCAGAGACTGGCGCGGTTTCGCTTCCAAATACTTGGGGCAGGCCGCTCTATCGATTCATCGACAGCCTAGATGCCTCTTTGCCCATGGAGGACGACGCATCTCAAAACCCAGAGGCCGACAGCTTCGAATACATGCACATGCTCGTTGAATCACTCAACAAATTAGGTCATTTAGATGTAGCTGTTGACCGTATGGAACAACGCCTTCCGGTAGAGCTCTTTGCCATCGTTGACAGGACGAACCAAGAGGTTGATATGCGCCATGCAGCACACACGCGTGGTCCACGCAATGCCGAGAAAACAGCGTTTGATTTCGAGTTCGAGAACAGCAGTGCTCGAAATGAGGTTCTCAACGATCTTCTTTGGACAATGTACTCTAAGTTTGAAGCCATTGCGGAGGGACACCGTGCCATACATGATGTTGTGGCCGGCGTTGTCAAGCGCGAGGGCCTGCGACATCCCGAGAATCTGACAAGAGGGTTCAAGGAGATGTGGAAGCTCTACCAAAGCGAGGTACGTTACCTGGGTACTTTTTGAATCCTGCTGACGTGGCTAGATGCGATCTTTGCTTCACGACTATCTGGCAACCGACGCAAATCAGTTACAAAGACATGGCCGCCAGCCTGCTGGAGAAGCCAATATATTCCATAGGAATCATCGCGAGAGGAACAAGGTATTACAACTTCGAAGGCGACATGTAGACGAGTGCTGACTAGTAGTAGCGCGTGTTCAAGTTGTCCGAAGTCGACCAGAAATCTGCCGACTTAGCAGCTGACCAACATGACCTCGACCAGATACTCCAGGCTTCCGTGCCTGGTCTGGTCTCTAAATCTCAAGGACCTTCTGGGTCCAGCCGCATCAACGCTACTACTACCACTGACGGTCCAGCCGCGGGCCATAAGCTTCTTGTCGAGCCAAATGTCTTCAACATCAGCTCGCTCCTCCCTCCTTCATTGTCCTTCCTTCAGCGGCTCAAAGACATCGTCCCTCATGACTCAGACATTGCTATGAGCACATTGACGTCTTTCCTCGACGAGTTTATAATCAACGTATTCCATCCTCAGCTGGAGGAGACTGTGACAGATTTGTGTACCCAGTCTTTCCTCGAGCTGGACGCATTTCAGAAAGACCCGCAGTGGTCTCAGCATTCTATCAGACCTATATTCAAGGTGAGTTGTGAGAAGTCATTGATGTAAATTGACTTGCTAACCTCAGTAGGGAACAGTTAATTTCTTCGCATTGATCAGATCTTTCTGCAAATTACTCGATACTATACCCCCAGACTTGACTTCTACGCAATTGATTATTACGCAAATGGTGGCTTATTATGATAGATGCTGCGAATGGTACAAGTGTACGTTGGACAAGCCTGAGTCATGATTCAATAGCTAATTCCTCATAGCTTTGGTCAGACGATCTAAGTCTCAAGTACAAGATGAGGTGCGGTACTTGAAGACTGCAGCCGCAATGGCAGATGCAGGTGAGGTGCGCAACCTTGTTGAAGCCATCTGGAATGGTGAAATTTCCAGCGAACAGCAGGAAGACCCTATGGAGAGGGTACGTATCGCTATGCTTGGTTTCTGCATACGCTCATCGTTTCCAGGAGGTCAAGCTACTCATCTCGAAGACTAACGAAACGCCACTGGACCCATTCGACATCATCTCAGACCGCAGATCCGTGACAGCCCTTTGTCTGTTATATTACAGCATGGTAAGCAGACCCGCCTGACCATATGCGCTGAACCAGAGTCAGGCTGAACTAGTGAAACAACAGCAATGGCTAGCAAGCCAACTCCACCAGCTTCGACGAGTCGTACCCGACAGATCATCAACCTCACACCGAGACTCCAAGCCCTCCCACAACCGCCAATGGTCCCTCCTAAACTCCGCCCGTCTTCAAGACAAAAACACCCCAATCTACCTCCCCATGACCCAAGACACCGTCGAAGCCTTCGACAGCATCCTAGCCTCAATCCGCACCCTAGCCACCACCGCCCTCCTAACCCTCCACATCGACATCCGTCTCGGCGTAATCCACATGCTAAATCGCACCCTGCACGCCCACTACCTTCTCGCCCAACCAGCACAAGATCCCGACCCCTCAATCCTACAATTAAACGGCGATCTCCTCTCCTTCGCCGATACCTTATCAACGCACCTCCCCCTCCCAGCTCAAAACTTCATCACAACAGGCTTAGCCCTCCTAATCGACACCTTCCTCGTAACAAACGCCTCGCACATAACAGGCGGGATGAACGATCACGGTTGCGGTAGGATGCAACTCAACATCCTCGTCCTCTCCCAAAACCTCAAATCAATCGAAACGAGCTCAGAAGAGCATAGTATCGAGCTGGAGCGGAGCGCGAGGTTCTTCGATCTATTCATGGAAGGAGCTGATGGCGTTGTTGAGCGAGCGAGGGATAAAGGTGGGGAAGGGCTAGAGGGCTTTACGTTGGAGGAGTTGAAGGCGCTGGTGGAGTTGTGGTATAGAGAAGGGACGGAGAGTAGTCATCGGGAGGTGCAGGTGAAGAGTAGACGGGAGTTGGGAGATAGATTGTTGGTGCTTAGTGAGTGTCTTTGGAATAGGTGACTCAATCCATACATCTCTAGCATTTCTAGCCAATGTTGCATTTTCCAGATTTCGCATGTTATATTCATTGTTGAAAGGATTCTTATATACAACTACCCCCCTCTACCCCCCCCCCCCCCCTACCCCATCTACCACCCCCGTCCTGCCATCTTCTCCCCCTCCTTCATCCTCCCAACATTCAACCCCACCATCGCCTCCCCCAACCCCTCACTAACCTCCGCCAACACCTTCGCATCCCTAAAATGCGTCACAGCCTGCACAATAGCTTTCGCCCTCTTAACCGCATCCCCACTCTTAAAGATCCCACTTCCCACAAAAACCCCATCACAACCCAACTGCATCATGAGCGCTGCATCCGCCGGCGTCGCCACCCCCCCAGCAGCAAAGTTGACTACTGGTAGGCGGCCTAGTTCAGCGGTCTGTTTGAGCAGTGCGAACGAGCAGTTAAGTTCCTTGGCGTATACCCTCAATTCCATATCACTCATATTCTTCGCCCTATTAATCTCCGAAGTAACAGTCCTCATATGCCTAACAGCCTCCACAACATCCCCCGTCCCCGCCTCCCCCTTCGTCCTAATCATAGCAGCCCCCTCATCCACCCTCCTCAACGCCTCCCCCAAATTCCGACACCCACAAACAAACGGCACCCCAAACGCCCCCTTCTCAACATGATGCACCATATCCGCCGGCGTCAACACCTCGCTCTCATCAATATAATCTACCCCCAGCGCCTCGAGGATCTGACATTCCACGAAATGTCCTATGCGCGCTTTCGCCATGACGGGGATCGTCACGGTGGCCATGATCTCTTTTATCATGCCGGGATCCGACATGCGGGACACGCCGCCTTCGGCTCGTATGTCGGCGGGGACTCGCTCGAGGGCCATTACGGCGCAGGCGCCGGCTTCTTCGGCTATGCGGGCTTGGGAGGCGTTGACTACGTCCATTATTACGCCGCCTTTTAGCATTTGGGCGAGGCCGGCTTTGAGTTTGAAGTCTGTGGGGGAGGAGGTGGAGGTGCCATTGGTGGTGGTGGTGGAGGATGAGGAGGGGGCGCCGCCGCCATTGGTGTGGGAGTCGTTGATTGCCATTGTGGGGTGGGATTAGTGAGGTTGTTTGGTTGAGATCGGTGGTCTGATTGAGGGTTGTTTTGCTGGGACTTCGGTAGGCGTAGGAATAGAGGGTTCGGTGCGTAGAGTCTTTCTAGGTAAGGTATAAAAATCGTTGCCACTGAAGACTTCAAACTGGGTGAATCAGATCAGATTTGCACAGATATCCTTTCAATAGAAGACAATTGCAGCAGTACCAAATCAATCAGTATACTTCCCAATGATTCCAATATAGCACGGTAAGGACAAGTGTGTAGGAAATATATACAAGGAATAAACAAAATCAATGACTCTCACCAAAGCCCGAGACCGGAGAAAGAACTAAACGAAACATAACGCTAAGATAATGCACCTTTATCGCGAAGCCGAGGCTAAGCGTCAGACCATAGCGGCAATGCTAGCCGACCCCATTTGCCGACGTCATCATTGGCAGCTCCAGCTCGCCGTATCAGCTCAAGCACCTTCGCACAACTCTCCATACCAACAACAGCCACCATCTGAGCACCAATCTCACCCCAACAACCCCCCTCCCACACCCAATGGCACTCCACCTCCCCCGCCCCCGCCCCCTCATCTTCCTCGGTCTCGGTCTCAGCCTCTCAACCCTCTACGCAACCTCCCGACTCATCGCCCACCAACGCCCCCTCCTCTGCGACTCCGCCGCCGGTTCCACGCCCCTAACAACAGCAACAGAATCCTTCAAAACATATACCCGCGACGCAAAAGTGCCGATAATCAAGGATGGGAGACCGAATCCGAGGGCGTTTAGGCAGGTTAGTGCGGGGAGTATATTAGGTATGTTTACGGGGTTGTTGTGGAGGAGTTGAGGGGATTTCTTGGGGAGGGGGAGGGATAAGGAGGGGCTGATGATGTATAGGGTTGGTGGGTGGTGTGGCAGTGAGTACGTTTTCGAAGACGCTCGCGCTATTATTTGGGGTGTTGATATTCGGTGTACAAGTAAGTACTGTCCAAAGCGAAGATTTAAAGGAGATGGGGACTCCGAAAGCTGATTGGGATATAGTTCCTGGCTTCGAGAGGGTATAACATCTTACCGACGTCACGGATACAGAAATATGTTAAGGGAATAGATCTACGGTCTGCAATAGAAGATAATGTAGCATTCAAGCTCAGCTTTGGAGCTACCTTTGCATTGGCGTCGCTAGCAGAGTTCTAAATATAGGATGTAATAATGTGCAAAATCAATGTATGGGTATTGGTAATGCTATGCTGAGCGCCATTGCCATGCTTCCATCTCATACTGGACACGATAGCCATGCCACTCCTCTGTCGTGGCCTCATTTGTCTCATGACGCGTCTTTATCACTACTTGTATGCATAAGAATATTCCGTTCCTCGGCATGCAATCCAGAAGTCCTTGATCACGTTATTCGTGCCTTTAGCACCTCGAAGACTGTAAGCCCAAGTCAATTAGAGCATCGACAGAACAGTATATCTAACCTACTTTATGATCTTTTGCAACCACACCCTCTTCTCCGTTGGCCCTACCTTAACACTCGGAAACTCTTCATGGTCCAGCGCATTTGCCAGCCATTCCTTAGCCTGTGGCTGCGCAAACACAAGCTTCTTCAGCGGCTCGGCGAATGTGTCTAGTTCGCTGCGAGATCCATCTCCGCCTATTTGTCTTACCAGTAACTCGCATAGCTGAGGGCCATACTGTTGCATGGCGGCCCGAACAATTTGCTGGTCATAGTCTAAGAGTTCGTGTTTTTGAACGAAGGCCGCCTGAGCACGTCGTTAGCTAAGTTGCCCCAATTAGTGGAGAGACAGCTCACCCAGAAGTCCGCGGCTGCTCGCTTTGGCATAAGATCGGGCGCTTCAAGGCACACAAGGGTAGTCTCGAAGAGCTTCTCGATATTTGGAACCCTTATCATGCTGTGGAGGTAGCGAGGAATCATCTTCGCAGCAAGGTTGATGCCGCTGGCGTTTACGTCTGGGTCGATTGCGCGATTGACTACAACTCCGATCAGCGACTGAGGTTTTACATTGGAGGACGCGTTCCGCCCTACCCTCCATAGCATGGATGAGATTGAGAACGTGGATCAAGAATGAAGTTGCTGCGTGCCTCATATTGAACTCCGATTCTACCCGATATCGGTTGAGCATTGCACTAGCCGTATCCAAAACATAGTCCAAGCGCGCGGTCTGAAGCGTGCTGGCCATTACAAGATCCACTGTCACGTTGGTTGGAAATACGAACAATCCTGGAGTGTTCTCTTTGTAGCCTGGGCGAAGCACTTGACAACTTGCCTTCACAACATCACTATTCCAATTGATCTCGCCGTAGAACTTCTTCACTATCCGAACAATTTGTGATTGCAGGGCCGCTCCTTCGCCTTCTGTCCAGTACCGAGTTTGGGGCTGGATATCTGCATCTAGGTCAATGGCAACATCATCAGGTGTTGCTGAGGCTTTTGCCATGCTCGCCAAACATTCCAAAGCACAGACAGCTCTTGCTTGGTAGTCTTCGGCTTGTGATGCTTGCAAAGAACTCGCGCTGCTAGCAACTTCCCTTTCCACGTATTGCATCAATATTGAAAAAGGCCCTAATTTATCTGTCTCTGTAGGCAACACCTGGATGATAGCTGCAATAGCTCCGATGACCTTTTCCTTGACATAGGCATCAACACTTTCCAAAGTTGAGAGTACTTCGTACTGCTGCAAGAAGGCACCAATTTCTGATGTCAAAGATGTGCGGCACGTCAAGCACGTCGAGGCTATTGCTTTTGCAGCCACATTCGCCAATGCAGGTGCTTCTAGCGATTGGAAGAGGAAATTCAGCATTGGAGGCAGATGGTGAACATTCCGCTCAAAGAACTCGGGGTACTTAGTGATCATCGTCACTGCCGTCTGCCTAGATTTTGCCGGTATCGAGAGTGTTTTGTTCATCATGTCAGCAAATAGTGACGAATCGAAAAGACGTGTCAGAACTTGGTCGACTAAGTCTGCATTTGCAACAGCGTCTGCAAGTGCGTTGAGACAGAAGAGCGTAGCTTCCAAGTCGGACCAAACATGGGTTTGGAGGGACTGGAGGGCAAGATGAGCTAGCTTTTCGAAGATGTCAGGACCAAGCAGCGTGTAGGATGACTGAAGTAGGTCTTCTACATCCCTTCGAAAGTTCCCGAAGCTCGCTCTCTCATCTGCGTCCCAGGTGACAGTAACCCTAGAGGAGGGCATCCGGATCTTGGCCCAGCAAGCCTCGATGACTGATACAACCCGCTGTCGCGCCCCATCCATCCAGGCCGGCTTTTGTTCCTCTGCAGAGAAAAGAGAGTCAATCAGATGCTCAGTATAAGTCATCCAGAACTCTAGAGCTTCATCACAGACTACATCCTCGACACCTGGGTACCCCTCGCAGCTTAGAAGATCCAGGAGTTGTACCAAAATTTGATTGAATTGCTGGACATCCGCCTTTTCCGCGAGATCTTGCACGGTTGCATCTCCATATGCTATCAAAAGTCTCGCGAATGACATCGTCTCCACGTCGTGATACCCTCCTTTCAACCGTGCTATTATGTCTTGAGCTTTCGCATTGGTAAGAAGTGTGGCCAAGGACATGAGGTCCTGTGCTGTGAGGAACGTTGGAAAGTTTACAAGAACATCAGTGAACAGCTCAACCGTCACCCCATACATGTCGTCATTGTATAAAGCGACCATGGCCAGCGGAGTAAGTGGTCTTAGTGGATCCAATTCGATAGCTTTGTCAATCCAAGCACGGTGTGCAAACCCTATCCAGTCCTGCTGACGCGTTAGCTGACATTCCGGACTTCGTACGCGTAATTAGTACTCACATGAAAGCATGATATGCTCTCTTCGAACAAGGTTGAACCAGGGTGGTTGACTGCTCTCATGGTAACTTGAAGTACTTCCACGGTATCTGCGATGTTTGCAGATACTCTCTCATAGTACTTATGCCTGGAAATTTGCCGTCAGCACGTTAGAAATCCTACTCCGAGGGGTAGGCCCGTACGTCTCCAGACTGGATCCCGAAGCTTTCACGTCCTCCGCCAGGCCTCTTGAAAACCATAGAATGACTAGGATGGAAGGGAGACCCAATTGAGGTATCATGGAGGATATCGAAGGTCCTTGTTCCCCAAGAATGTTGGGCACAACATCTCCTTTGTTCAAGCATTGTACCAGGTGTCTTATGGGCTGGTTCCAGGTACTGGTTGGCCGCAGGTAGTAGGCTACAAGTGCGGAACACAACTTTCGAATGACCAGTTTGGGTATGCCGCCATTGACAAGTTTTAGGAGCCACTTGATGAGCGTGTCGAGCAGTAAATGAGCATCTTCTTCACTCAGAGAGTCCCTAGGCGGTCAGTAAGCATCTACGGTCTGCCTAAGGAGAGCAAGCGATAATCACCAATCTTTGTTAATCTTTATGAGGAACGTCAAAGCGCCAAAGAAGCGAACGTTGTTGTCTTGGCTCTGCAGAAGTGCATCGGCAAATTGCCAACCCTCTTGTGACCTCTGGATTTTCTGTAGGGCATCTTGTATTTTGTTAATCTCTTGAAATGACCCTGGAAAGTACAGTCTTCGGACAAGCTGAGTTGTAGTCAATGTGTTAACATGGGACGAGGCTTAGGCAACAAGCTCCGACCCACCTTTTCGACTTCCTCCAGACTGCGGAGCTCAATCGGCGCTTCGCCGTCGGGATTATTGGAACCCATGCTGTTGGGCCGCTTATATGCGTCTTGACACTGGCGTAGGCGATGAAGACTTTACGCAGATACGTACATGTTGTATGTTAAACATACAGACATAAAGTAGCCTCACTCAGAATGTAAGTAGCAGGAATACAATAGCCATGTGACCTGCGGCAACCCGCATCTTTCGTTGCTCCTTCTTCACATCATTTATTTGCAGAGAGGCAAGTGCGAGCCGCAAAGATTTTGCAACGGACCAGGCTCAAGTCAACAACATTTTGATAGAGCGATCAATTTGGCTAGCGCTTCGAGCTAGCAGGGTTCAACCCCTCAGGGACCTAGCCATTCTAACCGTACCCGTCCACTCATAGGGCTGAAGCTCGTGGACCCGTTATACCGCCGGGACCTAGAAGTTGTCCTCCAAGCGTTAAGCTAGTGGGGTATAAGGGTCAAGCCCGTCACCTGAGCAAACAGATAGAGGGCACTCTTTAGGAATTCACAAGCTTCAACCCTATGTGTAGACGGACAGACGGTTTAGACGGTTAGGGGGCAAATCCTTCATAGACTCTGAAAACTTTGTAACGTTCCTTGTAATTGAAGTATTACTGCTCAGTCTTCTACATGGGCCAAGGACCATCAACAGGACACACGAAGCCAGTATCAAGATACCTTTAGCTAATTCATGTTCTTGAACAATTCATTTTACGCTATTCGCTCTTCTCAAACCTTACAATAAAATTTTGAGCGCAGAATTAATCATGCCATAGGCCGTTAAGCTATGTTCTCACATCTTCATCGAGGTTGTGAGCGCGAGTAGGCTCGAATTTAAGCCCCAAGCGCTTTACGAGTCGGAGTTTCGGTACGGTAGTCGAACGTTCAAATCCCCATCTGGGACAGACGTGGGCATTGGGCAGCGACGCCTTGGAAGCGTGCTTAGGTCATCAGACACAAGACCCAAACTTTCCGGCGCGTCTTCATACTCGTCAACCGAGTCGGAGTCTTCTTCAAGAGATTCTGGATCTTTCTTTAAGTCCTTGAATGCTCGGTTCATGTAACTCTGCCCTTTCTTCGAACGCTTTGGATATTCGCGGATTGCGTCAAGCAGAAGCTCGAACGCAGCTACCATTTCCTCCGTCAGATCATGCCGCTTGCGTAGCCGAGGTCCGAATGTCCCTAGGACATAATCGTTGTCACCGTGGATTTGGAGATGCGTAGCGTGTGTCAATATGGACATTGTCTCAATGTCTGCATGGTCTATGATAAGGTCAAGAAGATGGGGACTCTTGAGCCGGGGACATTCCGTGTATTCGAACCATCGATCGAGCAGGAGGCGAAGAACGCCGTGGTTATTGTAGATGATCGTGGTCGTTAGAGCCGTTCGCCCGTCTTTGGACATAGCATTAATGTCTGCACCATAGTCTAGTAACAACTTTGCAAAGCTGACCGGCTTCCCTTTAGCAACGTGAATTAGTGGTGTGACACCGTCAATGCCGCTTGCCTCGATGTCAGCGTCGAAGTCAAGAAGCGTCTTGATGAGGGCGGGGTCGGTTGCGTTTCGTGCAGCGCAGTTCAAGGGGCTGCCGAATTGGACCCCGGAAGGGAGTACCGGATTTGTCAGAGCACCGGCTTCGCACAGAAGTCGAACACAGGATGTGTGGCCCTGGTTAGAAGCAAGAGTTAAAGGTGTGTTCAACTTGCTGTCGATTATGTTGGGGTCGGCGCCAAAGCTCAAAAGTGTAACCACCGCTCGGTCATCTCCACGTGCGGCCGCCCACTCCAGTGCTGTACGGCCCATCGCGTCTCTGATGTCGATGTTATTAGGGTCGCGGAAGATCGCTGTCTCCAAATCTTGTAGGGATAAGCCCAGAATGATTTTGTGAAGTGGCGAGAAGTCCTGATCATCGATGAATTCACTGTCTCTGGCGATGCATCGGAGGATCTCTATGACGCTGGTGCTGAGATTGCCTCGAAGCAATATGTCACATGCTTTGTCTGATGGGCAATCGTCGCTAGCAGCAACTGGTCTGGACCACTAGATTAGCATTGCGAACAATTTCGCCTTGCAATAATCAGCTCACTTGTAGTCCGGATCGGAACCTGCAGCAAGCAAAAACCGACAATTTTATACTGCTGCCCGTAAAGAGCCCACTATAATCATGTTCAGCACCAGTGTTTATTAGAATTTAGATTCTTCGGCTTACCCGCAGCAAAGAGTAACCACGAGTACTGCTCACATCCTTCGGGGATGCCATGCCTTGCTGAAAGAGGCTCTTGAGGCCGTCAATATTGCCACCTAATGCATACTTGACGCATTGTGCCGAATCTGTTACCCTTCTTAAAGTATTCAGCTGCCACTGAGGTCCAATATTCGGCTGGTAGCCAAGCTCGAGACAGATAATCTGAGACCAGCAGAAGCCCAATGGAAACCAGTATTCGGCCGATATATAAGGCGTCTGTGATCTCTGACACGTAGCCGAATCGCAGCTAGAATTAAGCAAAGGTAGTCCCGAATAGCCTACAAAGAGCCGTCCAAAAACGCGATCGAGATATCCTGAGGTATTGGATTTGCGCTCTATATGGCAATTGCATAAGCAGCCAGGACGACAGCTTGGGCCAACATTCTTCTTCACACGAATACCAACTACTTGAGAGGCCAATGTCGACTTTTCGGCATCCATGGGAAAGCCGCCGCTCTGAGCTCGCTGTCTGAGAGCTACTGCTGTCTGTTGGCTTTCCAGCATGCTATCAGGGTATTGCGACTCATCGATAACGGTTGCTTGAGCCATGAGCAATTGCTCTATTCTATTTATGCGCTGATCGACTTTCCCTATGTTCTGATTCACCGTGTCTGTCACGGTGGCGTGGTATTCAGCGAGGTCCTTGGATATATGAACGCGGAGGTCTGCCTGTTCGTTTAATTCGCGAGACGATGTTCTGGAGAGGGTCTCGAGGTCCAGCCTGACCCGTATCAAGTCACGGCTGTGGAGATCTTTCAGTATTATATCTCGGCTGGTGGCGTGGGCTTACCACGAGAGTGATTTTACATACGAGTTCGAGGCGCCGAGTAAGACATTAAGGCTGCACTTGATGGCTCTGATGTCAACTTGCAAGTCTTGCAGCTTCGGCTGCCACTTCCTCCATGCACTCGCCCTTAGCAGAATTTTCCTAGCGGTGCAGTTTCCTCTCAGGAGGCCAATGATGTTCTTCAAGTCTTTTAACTTCGCATCGGCTTGTACAAGCAGAGTGGGTATGGATTCTTTGTCGCTATCGGACAGACAGTTGCGCTCTTGCAACACCGCGGCGACTTGATGAAGGACAAATTCGATATCAGCGACTTCATTGCTCAAGGCATGAAGTCGCCCAGGAAGCTCGGAGCAGTCCTTACGTAACTCCGCAAACGCCGTGCTTACTTGCGCTGCAACAGTCGCTATTGCAATCACTGAGGCTGTCACTGAGATTGGATCCATGGGGTCGCTTGATGATCGATGATGGGTCACAAGGAATGCCGCATGCAGCAAGCTGAGCAGTCCACGAGAAATGCTAACAGCGTGACTTTAGCCTTATGCTGTTCGCATGGAATGCCAAACGGCAATTCAAGGCAAAATGTGGCGCCTGCATGAACCCTCCCAGCAAGCTAAACGGAACCCTGAGCTCCAACGAATTGGCGCCCTGAAGAAAGTCTTCCCCACTCCAATGACTCCTTTTGACGCTGACTGAATAGGTCCTTTCATTTCGGTAACATCGTACACAAGAGTCTAGTCTGATCGACACTGAGATGCGCGCGTCAAGCTGTGCTATCTTGAGTTCTCGAAATCAGTCCAGATCAAACCCGCAAGAGCATGACTGGTGCAGCCTTATTGTAGGATGCATGGTGTAATTTAAACTGTATGACTACCTTAGTGACTTAGACCGCTAAGCATTCTTTGCTTTCCTGGTTGTTGCGTCCTAATACCTGCGGCCCGGGCCATGAGGATAAGCCCTAAAGTCACCCCCATGGTAGAGTCCCAGCCCTCGGAACCCGAATTTCCTCGCGAGTGGCGACTTCGCTTTCCGGGCGCAGATCCTGGGGCCCTGAACCCTAAATTCTACACTACTAGTACAACACCGCTGCTCAGAACACGTAGATCGAGCATCAACGACGATAGATAGTGCCTTGCAGTATGTCAGCAGATACGACAAATTCTCATTTGTCGAATTACGGCCTCAGAGTGTCCGAGTACCCAGTTCATTCGAGTTGCGGAGTCGCGCCCAGCGTGGCGACCCACCATGATTGTCAACAAATTTGCGACTGCACATTCTGATAATTTATGATACTGTATACACCGATTGGACCTACACTTTAGGTGGCATTGTCGCATACATGCTGCGTCTTCGGCCTTACAACGCTTAGGCCGGTCGATACTACCTCCAAGCACTGGGTATGTAGGGTCACGAGGGTGTACGGCTAGTAGCTACCTTAACAAGGTGTACGCCGGAAGAGTTAGTGCACCCGCCGCGCCACGTGCAAGCCTACGAAATTAGGGTGCACGCGGAAGGGCAGACACCGTAAGTACAGGGCGCCTAAATCATGGAAACCAGTGTTACCAAGCTACGTACAGTAGTCTCATTAGTGGTACTATTTTGACTTTCAGACAACACCACGGACTATTGAACTCTTGTGGCTAATGCAATTAGCCTTTTGCATCACACCACTCGCACCACCAAGAGTGTTTCAGCAACAGATCGTCGATAAACGGCAACGATGCGGTCAGATAATTGCAAGACTACCGATTTCGGACTGGCAATGCGTCAAAAGCATTTTGCATTCGACCCACATTATACGCCATTGAATCATGGATCGTATGGCGCCTTCCCTACTAGGGTACGTGACCATCAGCGTGCTTTACAAGATCGCATCGAGGCGTGTTCAGATCCCTGTAAGTACGACCTCTACCCCGTCTACTTGGCCAGATTTGCAACGTCTTTGAGCATCCATACTACCCTCCGAGAGGCTTTCGGCCGGCTTGCTTCAACGTTCCCAGGCTCAGGTGTGAGCAACGCTATCGCGCTACATAGGCTTCAGGCTGGCTGTAGTGAACACTCTGCGCTCAGGTACCAAGGAACACTGTCGCGCTTTACGAAGGATTAGATCGATGTCCTCAATAAGAACAAGCTCAGCTTGAACCATTATTGGTGTATCTCAAGCTCCAGCTGCAGGTATTGAGATATACTGCGTCGGCCACTGAGTTCAACTTGGACTGGGTGTTAGAGTATTACCCGGGGAACGTATTGTTCAGTGCTTCTGGCGAGTCATTTCTCGTTTCGAAACTAGGAGATGTCGTTTCATTTCGCCACCCGCGACAGAGCCTCAACATCTCGAAAACCACCGGAATATTTCAAGATTAAGCCTAAATTTAACGAAACTTCGACCCAATTCCTTGAAAAGCACGGCACTGTCGCCAACACCTGACCGCAGAGTGTCCTGAAGAGGTGATAGGATCCTTGTGTATGATTCGTCAGTATTGCCTTCATGTGGGCTTGGGATTGTTGACAGAGCTGGCCTTATTCCTTACAAAGTGCGACATTTCGGCCAATTTCTGAGCCCAGGGTTGCGACCAAAAGGTCGACTTTAAGGCCCTCGAGGAACAATACGATTGCTCAATGACGTTACGGGACTAGTCAAGTAGAAGACGATTCCAATACTAAGAGCACAGCGCGCAGTCATCTCGAATACCTTAACTCTGGATTACGCTGACTCCGAAACGCTTTAGACATTCGATTTACTGTTCCAAAGTTGTTGAACAACTCTCGCGCCGCGGCAGCGTTGTTGCTGGGTGCAACTATGGATGACGTTGTCTTCGTACCAAATGCCACTACAGCGGTAAATACGGTCCTGCGCAACTTGAAGTTCGTAGAGGGTATGTATATCTATCTCTTTGGTGCCATACATCCCTGATCCGCGTAGGGATCTGGGTTTGAGACCAGATTCGGTGAGCCAGTCGTGGGGTTTTTACCCTCACAAGGTCCCATGACTCGTTCCACAACCCTATTCGCCGACATTAAAGAGGCAATCTAACCCGTAAACATCTGCAGGTGACACCATTATACAATTCTCTAGTACCTACGGAGCATGCGAGAAGACCATTCAATATATCTGTGAGACCACGCCAGCCAAACGCAGAAACATCGACGTGACTTTCCCCATGGACTATAACGTACTCGTATACATGTTCCGGCATGCGGTCCATGATATTCAGAAGCAAGGAGGAACAGCGAAGCTTGCCATGTTCGACACTGTAGTTACCTTCCCAGGCATACGCCTTCCATGGGAAGAACTTGTGAAGGCTTGTCAAGAACTTGGTGTATTGAGCCTCATTGACGGTGCTCATGGCATCGGTCACATCGACTTGACTCACTTAGCGAGTGTCAGCCCGGACTTCTTCACCAGCAACTGTTACAAGTAGGTCTCGCATCGTACTCATGCAGTCTTTTAATGACTTGACTTCTCAACCGTAACAGGTGGCTCTATACTCCTCGTAGCTGCGCCATCTTCTACGTTCCTTTCCGCAATCAACATCTAATACGTTCCACGATACCGACCTCGCACGGTTTCCACGCTATTACAGGAGATGAAGTCGACGATACCTCAAGTGTCGAACAGGACAATGATCGATTCGGTGATCTATTCAAATGGGCAGCCACCATCGATCAAACCCCATACCTCTGCGTGCCAGAGGCAATAAAGTTTCGCGAAGAAGTGTGTGGAGGCGAAGCCAGGATCAGAGACTATTGCTTCAATCTAGCGCGCGATGGCGGTCAGGTCATTGCAAAAGCGCTCGGCACGGAGAGGATGCAGACAGCGCAGGACGAGATGAGCCAGTGCTGTTTCACCAATGTCCGTTTGCCCTTGAGTTTTCGGAAGGAAGATACACCGAACCTGGATGCTGGTGATGGGCCCAAGATTGTGACTTGGATCATGGATCGTGCAATGCATGACTACAACACGTGGATGCCAGGGAAATTCTATGGTGGGGTTATCTGGATTCGTTTGAGCGCACAGGTATATCTCGAAATCAAAGACTTCGAGTGGGCTGCTGGAGTGCTTAAAGCGCTATGTGAAAGGGTTGAGAAGGGCGAATGGCGCGAGCACGCTAGTACATAAACGATTGAGATACACATACAGAAATGGCAGTTTCTGTACTCAAAGAGATTCTACACGAATTGAGACCCTGCTCAGCGGCCTTTCGCAGGAGCATGCACCGGAACATGTTCTACATACATAGATGACCTGCTATCGACCTGGTAAGGTAGTAATTACTGCGCTCAGATCCTTCTTAGATACGTATATATACAACTCCGCGTCCTGTCAAGACATACTTTAGTGGAGAACTGCTGCGAAGGGGTCTGATATCGGTGAGGGGACTGCTATGCGCTCTGCCAAGGCTGTTCACTAATATTAGATTCCTCCCTGACTCTCAGGCCATATGGATTCTCATCACGCTTACCTGATGTGTCATACACGATAACCATTCTCGCACGCTTCATTACGATTTCCATCACCGGTTTACCATCCGATTGGGATTCTTTGGTATCGTTGACAGCTTCATAGGAGCTAGAACGCGTATGGAGAGCAGCCTTTGTAGATCTGTCTTCTGATCAAAGATTCCTAAGACATGACCTCCGCAGATGGTGGAGGTGCCATAGAGAGAAACAGGCGATCATTGACGCATTCTTTCCCAGTGCAAGATTTCTTGACTGTGGAATCATATCCTGAGAACAGTGGCTCGATACTCGTTAGGATTGTCTATGTTCAGTGAGTTCAATGCAGGACTTTAGCGAGTCGATGGAGTGTAGGACAAATGTTTGAGATCTGGCCGACGCGGAATGCAATTGAGTGAGCCTTTGTTGGGGCAAGCAGGATTCCTGCCCGCATAGATACCGCGGAGTCTTCCCATGACCAGTACGGCATAAGGAGCACAGATTTCACACTACTTCCCTTGGCGGAAGGCTGACTTCAATCGAACTGCAAAAGAACAGATATCTGCAATGGCGTATAAGAACTAGAAGGGTTGTTAGCACGAGCGTCGATCGTGAATATTACGCCATTAACCTCACCAACCCTAGCTACTGGTGGCACCGCTAGAAGGTGAACGCTGATACCAATTGAAACACAATTTCCTACACATCTGAGCTTGGTAGCCCCAGGCTGGACACATCAATATCCGTAGGTTCTCCTATGATTATCTGACTCATCAACCTTCCGCTCCCTATTCCCAGAGTGATGCCGTATTTTCCATGTCCAGAACATATGAATACGCCCCCCTGGCTGGCATACACGCCATAGCTTGATCCCTTGTCATTAGGCGCTGTAGTTGAACACAGTCTTCCTGGTTCAACACGAGCAACGATTGGGAGCGTCCTTCCAATAGTTGGCCGATAAGTCCTGCCCTTGGCTATGACACGTAGTTCTGCACCTTCACTGTTACCCGAAGAAACCAGGAAACGCTTTGCGTACTCAAGGTACCTCAATATAGCGTCTTTATCAGGTTCCTGGGATCCTTTCACAATTCCAAGACAGGCTTTCGTATTATCGAGGCCATTGATCCATATGTTCCCATCGTCACGACCCACAAATTCTAGCTGATGTCCGACAAAGTCATCCAAAATGACTTGCCCAGTACTCTTAAGTAACGGTTGCTCTGGGCTCTTAACGATCATCCAGTTTCCAGAGTTGGTCGTTGGGCAGAAGGTCACATTGGAATTAGGAAATAACTCATCGAAGAGCTGTGGCGTCCAGACCCCGGCAGCAAAGACCAGATTGTGACAGGGTAGATCTGTGATTTGGCCGCCGCGACAGAGCTGAACTCGTTCTAGGTTGCCAGAGCTTGAGATCTGTGCCTTGAGTATTCGAGCTAGGTTGTAGACCTCCACTCCATTGCCTTTGCATTGTCGTAGGAGCCATTCTCCAAGACCAGTGGGATTGCTAGCAGACTTCCGTCAGCGACATCAAACAGCATTTCCAACGCTTGGGACACTCACATGGTTGCTGCTCTGCCATCCACTGGGTCCTTCTCGATGTGCCAGCCCTTGGGGACACTGAGCCAATCTGGGGCTCCCAGATCGGACGCAAGGTCACCACGGGTGAGCTTGAAATTGGAGTGGTCACGATAACCTGTACACTTTCTGAAGCATTCATCTTGGGCCGCTAGATCCTCATAGAACGCGTAGCTATACTCTCCAAAAGCTTTTAGGTCACCAGAAAAGCACTGATACGACAAGATGCCAGAATTGTATAGTGATGCAGCCGCAAAAAGGTCCCCGAGGGCGTCAATAACGATGATACGGTTGCTTTGATTTTTATCGCGATAGCGCTTTGCCAGGCTATGCGCTGTAGAAAGACCGCTGACGCCTGCCCCTATTACGACTGTGGTTTTTGCGTTGGTGGCGGAAGTGTAGCTTGGAGAGGTGAGTGGGATGCTGGCGATGTTGTCTGATGCCAGTCGAGACATCAAGTTGGAAAGTTTCGAAACACAGTGTTGAAGTTGTTGAGATATAGCGTTCAGCATGCGTGATTTTGAACGATGTTTAGATGATGTCCACATGTTCATATTGGTAAGTCGGCATCAGAGAGAGTTGAATGTTTCACGTAGCACAAGGTCAGAAGTTTGACGCACGCCGGCTTACGTTGTTGCTCTTCGGAGAGAGAGCTATTTGAGCTTAATTAAGCTCGCGAGACAAGAAGACAGAGAAGCAGAGAGCAGACCTGGAGTCACAACAAGGTTTTGAGTAGCAGCATGGAACGGAGAAACATTGCCTGAGAGTACACTCAGCGTCTGGCACAAGTTTTGGAAGTCGAGAATGGGAAATAGCAGCCTATCTAAAAGTGAAAGTCGTGCTTAAAGAGGTGTCTCGGAAGCGGCGGTGGAAAGAAAGAGGGGGTGGCCATATCCTGGAACACGCATCCACTGGGCCACGAGCTTACCATCTCTGTACCGTACTCTAGTCTGTAGCGGAGCAGCAGATACGATCTTTTTCGCTTCTCATGAGCACGAGAGCGGCGTCTTGATACCCTTCAAGATTTGACACTATCAATAAAACAAAGCAGACTTGCATCAATCTGTTGACCTAATGACCTTCAGCATCTCATGTTTTTAGGGCGGAAACCTCCCAAAGTCTAACGAACCATCGGGTAGTTCATTTACTCAGGTAGACTAATTGGGGCTGCCCCGAAGAAAGAAAATGCCAGTTCACCTCCGTCCCCTCGAAGCCTTCTTAGGCCCCTCAATCTCAGCCACATCCTTCTTACTCAGCTTCAACATGCCTCCTTGAAATTTACCCACGCTCGGAGCACCAATACCCCTCTGTCGCTTCCCCTCATCCTTCTTCTTGCCCCTAACGGCTTTTTCAAGAATAATACCATTTTCTTGAGCTGTTCGCCGTCGAGTGCCCTCTCTTTCGGCAACCTTGGCCATGATGCCTTTCCTCTGGGCTAATGGCATTTTCTGCTGCGTGAAAATGGAAGATTTGGAACCCATGTCCTGAAGACGTAGATCTAAGGCCTTGTGCCGATTCTGGCCCGAGTGGGACAGTGATGATTGTGAGTCTAATAGATGGGATTCTTTCAGTAGCCGCTGGAGCGCGAGATCCTTCTTGAGATTGGCGGCATCTGTGCTGGCCTCATCTGAATCTGCTAAGTCCTGGTCTTTTCGCTTCGCCGTGGATACTATCGGCTTATTGCCGGAAGTTGGAGGTTTTGTGGTCTACATAGCAAGTATGATCAGCGTTTTGGTAGATTTGGACTCTTACATAACTTACCATGAATGTTTTGAGCTCTTCTCTAGGAACATCCGCTTTTGATGTGCGCGAATTTGAGTGGTAGATAACCTCCGCACCATCCCCCTCATCTTCTGAGAAACCACTCCAATCTGATTCAGCTTCACTATCAGAGGTATCTGCCTGGGTGATGTCGGCAATATGTGTTTTGGGTTGAAATTCCTCCAACGGCTCAAATGCCGCCTCAAAATGCTGGCGAAGGAGGTTTTGCAACTCATTGGGGGACTGATCCTTGGCACTTTCTCCTGGATTATCGTTCTCATCTGCCAGCTCATCACGGCGTTTTCTCTTTCCCAAAGTAGGCGCCATGTTTCAATGGGAAAGCAATATCAAAACCGAAATAGGTTCAGATTTTGGGTTTGGTAAGACGGAGGCGCCGAAGTTTCGCCGAGAAAGTATTTCGGCGTGAGCTTTCAATGTCTCCTCATATGCATATTGCGTGATTACAATGACGATATTCAGGCCATGCATAGACCTGCATTCCGGTCAAGTCAAACAAATTGTAGGCGGTACTTTGAGCGCAGAAGCCTCAGAGCTGAAAACCAACTACGTTTCTAAGCACCCTGCAAGCTATTTCGCCCAAATCTACAAAGATCATGCACTTAAAGGAGCACACGTCATCATGCTAGGACCTGGCAATGAGGAGGCAGCCCAAGAGGCGCTGGCTGCTTGGCCAAGCCGTTTACAAGTAGGCGGTGGGATCAATGAGACAAATGCCAGGCAATGGATTGGTAAAGGGGCGGAGAAGGTAGCTTCTTCTTCTCACGCATGAATGCCTACGATCTTGACGACTTCCAGTAGGTCATTGTCACGTCCTACTTGTTTCCGGATGCAAAATTCTCCATGGAACGTTTAGACGCCATCCTTGCTGCGCTTGAGCAGGATAGGCAGAAGCTTGTCATTGATCTGAGCTGTCGACGGCAAGGTGCAAGTTTAGTTGTTGCGATGAATAAATGGCAGACCTTGACTGACATGGAGGTAAACGAGGGTAGGTTCAAGCTCTGTTAAGTCACAATCTGTCTATGCTCACGTCTAGCGTCAGAATCGATCAAGATGCTAGAACCATATTGCTCAGAATTCCTGATCCACGCCGCTGACAACGAAGGCTTACAGAAAGGTATAGATGAAGAACTAGTGAAGAATTTGGGGCAGTGGTGCACCTTGCCTGTAACCTATGCCGGAGGAGGAAAGACGCTCGAGGACCTTGAGAAAGTCAAGCAGCTAAGCGAAGGTCGGGTAGACTTGACTATCGGAAGTGCTTTAGACATCTTCGGCGGACAGGGAGTCAAGTTTGAGGATTGTGTCGACTGGAACAAACGGCAGACTCCGTGTGCTTAGACTCAAATAATGAGACACCAACATGTCATACCTAGCTCTCAAACGGTCAGCAGTCCAGTGCACCAATCCTCAGAAACTTGCATGTCGAGACTGTTGCTGAAACTCTTGCATCTAGAATTATTGAGGATTCCTTGCTCTGATCCGTGAAAAGCCTGCAAAGCATAGGCTTCACGGGTCGCGGTAAGTCAGATCGAGAAGCTCATCGTTGTCACAAGGTACGAGGACCATGGAGAGTCCTCCAAGGGGGCCAATTTGTGAGCTTGATTCTTGAACATGCAAAGTGTGGAGTGGGGATCGGTAGATGCAGATTGTATTTGGCAATCACAGCAGCAAATCATGTCTACTGATTCACGAGAAACCGACCACACTAATCGTAATCCATAGCATTATTAATGACGATATATTGTATACATGCAGAACCAAACGCTCTCTCACGAGGCAGAAAAAGCACAAATCCTTGGCGCCTTGGCATCCTCCCGCAGCATTGCGGCGAGACTCAACGACATCAACGCTTCTCCCGCCTCGACACGCCCAGCGCACCACGACCCACCACTTCTTCACCATCACAACTCCACACGCTCGCTACACCCACTCACCTGACCACAACAACCCACGACAGCGCCTGTCCACTCCTCATCACCCTCCCAACATCAACTCGTCACCATGAAACCCGTCGTCTCAGCCCTCAACGCATGGAGCTGGTTCGTCGCCCCCCATCCCCTGACCCCCCCTTACGTCCCAAGCTACACACTAACCATGAATCGCAAAACAGCGTAGTCGTCTCCGTCGCCGCAATCATAATCCTCTCCATCATCGGCGGTCTATTCAAAGTACGCAGCCCCCACGCTTGCAGGCAGCTACAGAAACCCATAGCTCTCCTCTCTACGATATATACTCAAGGACCTGGAGTATGGCACAGCTAACGGTGACGTGAACAGGCGAATCACCATAGCATGATGGGCAGCACGAAAGATCCAGCGGATGGGAAAGCGGTTGCTGGGTCGGTTTTTGCGGCTGTGATTGTCTATGCGGTACGCAGCTCTTTCTATGACTCCTCCAAGCTGGTGCTTCGCAAGCTAATGTGCCGCAGGTGTTCCTCGTCTTCTGTGGCTTCCAAGCTTTCCTACATGTACGGCAGAGTAAGAAGGGGGCTATTGCGCTGCGATGAGCGGTTGTGCGTGGGAGCTTAGATATCAGGCGTTCTCATGGGGATGGGTGTGGAGTACTACGTTTATATAAGGCTTTGGTTGTGCCTCTACATTATGTTATTATCATGAATTATCCTTTCTACACTGGTCTTGCGGTCTTTGGAAGTCAGATTTCCCAGTCGAAGACCGTCGTCGGACTTCGGTCGATGGGTCTTTAACCCATGGCTCCTACGCGCCTCGAGAAGTTGTCGCCCATCGACCTCATTGGTCACGCATGTATAGCCCAGCCTGTTCGCCTCGCTATGCCCAGATGTTGCCCGCACGATTGCTTCCAAAGTAGCTCACAACAGATCCTTATAATGCATGCCTCATGCCCGATGTGCGCAACCAGATGCCAAGCCGAGATCGTGGAATCATCAGTCATCATCACTATTGTCCTCCATCTCCTTCTCTTCCAGCGTCTTCGACATGTACGGACCATCAAGGGTATATCCTAGCTTCCCATAATAAGATCTCACTCCTATGCCGGAGATGACACTAATCTTTCGACTCCCATGCTCGTCCCTTGCAATTCGTTCCGCTTCCTCCATGAGCAACGTCCCATATCCTTGATGCTGGAATTTCCGAGGATCTCTTGCATGAACTGGCACTGCTGAGCCGTACACATGCAACTCTCTGACTAGGCTTGTAGGTTGGCCCTTAAGCTCTGGTCTAAACGTATGTGTGTCGCTACACTTCCGTAGCCGTAAAAGCGCAATGAGAATATCCTGCTTCGGGTCCTCATAGGCTAAGAATGTCTCCCACCCGCCATTTGCTGCGTAATCTCGCCGTACGAGCTCGACTTGGGAGGGGCGGATCTTGTTTTTCACTTCGTTAATACCTACTTCTCGCGTCCGTACGTCTCGACATGTGGTTCCAAAATCTTTCATTCGGCTCAATGCTAGCTCTCGAAGGTTGCCGTTCTCGACTCCGGAGGTGACTAGTGGCATTGGGATGTCTCGTTGTACTCTGTATATTCGGGTCCATGGGGGAACAAGAGCCAGGATCCTGGCGACTAGGTCTATCAAAGCGTTTGGGGTGTAATTCTTGTATCTGCCTGTTCGCCAAAGCTCGTATAGGCCAGTGCCCCGGATCACCAAAGTTGGGTAGATTTTGAGACCATCCGTTCGGAAGTCAGGGTTCTCAAAGTACTCTCTGAATTGGTCCAGATCTCGCTCCATGCCGACGTTAGGTAGATCAGGCATCATGTGGCTGACAACCTTGAAACCTGCGTCCTTGGCCAATTTGAAAGTCTCTGCCACTGCCGCAACAGTGTGACCTCTGTTTGTATCTCGAGCGACATCTTCGTACAGCGATTGAACTCCAATCTCGAGCCGTGTGCAGCCGTACCGTAGCATGCTGCTTAAATGTGTGTCCAAACAATAGTCCGGTCTCGTCTCAATCGTGATCCCCACGCATTTTATGTTGCTCATTTCTCCTGCCTCCACAGCTTCGTCCACGTTGTTCGTCTGATATCCACTCAATGCATTGTGTAGCTGTGATATAAACTCATCCCGGTAATCCTGGGGTAACGACATAAATGTTCCTCCCATTATTATGTATTCAACTTTGTCGACACTGTGTCCAAGTGATTTGATCTGATCCACACGCCCTCGAGCCTGCTCGAAAGGGTCATATCGAGCCCGTATGGCTCGCATTGAAGTTGGCTCATAACCTGTGTATGACTGCGTAGAATATTCGAAATCTGAGTCAGGACCACCAGGGCAGTAAACGCAGATATTTCCTGTGTAAGCTATGTGTGGGCACCGATGGGGCTTGCACATGACAGCTACCACTGCGATTCCAGAGGATGTCCTTATAGGCTTCGCTATCAACTTTGGCAGGATATATTTCTTGTAATGCTCGGGCACTGCTGCTATTATCGCTGTCAATGGTGGCTGATTGCTTAGTCTGTGCTTCTTCGCCATCTGGCCTCTCAGACTGTTCAGGTTCAGGTCCTTCTTCAGCGCATTGTCACCTTGTTGCGCTTCATAGTCCTGTATTAGAGCACTAGCAATGTCTGAACACGCTCGCATGTATCGTTCATTCTCTGGCGGTAGCTTCAGGTTCTTGGGCAATTTCACTCTTGTAACCGCCCGGGCAGTCACGGTCTCTGTAGCCATGATTTCTGTTCTGCGATTGTGGACTCCAAAGTTGCATAGTCATGGTGGGCTTCGACAATTATTTCCGTGACTCGCGGGTGGAGCCCGCTAGGCGTGCTTGGCAGCCGTTGGAGCTTCCCAGTTGATCCTCGGTCTCCTACGTTCAAGGTCAATTACCTGCATTTCACCTTACTCTCATTGCTTTTTTGCGGCCATGCAAGTCTTCAGCCGCCGTACGGCTGGCGCCTTGCAAGCTGCTGCCCGGAGGCAGGGTTATTCAACGGCTACCGCAGCATATGCCTCAACCGCAGAGAATCTCCGCATAAACAGCGAAACAAAGGTCATATTCCAGGGCTTCACCGGGAAGCAGGGAAGGTACTTACTGCTAGCATTGGACTTTTCAATTGGTTGCTAATGACTGTACAGCTTTCACGCTCAGCAAGCCATCGACTATGGTATTTTACGAGAGACAATGTCCGAGCGGGATGTTTTGATTGACATGATACAGGAACCAGGGTCGTTGGCGGAACCAATCCCAAGAAGGCCGGAGAGACACATCTAGGGAAACCCGTCTTTGCCAACGTCAGAGATGCCGTTAAAGAGACAGGGGCGACAGCCTCCGCAATCTTCGTTCCGTGAGCAGCCATATCCTACGCCTCCACAATCGCCATTGGCCGTTACTGATCATTTCACAGACCATCACTAGCAGCCGCAGGCATCGAAGAAGCCATTGAAGCCGAGATTGGCCTCGTAGTCTGCATCACAGAAGGCATACCCCAACACGACATGGTCCGCATAACAGACATCCTCAAGACCCAAGGCAAAACACGCCTCGTGGGACCCAATTGCCCCGGCATCATCGCCCCAGGACAATGCAAAATTGGCATCATGCCCGGCTTTATCCACAAGCGCGGCCGCATAGGCATCGTTTCCCGATCCGGAACCCTTACATACGAAGCTGTAAACCAAACAACGCAAGCTGGACTAGGTCAATCACTCGTGGTTGGAATAGGAGGAGATCCATTCTCAGGGACGAACTTCATCGACTGCCTGAAGGTCTTCCTAGCAGACGAAGAGACAGACGGTATCATAATGATAGGCGAGATTGGCGGATCAGCAGAGGAAGACGCAGCGGATTTCTTGAAAGCAAACAACACATCGAACAAACCAGCCGTCAGCTTCATCGCAGGCATCTCTGCGCCGCCAGGCCGGAGAATGGGTCACGCGGGTAAAGTCCAGCTTCAATTCCCCCCTCGAAACACAACACTGATCCTTTCCATCCACAGGAGCAATCGTAAGCGGCGGCAAAGGCGGCGCAGACTCCAAAATCTCAGCACTGGAAGCAGCAGGTGTGATCGTGGAGCGAAGTCCAGCGTCGTTAGGCAAGACGCTACATGCAGAGTTTGTGAAGCGAGACTTGATCTGATAGTGTCCTATTACATTTATTGTCATTTCCTTCCTACTGACCTCTTACTGTACCTAGCTGTTACCCATTTCTCAAGCGAGCAAACTGACCACTGAGTTACTTGTGTATTCATGCAAACGATTGATCAAGACATGATTTCTCTGGCTCTTAGCTCCCTATAGAAAGCCAATGCCGATACCCCAGGGCCTGCTCTGAGCTAAATGACTAGACTCTCAGCCTTGAATATAGGGGAAGCAAGCATAGAGGCTTGGAATCGGAGGTGGTTGGCGTAAGTAGTGACGACTGCTTTATCATAGGGCAATGGTTGTCCGGGTAGAATATGATACCCCCTAACGCTCAAAGCAGGAACTAATCCTGGCACAGTATTATAATGATTGAGATACAATGAAATTGACCTATTCCCACATCCGAATTCCACTCTCACGGGGTAGAGTAGGGTACAGTGAGGGCGCTGAATATAATACATTGAACATTACCACTAAAGTTAACTATACATATGCAATTATCCCCAATGCTTCATCCAAGTGAGTTGTCCAACACTCCATTACATGAAACAGCAACGCCTCCCTACGTCGACTTCAGCGGCCCACCACTCATAATCTGCTTAAAAACCTGCAACGCAACCTGAGGCTGATAATAAGGCACCTCGTGCCCTGCGCCAAAGACCCTCAAAAAGTTGAAGTTGCCGACGGTTTTGAATAAACCTCCCTGCGTCCCACTGACAGTGTAGGGGTTCAAGGGCGCGGCATTGAAAGCCGAGGTGCCGGAGTAGGTGACTGCGTTTGCGGCAGCGAGGTTGCCGAACCAGTTGCAGATCCAGTCGGCGTCGCCTGCCCACACGATGACTTGGATGCCGGATTTGACGACGTCGGAGAGTTGGGTGAGGAAGGAGCGGGAGTCTGGATGCTGTTAGTTGGGTGGAAAAATGAGTAGATTGGGAGTAAGACTTACCATCACCTGTAGCCTGGAACTTGTCGTATGGGGCGTTTGGGCACTGTGTATATGTGGCTTTGGCGCCGATTGCATTGGTGACGGAGGGCTGGAGGAGGTAGTCTGAGTAGGTCGCAGGCGGATAAGGATCCGCGCTTGGCTGCCGAATGTCATAGACATCAAAGTCGTACGCGGCAACGCCTCCGTTAGCTGGGGTAGCACTGAGGGGCCCCTCGATGTCACCGTAGCAGGTGTTGTCGGCACCCGCACAGGCGGAGTTGGATCCGGAGGATTTGCATGAGTTCAGGGTCGGGACGCATTTGCTATTGTAGGTGTTGGTGAAGGAGGTATGCTGCGCATCAGTGATGATGGGCTTGTAGGTATTGTTGTAAGAGAAGTCGATATAGGCTTTGTATTGGAGAATCGGGTCAAACCATCCGTTGTTGACGCCAAGGGCCACCAGCTTGATGTTTTGGCCTTTCACGGAACCACTTGTTATAGCAGCGTTTTGCGACTCGAAGTAGTCTGCGAACTCAGGACCATAATGTCCGCCGTAAGATTCTGTAAAGATGCCGAAATTGCGGTTCTCGTATTGAGGAAATTGAGCGTAGAATGCTTGCAGGAATGTCCACACAAAGGGTGCCGCAGTCACCGTGCTTGAGGCGTCATCTGTACCATAGGAGAAACCAGTGCCGATGGGCTGGTCCACGTACAGCATGTTCGCGTAAGAGTTCCAGCTGTAAGGGTTGAGGGATGGCGTGGAAGCACCGTTCACGAAGTGGCAGGGACCATTCTCTTGGAACAGACCAATCATGCTACTGCAACCTGGGCCACCGTTGAACCATGTAGCCAGTGGTGCTGTTGTGGGGTTTGTGCGGGCTTCGAAGAACCAAAACCACCTTTTGATTATCAGATTGTGAAGGCAAGGCATAGGAAAGACACTCACATGTTCATGTTGGTTCCCACAGACAAGTACCCTGAGTACTGGTTTACACCGGGTGTAGTCTCGCAAATGCCTGAGTTAGTGACGAACTCCATCTTAGCGCCGGTGGCAGCATGCTCAAAGACAGTGAAGTTCTGTCCATCACGCTCGACAAACGACCGTTTGTCCTTGGGGGCTTCATCATTAGGAACTGGAGAAGCAAAGACAAAAGAGCTAAGGGCAAGCCCCGCAGAAATTAGTCGACTAGACAGACGCATACTGAAGATTAGAGAAAGTGAAAATGCTTCAAACAAGGAGACTTGTTCTGCAGGGAAGACTTTGCCAGCTTATATAGATAGGATACTGGACTGGATGACTTGAACCTGCAGCGCGACCTGCCCAAGAGAGCAGGCTTTGACGATAGAGGGGCGGCATAGTTGATGCTCCGGGCACGGAGCGCACAGCTGTTGATCATGCCTTCCGACGATGGCGAGCAAGTAAATGCGTGGATGACCGAGGGTACTTCCCACCCAACATGCCTATTGGGGTGATCAGCCGGTAAGTGCCAAGAAACCAGGTACCATACAGATTACAGAGTAAAGGCTATAGGCTATCTTCATGCATGATAGGCTGGCAGCAGCAATGTCCTAGGTTTGGCCTATGATAGCTTCGTTCTTCGGAATGCTGCAAATAGGGGAAGGTCGAGGGAAAGACTGTCATTGGATGACATGACTTGGAGCTGCAAAACACAAAAACGAAACGTCGATTATTGCCACTTCCCTGGTATGTCTGAAACTTCCAAGGATGTCCAGGCTTCCTTGGTGTTGGACTGCGAGACCTTGCGCTTGTTGTCTGGCTCAATGTTTCGTGGTTTTGCTCACGATTATGGCCTATATGCCAACATGCGTTGGATGAGGTGTGCCTCAGGTACAAAGTCCAGAGATGGCTCAGATGGGCGGGAATTGATCGACAGCGGGGGGGGGGGGGGAATGATGCCGAGGAAGTGGTGGCGTTTTCGTAGCGTCCGCCTGCCACACCTTCCACTTTCCTTCCACGAACCTTCCATTAGGGAACTCTCCCTCGTCTCCTTCCCTTTTCATCGACATAGCCTCACCTTGTGTAGCTCAATATACGGACCACTATCGCTCTCTCAATGTCGGCTCTGTCGTTAATATGGAGCTTCTGGATCTATCACCTAGTCCAGTAGGCCAAGGATCGTGTGAGCAATGTTTACTCGGCTTGACGCAAGCTTGCCTGCATTTTCTGTCAGACCACTCTAAATCTGCCAAAGCCTATCTTCCCCCTTGAAGGCATTACAAGCGTGATCCTTTAAGAATCCTGCCTCTACTCCAGAAAGCTGTTAGGGTTGAGCAGACCCTTATCTTTGACAACCTCTAAAGCACGGACCCGCACCACTTACTGTTTGTACAGCTATCAGCAACAACCTTCTAAATGTCGCATTTCTAGGCCGTGTGTTGTTTGATCGGGATCTCGAAACATAGACAGAACATCTTGTTGGTCAAGGTAAAATTAAGGATCTTCAATATCAACTCCTAGTCCTGTTAGATTGTTCTCACGACTCTACATGGTCGAAATACACGCTAAAAGCTGGCAAGCAAGCTTCACATTATGCGATGGCTTACGTATGCGCTTTCAAGGACCTTCACCCCTCAGATAACATGTATTCACGGTCTTCGCCCAAAAGCTTGAGAGTTGGCTGCTTCTCAAGCCTTGAGCGCGAATCAGCACATAATGACTCCAAGGGAGGTCTCGATTTGTGCTATTTGCATCTTACAAATCCTTCTCAGCTTGGCTGTTGCGAAATCGGCCACTTCCACACTACTTCACAACTCCACAAAAACAATCGACTACATTGTCCCAACTCTGAATACAATAGCCGCCAATGGTGTAGACCCTCGCTTTGACATCGGATACACCTTCGATACACCAGTCCTCCCCGTTACTCCATGTCTTATGAATGCTCTGGCAGCCGTGAGCGGACTAGCCGTCGAGAATTTCAGTGGAAATGTCACCCCAAGAACGTACACACTCGCTGATTACCCTAGCGTGTCCATAGTGACCGATGCGACGGTGACTTCAAAGACGATAGAGATACGCTTCGTGCTCTGGGGAATATGGAAGGGGATTCAATATATGATATTAAGTGACCAATTTCGGAACGTTCTCCTCACGTTGATGTGGAAGGGAGTCGTGGTTGGCTACGTATTTGTCGTTCGATCCGGAACGGCATTGGGTATTATGAGGGATAATGACAGTGCGACTCTCTCGCAGAGATCGGATGCTTCGTCTGTTTCTGATGATACAGCCAACCTCTCCCAAATTAACAGGAGCATGGTCGTTACATACCCTACGGACGAAGAAATATTGGCAGTATCCTTCACTTTCGGTGGGGGTACGTTCACCATCTACGAAGTCTTCTTCACTGTGTTGTCCGCCTTAGCAAGCCTGGCTGAAAGCCCGAAAGATCGACGATTGCAGTACATTTCGTTGTCTCCGGAGTATTACAACACAAGACTTGCAATCTATGACCCTCGAGAACATCCCCAAACTAGCGCTCCAATCTTGAATTGTGAGGAGACGTTGGTGGCCATGGCAATGATTCCTCGCTTTATGGTGCAAAAATCCGATTTCAGGGAAGTGTTCATAAGCATCAGGGTAGACGGTGTCCTAATTGGCAAAGGCTTCATGGAGAGAGGAAGGGTCTGAAACGGTGCCTTATTATCCGTCAATGCATACAAAAAAATACCACATTAGCGGGAAATTCTCGAATGTGACTGGGAAAGCATACCAACGTTTTGTGTGATTCTTCAAGTTTTCAAAACTGACTCTCGGAAGAGTCCCGAGAGCACGACCCAGGACCCTTATCGAGATCTTGCTCCAGCACTTGAATCATTCCAAGACTTAGCCACCTTCCTATCTAGGACTGAAAAGTTTCCACGCTTTCGTTTCACATTGACAATTGGCTGAGTGATGTCATCTTTATGGTGCCCTCAGTCTCTTATCGTTGTTATCTCAACGGCGATAAGCGTGATACAGGTCACGCATTTTGCATGTCCGATATATGTTGAATACCGTCAGCATGCCTCTCCATCTTTCACCTCCTGCTTTATTTCATATTAACCATTTAGGCTACCGCTACAATGCCCTCAACAACTCCACTTCCAGTCGGTGTGGGCTATGGGGTCGTTGTCGGAATTGGATTTTTCTTCGCATTTGTTATGTGCG
Source organism: Stereocaulon alpinum (assembly GCA_018257865.1). Taxonomy (NCBI): domain Eukaryota; kingdom Fungi; phylum Ascomycota; class Lecanoromycetes; order Lecanorales; family Stereocaulaceae; genus Stereocaulon; species Stereocaulon alpinum. Next base: position 92,227 of record JAEUBA010000012.1, on the reverse strand, counting down.
GTATCTCATATATTCAGGTCTGTACAGTACCTCCGAAACCGGGCATATCTTACAGACTTAGACTCACTAAGCTGTAGAACCGATATACTCGATTCTCAACCAAGACAAGCGAAGAGTTCAATACTGCAAGTAGGAGCGTCAAGCCTGGACTCATTGCGAGTGGAATCGTCTCGGCGTGGACCTGGGCTGCTACATTGTTGCAGTCCGGCACAGTAGCTTATGAATATGGCGTGGCAGGCCCCTTCTGGGTGAGTGCCTAATCGGAATTACCTCATGCCTTTTTCTGCGCGTTATTAATCCCTTTTAGTACGCCGCTGGTGCAACGGTCCAGATCTTGATGTTCTCAATATTGGCTTGCAAAGTAAAGCAAAATGCACCAAGATGTCATACATACTTAGAGATCATCTACACCCGCTATGGACTCTTGACTCATTGGATATACATCTTCTTCGCACTACTTACTAATGTCCTTGTCAGCAGCCAGCTGCTTTTGGGCGGCAGTGCGGTTGTCACATCACTTACAGGCATGAATGTCTACGCTGCAATATTCCTGATACCCCTTGGAGTATGTGTTTACGTTGTTCTTGGTGGTCTGCGGGCTACTTTTCTTTGTAAGTGTGTTTCATGTGCTCACTTGTGGCAGTTTTGACGTGGTTTGACAGGCGATTACTCGCACACGCTGATTCTCATGGTCATCATCCTCTACTTCATGTTCTCAGTCTACGCAACAAATCCCCAAATTGGATCTCCTTCCGCAATGTACAGTTTGCTCAAGGAAGCCGCCGTCAAGCGTCCAGTTTCTGGCAATCAAGATGGCTCGTATGTTACCATGAAAAGTAATTTCGCTCTAATCTTCGGTATCATACAGCTGTGTAGCGGCAGCGGGACTGTATTTTTGGACCAAGCCTATTGGCAGAGAGCCATTGCAAGCCGGCCTACCACCGCTGTCCGAGCATACATCCTTGGCGGTCTAGCTTGGTACGCTATCCCCTTTGGCTTCGCAACAACCCTAGGTCTGGCAGCAGTAGCTCTCACGGATTCACCATCGTTTCCAACTTACCCCAACACGATGACACAAGCTCAAGTCTCCGCTGGCCTCTCCACTCCTTTTGCAGCGACAGCGTTACTAGGAACTGGGGGCGCTGTTGCCCTACTTATCGTGTTGTTCATGGCAGTCACTTCCTGCGCCTCGGCCGAACTGATCGCTGTCTCCTCAATATTGACTTTCGACATCTACAAAACATACCTCAAGCCTACCGCAACACCCGACCAGCTCATCTTCGTCGCACACATAGGTATTGGTGTATGGGGTTTCGTCATGGCCATTTTCGCCTGCATCTGGAATGCCATCGGCATTGATCTTGGATGGCTTTTTCTAGTCATGGGATTGCTTATCGGCGGGGCTGTTTTCCCTGCAGCCTTTGCTATTACGTGGAAAGGGCAGACGAAAGCAGGTGCTATTTCCGGTGCTGTGGTTGGATTGTGTGCCGGCTTGATTGCCTGGTTGGTAACTGCGCATCAGTATTACGGGACATTGAGTGTGACAACGACGGGAATGGAGTATCCGACACTGGCTGGCAATTTGGCTGCCCTTTTGATAGGATTGATTGTCACGGTATGCGTATCTCTTGCCAAGCCGGAGCCTTTCGATTGGGATCAGACGAGACTTATCAATGCACCGTCCATTACTTCGACGCCGAGCGGTGGCTCCTTGGATAAAGAGAACCCGAACAAGAATAGCAACCTCCCGACTGTTCGTGATGAGGAGAAAGAAATCGTCGAAGACGAAATCGCTGTGGAGGAACCTTCCAAACTGAGAAGAGCGTTCAAAGTCGCTTGTATTGCCTCTTTCCTACTCACCTTCATCATGGACTTTTTGGTTCCCATCCCAATGTTCCTCTCTCACTATATCTTCTCACAAGGCTTCTTCATCGCGTGGGTCGTCATAACGTTTATCTGGGTGTTTTGCTCGACGGCCATCTCGGTCATTTTACCGATCTGGGAGACGGCGGGATTCTTTGGAGACTTGTATAGAGAGGTTGTGAAGGGGGAGAGGGCGAAGAGGTGAGAAGGGGGTGCAAGTGGGACTCTGTACCCTTTGCTCGAGGCATAGATTACAGGTTAGAACACATTCGTATATAGGTATAGGCATTTTTGAAAATTATTGGCTTCATCGATAATGATGAAGCCTCGCGGAAACACACATGGAAGGTAGCACAGCGCCAATGTACACATCGTCGTCCTCGAGGAATGAGGCTGGGGGGCTAAGATCTCCTCGTGGAGTGTGACTTTCGCAATGCAGACCCAAAGCCTGCGCGACAGACAACTTTAGGGATGATCACGATAGCTGACAAGATTCTGCATGGTGATTCTCTTATATCATTCTATCTCATGTAAACTTTGTATCTAATAGGTAATAAGAGGGCATTCCACCGAAATGCTTGCACATGCCAGCCAACAAATTAAGCAAGCAAGCAAGCAAGCATGCTCACCTCCCAATAATGCATCAAGGTACGCCTTGCCTAGCTAACGCCATTTTTTGTCTGCATTCGTTATCGGACTCGCTCCGAACCAAGGTACTGATAATACATCAAGAAAAGAATCGCATCTGCTGCATGCCAAGCCATCCTCATTGTAAATCACTCATCATCACTAATCCCGTTCATGTAGTCCCTGCCGCCATTGAAAGTAAGCTTGAGTTTTGTACCACCGTTTTGTCCGCTTGCCATTGGCGTCCCAACACTTGAGACGGCAGCCGTCGAGCGTCCATCAGGAGGTGTAGAGTCGTCAAAGTCTTGCATCTCGGGATGCCTCTCGGTATCCTCCCTGAGCTTGTTGACGCTGAAAGCCTGCAGAAGATGTCAGTGACTTCGTCTCTCATCAAGCACAGTGCAACATACCTCGATCTTGTCAGCATCTTGATACAACATGCTGCCGTCTTCATTGTATTTTCTGGCATTGTTGCATAGCAAACGGATATCCTCCCGATACTCTCTTAGGCTCTGATACTCCTCTTTATTGATCTTTTTCTTGATCTGTTCCATGCAAATGGGTTTCTGGATGAGCATGTAATAATCCGGGAATGTCGATCTCGGCACGGGCTTGAGGAACGGATCAATGAGGCCTCTTGTTACCGGACCCTCCTCCTCGTCGTCCGAGGGCTGTTCGCCAGGTATCTCTTCCTCGAGGTCCATCAGAGCCTTATGATTGCTATTCAAGATTTTCTGAAGGAGGTTACGCTCCTTAGAAGAAAGAGTCTCTCTTGGAGCTCGACCGCCGTTGCGGTTTTTCTTTGGCGCTGGCTCATCGTCGACATCGTCATCTGCTTTTCGTTTAATGCCAGCTGACTTGCGCTTCCTACCCGCAGGGGCAACGGAGCTATCTCTTGAAGGCTCTGGAGAGCTTTCGAGTCCTGCCGCTTTCTTGGCTTTCTTCTCCTTGTTGGAGTTGCGCTTGTCAATCTTCGAAGACTTCCTAGCGATGGCATCTTCAATGGTGTCCTCGTCATCGTCTACAGCCATCAACCACTGCTCTTCCGTAAGACCGTCGTCATACTTGACTCGAGTCCGCTCACGAGCACCACGGCCTGCAATCTCCTCGATCTCTTCAGCAATGGGGTTGTCCTCTGACATGTAGATTTCGGGGAGCTCAGATTCTCCCATCAAACGGGGTAGTTTTCCAGGTTCAGGTCCATAGTTCGGATCTGCATTGCGCTCCTCATCAATCTTTTGGAAGATAGCCAACTCGTCTTCAGATCTGGACGTGATCTCATTCAAGTCATCGTCGTCCATCTCTTCTTGATGGGCCATCTCGTCTGCAGCCTCGGCGCTGTCGAGAAGAGTCCTTAGCATGGCATCTCGTTCTTCGTTAGTAGATTTGTTGTCGAATCTACCAGCCTGGATAACCTTTCCATCCATATCCAGCTTATACTGAGCTCGCTCAAGGATCTTCTCTTCAACCGAGTTGGAGCTGATCAGTCGCAATATACGGACCTCATTCTTCTGACCAATGCGATGGGCACGATCCTGGGCTTGCAGATCCTGATGGGGATTCCAGTCCGAGTCGTAGATAATGACGGTATCGGCGGTTTGAAGATTCAGGCCGAGACCTCCAGCTCGAGTTGATAAGAGAAAGCAGAAATATGGCGAATTGGGAGCGTTGAACAGTGACAGCAGTTCAGATCGATCATCAGACTTGGTGGACCCGTCTAATCGCAGATACGCCATGTCTCTTAGGCGTAGGAAGTCTTCCATGATGTTCATAATCTGGGTCATCTGGAAGAACATCAGAACTCGATGGCCTGTTGCCTTGAACTTGGGCAGCATTCGGTCCAGAAGCTCAAATTTGCCCGCAGTACGCCACAACATGTCATTGTTGAGCTTGCTAGGATTCATTTGGTCCTCCACTTGCTCAAACACGAATGGATGATTGCACAACTTGCGTAGCTGCATAAGCATATTGCTGAGACCACGGATACCGGTCTTGCCGCCCTTGCCATCGGTGACGGAGATTTTGTTATGTGTAACCAACTGCTTGTAAAGCTTGGCTTGTAAAGCGGAGAATCTGCATTTGATCACTCTTTCTTGCTTGTCAGGTAGATCTTTCTCCACATCCTTCTTAAGACGACGTAGCAAGAATGGCCTAAGAACCTTATGAAGTCGACGAATGACGAGAAGCTGCTCTTCTTCAGTCAGCTCCATCTTGTCTTGACCTCCTGTGTTGGCGAATGGAGTATTGAACCATTCATCGAAGGATTTGACGGATTTGAAGATTGTGGGAAGGACGAAATTGAGAAGCGCCCATAGTTCAGGAAGATTGTTCTGAAGCGGAGTACCGGTCAAAATAAGTCTGAAGCGTGAGTTATAGTACTGTGTCAGAGTACTGCTGAGCTTGGATTGAGAGTTCTTCATACGATGTCCTTCATCGACAATCATGTGCACCCATTTTATCCTGGCAAGGACAGCCCTGTCCTTGATGATGTATTCATAGGTGGTGAGTAAAACCTGGAAGGCGCCATAGCGGATCTGCGATTGCTGTTGCTTGCGAGCAAGAGGAGGACCTTTGTATACTATCCTCTGTATGGACGGCGCCCATTTCTCGAATTCGAGGTTCCAGTTCGTAAGTGTGCTGAGTGGCACTATGACCAGGAACGGCCCATTCTGCTTCTTCTTTTCGATAAGGTAGGTAAGCAAGCTTATGGTCTGAATCGTCTTTCCCAAACCCATCTCGTCGGCGAGAATTCCATTCAGGTTATTGTTGTAGAGCGAGATCATCCATTGTAGGCCTTTGACCTGATATTCTTTGAGGGTTCCTCCAACAAGCAGATCCGGCTGCTTCGATATGTCTTCTTTGACGCGATGAGCCACTTGGTAATAGTCAACCTTTGGTCCACCCTCCACTTCGTCATCGCTATCGCTCATATCCTCATCGGAACGATCATCAGGATATTGTTGATAGGAACCCCGCTGTTGCGCCTTCACAGAAGCAGCAAGCTGACTTAAAAATCCGTCTGTTTGTTTGAGCAGGTGCGATATGCGAGAGTCTTTTGCTTGACCAAGGAGCTTGAGGTAGGTCTCTTCATCGTCATTCTTCAGGGCTTGTAGACGTTGCTTTGCAGTCCTCTCCACGCGTTTTTGCTCTTCTTTCTCGATGTGCTGGTGCTGTGCCATCATAATGCGTCCTAATTTTTGGACCCTAGCTCGTTGCGTCTCAGCAGCTTTGCGTATCTCGTCGCCATGCTCCACGATAGCTCTCAATTTGTCAACTTGCTTCTTCTTCTCCTTGGTCTCCCGTGCGTCTCGTTGCTGCTTCTCCAATTTCTCTGTCATGCGAGCTTCACGGAGAGACTGCCTCTTATGTCGCCTATACATCGAACGGTTAGCAGTTTGGGCAAGATTGTCGTAGTGTACTAAGTCCCTATGAATCTGTTGGCGGAGAGCACGCTGCTTCGGTAACAAGCATAACATTTTGTATTCGATCAGAGCCTTCCGCTTCAGCGAGTCGTCGTCTTGTGGTGTGTCCCTCTTGCTCAAGTCCCATACACCTAGATTTGCAGGCAGGCTCTCAAGCTCAGTCTTTCTTGAGGTGATACGGTTGTAGGCAATGCGTTCCCGCTCTTCTCGCATACGATCGCCATCAACACCTGACACAGCTAGGTTCTGATACAAGTCCAATCTCCGCGACAACAGTCGATTGGAGATGCTGAGCTCACGGTCACTGCGGAACTGGTCAACGTCAAGGCCAATTGGCATCAAACCAGTGATCTGAAACCGATTTGACCGAACTGTATGATTTGCGTAGCTAATCGTAGGCTTGATGTAGCCATGTGGGTCGATGAACTTGTCGTAACTATGTCGCGACTCCGGTTGTTTACCGTTGGCTTGATGTTTTGTAGGAGGAGCGTCTTCCAAGACCTTACTGGCTTCAGCGACAGCTTGGGCGATTGTGGGGGTTTGTTTGCTTTGCTGAGACTTGAAGAGCTGCTGTTGTAGTGGAAGGGGGATGGCAGTGTTCTTCGTCAACATTTTGAAGGCCATGATCTGGCTTTGTAGAGTTCGCATCTGCTCGGTCGACAACCCGCCATTGTTCTTTGCTGGCATCTTCTGTGATGCGACCCCAGCTTGGTCTCCCGAAGCCACTGCCAGTGTTCCTGGAGGGACTTGCGTTGGAGATGTAGCCATGGCAGAGGTAGATGGGGCATGACCTATCATCCATGTAAGTCTAGACTCCTGTGACCCGGGAAACGATACATACCATTGACGCCGTTGGTGTTAGCATATTGCTGTTGTTGTTGGCCTTGTTGAGCCTGTTGCGCCAAGTAGGCTTGCTTCTGCTTCATATAGTTTTGCTGTTTCTGAAAGGCGGAGAGGAGGTTGTGACATTTCTGGAACTCAGGGTCATCTAACCCTAGCCCTTGTTCCTTCAACTGCTTGTACTTCTGTCAAGGTTATCAGTATAAGTAGATTAGAATGCGGTGGTGGTGGTAAACTATGCTGGGCGTGGTCAAATAAGAGGGAAGGGTGGTGATCGTACCGTGTATGTCTCATTTATTTGGGCTGAGTTGAGATTGGGGGGAAGGACTGCACCTCCTTGGGGGAGGTTGGGTGCGGTCTGAACGGAAGCCATGGCGGAGAGGTTCGGTAGGGTTATCGTGTGTTGCGATACGAGTCAGCAGGCGGAGCTGGGTAGGCCGAGGGGCGCGGCGCAAGCGAGTCGATGAATGAGTGATAGGGCACAAGGCGCTGGCAGCTGAAAGTTACCGAATGAGAAGGAATGGGTGCCTGGTGAAGTGGCGACCCAAATAAATGAATGGGGGCCCCTTCAACGCGTCCCAAGAGACGTGTTGAGGGTAGTGAAGGCTTTGGCGGGAAAAAGATGATGGCGGGGTGTGGATAGAGCGGATTTTGATGATGGGAGCGTGTACTGCAAGATGGTGAACTCAGGGTGGAGCGCAGCTTAGCGCAAAATCTGTTTTACGCTAATTTTGGGGTTAGGGTTGGCCCCAACCATCACGCAATTTGACGGATAGTCTGTTATCGAAAGTTGACTGAATAGCATTCTTACAGATGTACTATGGTAAGATACTACATTTCCAGCTATCGAACCTGTTCTATGATAGCCAACAAGCTACCGATCAGCTGAGCCTCCGAAAGACCACACGCATAAACCCCATGGATGACGAAGCTTAGACGTTCCTGACGTAGTAAAAGCCGCTGTTCTTCCCCTCGTCAACGAAGTGGATACAATTCTATCATGCCATTACCGAGTCGAGACAAAAGCCAAACCCTCCCGAGCCGATGTACCTGCAGCCTAAAACCCACGTCCTTGCAAGACTTGCCCATTAGCAATCCAATCTCCCCAAGGTTTGCTGGGCTCCAGACACCAATTGACCGTTCGCTCAAGCAATGAAAGTGCTAGCTATTAATACATTAATCTTCAGGGAGAGATCCATCTTCGATCTAGAAAAGAGACGATGAAGGGACAGACTGTGGAGTCGGGAGGAAGTAACTGATTGACTCCAGCTGCCACGAATATCTGCTGCAGCATGGCTTTCCAACGAGGTTCCCTGCAACTCTTTCAAACAATTCAATTTCATTGAAATGTAGGTTTCTTCGCTCTTGAGGGCGGAGGCGGAGGTGGCTTCTTTTTGGCTGGCAATGATGGGTTACCATTCGTTGCTGGAGCAAGTGTAGAGTAGCTGGCGTTGCGAGACGGTGCACTGCCATGCGAAGTGGCTGGAGACACGGATCGCTCCATATAGGACCGGTCCGGACTGCTATTGCTGTTGAAGGTAGACACGTCTGAGGGATCGCTAAAGAGATCATTCTCTGGCGTGGCTCTCGCCAAAGAACGCAGCTGCGCGCGCTGGTTGCGTACGATCAGATTGTCACTTGGAACGCGTGAGACTCTGGTTGGGGGCGAATAGTCGCGGTGAAGCTGTGTAGGACCTTCGAACGTGGTGGCTCTGTTGACAGCAGGCCGTGCGGGGCCGAAATCGTAGCCGGGTAATTCTTTGCGAGGCGATTCTGCGGGCATGTGGGTTGTTGTTGTACGTGTAGAGCGAATAGAGGGACGAGCCTCCGGTACAGGTGGTGGCTCCTCCTCTACTGCGCTGAAACGATCCGAGTAGGCATGTGCCGTGTTTGACCGTGAAGGAACTCGACGAGTCTCTCCTCCGTCGCTTCCAATTGGCCTACCATCTCCAATCAGTATCATATGATGTAGTGCGTGAAGGCCAAAGTCTTACCCAGCGGGCCAATTCTGCTTCAGTTGCAATAATACATCGCGACAGCGGTCGTAATACTTGAGCTCAGCGTCTACAAAAGCCCCGAGATCAGCAACGCTATCTGCTTCGGCTTCTTTGATCTGTATGTTCAATCAGCACCCGAGTCAAAGAGCAAATGGCAAAAAGTACCCACGTCCTGCATTCGACGGTACACGTCCTCGCTGGTTTCTTCATACTTCGCCTTCTGCGATCGCAGTTCTTCTTCGGCCTTGAAGTCTTCTTTCTTCGCTTTCTGCATCTTTGCAAGAGAAGCATCATATGCCAATCGGCGACTCTCCAACTTCTTTCGTGCGGACTGCGAACGGTCAGAACTATGCGTCGCCTAGCCTGGTTAGAACGTACCTGATACTCCTTCATCTGCGCGAGGGATCTTTCTAGCGACTCTAGCCAGCTCGTAGTAGCATTTGCAACATAAGTCTCCTGGATACGCCCAATCCTCTCATTGGTCCTGCCCAAACCTAGAAGAATCAGCATCGTGACACGGGGTTAGCCTCTGCTCAACGTACTCATAAGGCACTGCCCGAACTCTGAATCATCTTCAAAGTCCTCTCCGTGGCTGACCATGGTCGATCCTAGGTATGCAACTGGAAGTATCTTCTCCTTATCATCTCCTTCCTGACGCTTCGAGAGTGTCTTCACATAAGCAGTCATAGATCGCTGGAGGCGCTCCATACCTGTAGCCAGTCAATTTATTTTCAATTCGACTATATTGATCTTGAAGCAGACCTACCCTCCTGCCTTAGGTTCATCTCTATCTCAAGCGACTTGAAGTCGTCAGAGACATTGGTTTTAGCTTCCCCACCCATTCTCTCCCCTGCCCATTGTTTGAAACGACCGAGCTTCTTGTTGACATTCATCTTGATGGAAGAGAGGTCTTATGAGAAGGATGTGGGGAGGTGATGTCCTTGAAATCTGCGGAATGTGTTGGTGGGCAATGATCAAGTAATTGTCGTGCTTACGAGCTGTAGGTGTTGCAAGACCCAGCTAGAATGAAGGTTGGGAGCTTTGAGCTCTGGATACGGCTGTGAACGAATGACAGGTCAAAAAAGGAAATGTCTTCAAGGTTGGAGAATGAAGTTGGGAGAGTTGTTGATTCCATTGGAACTTCCAAGGACAATAAAAATAGTCGATACGGAGCTAACCCCACATTTCGGTCGTGATTTCCACCTCCCCGATGGGGGGTCTCACGACTCCGAGAATAGCAATATGTCAACGCGTCGATCAAAAAGGGGCTACGCCAAAGCTTGGGTGGAGAGGCTTCCTTAGGAGAGCAATTTCACAGGCTCGGGGAATTCCTTTGAACCTGTGAAACGCAAGGAAGAAGGTTTCAGCGCTTGGCTCTGGTGGCTGTTTCGAAAACTTGAATTCCCCTTTACACCATTGGATTTTCTTGTCATTTACCCCTTTGCAAAGTATCACACTATTGTAACATGCAAAGGCATGATTATTGTTGGACAATATCACAAAAGCTCGATTTCGAGGCAAAAGGTGCATTTGGCTGCAAGCTAAGCACGCAATGCTTCTAGTCGCTGGATTCGAAACGCCTAACATCCTGAATCTAATCCTTCGTCTTTTGTGTTCCACGCAACAGACCAGTCCTTCTGGCTGCAATGAGACCTGCTTTTTGACCTTGTGCTGCGTATCTCGAAATTGTCGAAGCTTTACCGATATGTTGATGATTACCACCACCGTGAGGCTGTGCAGGAAGTACGTCAGTGTCATGGTGACAAGCATGTTCCCAAAGGAAAGGCTTACATGATCGACTGGATTCATGGCAACACCACGAGTCTTGGGCCACGAATTGCGCTTGACAGCAAACTTATGCTTGGCGCGAGAAGCCTCTGCAGATTCAATCAACTCTGAATCCTCCCGAATATTGCAATGTAGAACAACACATACTCAAAAGTGGTTTATCTGTTCGTCCACCTCCGGCAACTATACCGATCATGCCTCGTGCACTGCTTTTTATCACCTTCTTGGCACCACTTGGCAGCTTGACTCTTGTCTTTCCCTCGTCAGGATTGTGACCAATGACCGTAACATAATTGCCCGAAGTTCTCCCAAGGACACCACGATCGCCCATTTTCTCTTCGACGTTTGTCACCACAGTTCCTTCGGGCACTGAACCGAGAGGCAGGACATTTCCAACGGTAAGCGTAGCTTTCTTGCCGGCGTAGATGAATTGACCAGTGTACATGCCCTCATTGGCGATAAAAGTTTCCGTGTGGAGCTTAAAGCGGTAGGGATCGCGGAAGGTGACTTTGGCCAAAGGTGCGCCGCGGCCTGGATCATGGACTATGTCTTTAACAACACCTCGAATGTAGCCGTGCTTCTCTGCAAAGTCGAGGGTTCTGAATTGCGCAGGAGCCTTGTTCAGGCGAGTGTGGGCCGCTGTTTGAGGCAATTAGTATGCATCTGTCGAGAGTGTGTGATGGATGTCATACTAAATATCGACCCACGACCCTTCCTCTGATTGCGAATCACTCGACCCATCTTAGCATACGCTTGGAGATTGTCAGCAGCAATCTATAAGGATTCTTTAGGCTTGTACTGACCGGAGAGGGTTGCGGTGTCTGGTGATTGAAGTCGTTGATGTTCCAGAGCGTAATTGTGTGCTCGCTTGAGGAACACTAGCGTGGCGCTAAGATTTTGAGCCGCAAGGCAACCTCATCTCGCGCTTCCTAACTCCACAGCTTCATCTCCACGTAATCTAGATGTAATTGAGTATACATTGCATCGATATTACTAAGAGGACGATGCTTGTCGACTCTTACCTTAATCGTACTAAGGCTCGCGCCCTGTGAAGAAGGTAATGTCTTTAATCCGTACACCTTTCCTTTGGTCATCATGGGATACCACTTGCAGCTATTAGGGTCAGGTGATGTGGTAGCAGTGGTGAAGGACGTGTGCTGAATAGCGGCATTTAGCCGCTCAACGAGGGACAGTTCACTTTGCAGCATATTCGGCTTTTGCGTTCCATCAGAACAACTCACTAGGCTCTGCTTCGCATCAATAAAGATTTCCATGATGAAACTTTTCTGTAATCTCTCTGCTCTGTGCATCCCGCACTCTCAAGAGTGGCTCCCTTTGTCTCGACGATTTCCGTTTGTTAGTTGTGCGGCAAAATTTTCTGTGTACCGCGACGTATCAATTACTCTTCCTAAGTCAGAGCAAAAATTCAAATTGCTGCAATGTTGCAGTATACATTACAATGATTCCGGTCTACTTCGTTGGCTCAAAATCATGTTTTGGTAGCTGCCATATGCCATAAGAATGCTATCGTTAATGGATATGGTCAAACTGCTTATTGATAAGATCTTATGGGACAGATGCTACAAGGATGTGCAATCCTTTGTAAAGGGTTGCACCAATATGGACTTGTTGCTCTTTGGTGCTCTGGGGCCGCCAGCCGGGCTACGGTCGCAAGAAGTCGATCTTGCGATTAGCCCTCCCCGAATTCCTGGCAGCTTTCGCCCCCTCCGCCGGACGCGAATTGGTACGGGTCACAGATCAAGATATAATACAAGAAGATACGCGCAAGATGGCAATGAAGCTGACGGTAGCGGGATAAACCGTGGCATTGAGCGGTGGAGGTGACGGGTCGACGGTTTCTACCCATTTGCTGGGAGCCTACATTTTGGGCTTCCATGCGGATCGCCTCAGAATTTAATTATTCGCATTGGAACCCCAGCAACTCTTGTCTGGCGACTTCTTACGGCTTATGACTACAAAGACAGGATCAGTGGCAATCAATGGTGCAGTTTGTGAGGACATTATATAGCAATTCATGGAATGATAGCATGTCCACTGGACTAGACGCAAATAGCGCGCTCCCTTAAAGTTCGTGTAATTCGAGCTTCTAATTCCACGCTTTTTCAACCAAAAGTTGGGGGCTTCCGTAACCGATATATTAGCCTCTTTTCAGAGCAGCATGTCTTCCTCAGACCTCTCCGACCTTTCTTCCTCACTTACGAGTGACGAAGATGTCACGTCGGCCCCACTCTCCAAAGGCACGCTTGAGCATTACTTCACCAAAGATGGCTCAAGTGCAACCCCAAAGTCCCCACCGGTCAAGAAAAAGCGACCTCCTTCGCCGCCTCATGAATACGTTCTTGCGGACAACCCTGACATCGCGGTATGTAGAGGAGATCCTACAGTCTACTCTGCACCATTTTGCGCGTGTCGCAGAGTAATGCAATGGCGCTGACTGACTCGACGCGCAGTTCATTTGCATTTTTCGTTCCCGCTTCAACGACGCCTTTTCAAAATCGCTTCCTCATTACGGACCTCAGGACATTGAAGGCGGTGTGGTGGACCCAATACCTGGTGACCAAGTAGAGAGACTACTGTGTGCTCTCCTAGGCTTAGTCCTGAATAGGAAGAAGGACATCGAGTAGGTCTCCCAACAAGTCTACCTCAGACACGCTTCTGTCGACCAAATCACATGCCTATCCTCTGCACAGCTAGCTAAGTACGCTTTATGCAACTTGCAGAAAGGGCCACTATACACGCGCTCTTGAAGAAGCAGTTCAAACGCACGCCGGTCAATGGCCTTCGGCGTGGCAGAACAAAAACCCCCTTCATGGTGGAGGAAGCTTTAACAAAATGACACCTGAGGAACGAGTACGTATCAACGTCTTTACTAGGATATACGACGATGTCTGACAAATGCTGTCTAGCTCATTCTACTCAAAGCGCTTATCATATGGTCACTTGGGTCTTCGGAAGCGGTCCAAGCTATCATGAAGGAGTCATACAAGAGATCACGTCAGGACGATGATCTTAATCAACCTCTGTCGGTGCAGCCTTGGGGCAGAGATGGCGATAAACGCAGGTATTGGCTCATCGAGGGCCAGGACGATACGCATTTCAGACTGTACCGTGAGAGTAATCCTACTTTAAGACATAACACTTGGCGAAGCGTTGCAGGAGACATCGATGAAGTCAAAGAGGTTGCCCACCGCCTTGGAGAAGAGAGCAGCCTGCTTGGGCGGAGATTGCGGGACCGTATCATGGCTGCCATTCCTCGCTTTGAGGCCTCGGAGGAGGTTGGTACTCCCCAAATAGAATGCGCGTGTTAAGGAGCTCTAACGTAGTCGCAGAAACGAAGACGTCGAGACTACCGCCTGGCCCGTAAAGCTCAGTTCACACGCCCAGAACCTGGCTTCTCCCTCTATGAAGGTCGAACACGTGGGAAGCGGATGAAGTACACCTATTCGGATGAAGAAGGAGTTTCGGATGCTTTCTCAACAAGACGATCAAACCGAAACTCTGGCCATTCGACACCCGTAGAGCCTAGCGGACCAACCTTTACTGCCAGCGGTCGGCAAGTCAGATCGAGGCATGGAGGCGCATATGGCGAATCAATGCTAAGTGGCCAGGCTGATTCTCTGGAAACACGTAGTATTGGCGTTGTGGACGGCGCTGACGAGGACGACGAGGAAGGACCTGTCTCCCGTGGTCGCCCTCGACGGGCTGTACAGCAAAATGGACTCCAACCTAAGCCTCGTTTAAGGAAGCACATCGAAGGCTACAACTCACTTGATTCAATGGATGACGAAAGTGATGCTGCTTCTAGCGGAGGCTGGGATGGTGGAGACGACGAGTCTGACGACCATGCTGAGGATGATGAAGCGGAGGACGTTGATATGAGTGACGGAGAAGACAAGGATAGCGGAGAGGAAGAGGACGATGTTCGACAAAGCCTTGTCGTTTCGCTACGGTACCTGAAGAGTCACTCGTCTCAGTCTACCGAGGAGACGCAGAAAGACCGGGCTATCTCTAAGGACCGCAGCCTGCAACCGAGTGTGCCTTATATTGCGGCCAGGAGTTCAGACATGACTCAACCTCCATCTACTCAAGAACCCCAGCATGGATTAGCTGTCTCGAAGGAAAAGAACCAAGCTCCAAGCATACGTTCTGACTTCGGAAATCATTTTGACACGAATCAACCTGTAATCCGTCCTAAGAACCCTGTTCATGACGCACCTAACCCACCACAAGATGCTTCATTCGCCGGACTACCTGTCAATGTTACTGCTCGAAGTGTGCTGTACAGTCCGGACGAACAAGGATGCAAAGATGGTCTTCAGCCCGAACATTCGTCAGCACCGCCAGGTGGTCTGCGATAGCTCTGTTGCATTCGTCGAGTGCTAATTTATGCGAGAAGACTTATGGAGAGATCTACATGGTTCTCGAGATACCATTGTGCCATAGTACTGCACAATCCATGCGCGCTAGATAGATCGAAGCTCGCATGAACAGCTTTGAGATACTCGCATAGCTTAGCAACTTGTGGATAAAGTGACTATCAGAGGTTCGGTAGCTTGCTTTCCTCCCAGACTACTCATAGTCTCCGTTGCTGTTGAACGGCATCTCTTGCAACAACCCACTTCTCCGCACATCCTCCCTCCCCATGCTTAAGAACGTAGTCGGTGCTGAAAATGGCGCTTTCGAGCCACGTTGTGCCCCGATTACATGTGGCAATTCCATCAGGATAGTGCCAGCTGAGAGTGGCCAATAGCCTTGAAGAAGTACCTTTTCCTGATCGTCCCCACAGGTACTGGGCCTCAGCGTCCTGTCAGAGTCATTTTCAATTATACGAGTTTAGCTGTCGTGGCAGGTCAATCTCGAGCCCCAGAGCCAAATTGTGTAGAGTAATACTATTCTTCACATCAGCCACATTGTTCTTGCCTTCTCTAGGCAAGTCATGATACTCACATCGCCGATATGCTCCGCGAACTTCTCGTCGTTCAACACACCAGCAGATCTAGATCCAGCTCCAGCTCCAGCTCTAGCTCCAGCTCCAGCTCTAGCTCCAGCTCCAGCTCCGGTACCAGTACCAGTACTAGCAGTCTCTTCAAACTTCCAATTGTTGACTCCCCACCACCACCTCCTAATCCTAGCGCCCAAGCTCTGTCCACTGAAAGCAGCACCCTTGTTCCAATACCTCCATCCACTCAATGCCAACGTCCAAAGCGTCCCCTGCACAAGCGGCAACAGCACTTGATCCCTCCCTGTGATCCATGCTATCCTCCAATATGTCTCTGCGCCCTCTAGGCTGGCTAGATAGCTCTGCTCGAACCGGAGATCGGGGAGTGGTGGGAGATTCGAGCGCCGTGGAGTAGGTTTGAGAACATACTCGGGGATACTGGCTTCCGAGCTTGAGACGGAGTGTGGGGATACCGGACGTTTCTCCGAGGCAGCGGTGGAGGGATTGAGGTCGTAGGCGGGGTCGGGATGGTGCTTGATTGAGGCGGATTGAATTGTAGAAGCTATGTTTGCTACGGCAGAAGACATTATAAGCGTCGTGGTAGTACAACAGATGTGTATCTATGAAGACTGAGAGTCGGAGCTTTAAAACAATGTTACTGTAATACAGACGTTGAGCTTCTAGGCGAAAGTTGCCCTAATTCATCACCCTAAAGATCGGTAGTTTCGCCTGTTCGGCCTCGATTCCTAGGCGAAGCCCAGGGCTTCACTTTGGCGTGGCGCTCATTTCAACAACACCCGCCCACGCCAATACGCAATTGCCATTGCCTCGACATCCTACAAACTCTCAGAGAGCGATGTCTCGTACACCAAACGGCAGACCTCGACTGCGCGCATACAAACGGCGCAAGAGCCATCTGTATTCGTGACACCCTGAGCCTTGTTTGCTTTTCGTCTGCTTACGAATATATCCTTGAGAGCGCCTGCCTGTTGTATCCACATCCTTTCCGAACAAGCAATTATAAGTGGACTAGCATGAGTAAAATAAATAGACTGCTCAGCCGGCGGGACAAATACCGGCATGGAAGTCAAGAACAAAAAGTAATGTCTTCTCTGTCAACAACCCCTCCACGCTCTTCAGAAGCCTCCTCTTCCTCGTCGAGCAAAAGACACAGCTCTGTCTCTTCTATTTCTTCTGTGTCTTTGGCATTTCCAAGCTTGGCACCCAAGAGATCCCCACGTCTGCAAGCCTCACGGGGGTTAGTCGAGTGCTCAAGTACTGACCGTGGGGCATTACTCCTACAGCCTAAGTCCAATGGTGGGCCTCTCAACGGCCTCTTCATCACTGATGACGAGAAAAGTGTATATGAGAAGGATGACGAGAAGAAGGTATGTCTACGAGCAGTCCGGTGTGATGGACAAGGGCTCATTGGCGACAGGTCAAATCCATCCGACATCACCTGGCTCGGGCTGGAATTACAAATTTCAAGGACGCTGACATTGCATATGTCCTCAACGGCGCGTACGCCAGTGGGAATACAGACAAAGCCTATGAGCTTCTTGTGCTCCTCGAAGACTCCGAGGAAGGCATTATACAAAGCTACGACCCCAACATAAAGCTACTTGGAGCCGTCAACAGAGAAGGCGTCACTTGCTACCTCGATGCATTGCTCTTCGCAATGTTTGCAAGATTGGGAAGTTTTGAGGCTATGCTCTATAAGAATTTCGAAGATGCTCCGAGGAAAAAGCTGGCAACTTTGCTCAGGCTGTGGGTCAATACGCTCAGAGCGGGCAAGCTAATCACTACAGACATAGTACGTTCTATTCTCAAAATACTATAAGGATTGCCGAGAAACTAATTCGAGATCAGACAAAGCAAATACAGCTTCAATTGGCTAATTGTGGATGGAAAGAAGCAGCCGAAGTTTGCCAACAAGACGCCTCGGAAGCTTTTACGTTCATCACCGCAACCCTTGCTTTGCCACTGCTCACCCTCAAGATGGACATCTACCATAGTGGAAAGGAAGACGTCAGTGACGATCACAAGTTCGTTAATGAACGGCTTCTCGAGCTTGCTATACCTGATGATCCCACGGATGGGCACGTCGCTACGCTTGAGGAGTGCTTGGAACTGTACTTCAACAACAATATTGAGGTGAAAAGATATCTAGACCAGCTCGAGCGGCGAAATACTCTGAACTCGATGCGCTCTCACCAGTCCCTGGAGTCAACGAAAGCCCACGCATCACACATTGAGGTCGCAGAAGTTAGTGATGTTTCCGAACCGTCTTCGCCAATGATGCTGTCCCCACTAGCAGATTCACCGATCAAACCGCCTTTCACACGCAAGAGAGCGCCCAGCCTTATTCAAGAATGTTTTATATCTGAGAAGAAAGGAACGCCCGATGGGTATCCTTCCATCGAAGAGCCCAGCCCTCAAACGGGCCGTGTAAGAAAGGAGGTCATGATGCCTGCTTGGCAATTCTTCAAATTAATACCTTGGTATACTAACAACATGCCTGCGAACGACGCTCAAGTAGCAGCACACTTTTCCTCTGCAAGGCCAATCCTTGGAATTTGTCTCAAAAGATATTCAATCCTTCCAAATGGTACTCCAGTGAAACGAAAGATCCATATCGACATTCCTTTAGAAATTGGACTGCCTCATTTTATCCAAGACGACAAGATGTCCGAGGATGGTCCGGTGTTTGGGAACTTCAAACTTTCTCTGCAGTCTGTTGTTTGCCATCAAGGTTTCTCCACCGAATCTGGTCATTATATCAGCTTGGTTCGTACTCCTGACCCGAATCAAGAGGGTGAAGATAGATGGCTACGTTTTGACGACCTGGCAAAAGAGAGAGTTGTTTACACAAACGTCGAGCAATTTCTACGTGAAGAGTCTCCGTACCTGTTGTTCTACCAAGTAATTCCCATGGATCACGAGACCGAGAGTGTTACAGACGGTGAAAGACCCTCCATTAAGGATGGCGAAAGACCTCCCACCTACTCCGAGTCAGATACGAGCTCGAAGGTCGACTCAGGTGTTGCTGGCGTCTCCATAACTGGCAGAGATAGCTATGCATCGAACGAAGACTCTCAACCTGTTACACAAAGGCCAAGTGTAGAGATTCGCCGGCCTAGCACCGATACTTCGTTATCTAGCGATGGCTTCAGGGGCCGGAGAAGCATAACAGATGAGAGGAGAGGGAGCTTAGTTTTCTCGGACACCAGCGCCAGCAGCCCAACCCGTGCCAAATCCGAATTCTTGTCCGCCCAAAACATGGACCGCTCGCAGACTGATGGCCCAAATGCGCTCACCGCGTCACGGCGGGGCTCAAAAACTTCTAAGGCAGGCTCGAAAAGCAGACCCAGCAGTCGAGCTGACGATAAGCGGTTAAGCACGTCGCTGTCGAGGTTGGCAAGTCGAATGTCACGAGACAGGCTAGAGAAAGAGGTAGTCCCTCAGAGCAACGCAGGCTCGAAAGATAGTCTTCAGATCGCCAACGCGCCGCCATCACAGGTAAAAGACCCACCTACAGGAGCAACAGGGCCTCCCGCACCTCTCGTAGCTGAGAGCGAAACGCCCTCTGATAGATCGAAGCTAAAGAAGGAGGCCAAGGAGAGAAGCCGTATCGCGCATCGCGAGCATCAGCATCTTCATAAAGCGAGGAGGAAAGAGAGTAAGCCCGATAGAGAGTGCATTGTTATGTGAATCTGCACGAGCATAAGTTTTGGAGCATGAATTTTGGCGTTGGGATCATGGCACGGGATACCACTGCATAGCGCTGGCGTTTATTTGGGGAGTATTGGCATTGGTGGTTTAGTGACTATGCATGCTTAGAGTAGACTTCTAAGAAATTGATACATTTCTATCTTGCACATGCTTTTTGTACCAGATATGAAGTTCGCCTCTGATGCCAAATGCTGTGCACCCTCTATATGGCTAATTTATATGCTTCCCGTAGAACGGTATCCCCATGGAGCTCAACAGCAACCTCGCGTCCTTGTCGTTCGTAGCTGTAGTACATACCGTAACATCAATTGGCGGAATCATCTTCGGCGGATAACTATTCACGCAAATCGTAAGTCAACACCCCCAAAACTCCGCTCCCCCAACACCAAAACCCGGAGAAGAATTTACTCACGCATCGTAATTTACCTCCACCTCCGGAAACGCCCCCACAACTGCAGGAGTAAACGCAAAGCTCAGATTCCCACTACTATCCCCACTCGTCCCCTTAACGCCCTTATAATCCTTAACCCTCGGCATCACAACCTCCACAACCTTCGCGAGGAAATCATACATATCCTCGCCTCTCAACTCTACACCCACAGCGCACGGATGCCCTTCCCGCAAATTGAAATCCGATATCGATTTCTTTGCGTTGTAGACCTTTGCGCGAGCGTTGGTAATAGCTTGCATAACCATGCCAGCAATTTGTATGCGTTCTCTTTCGCTCCCAGCTTCGTCCACGAAACTATGCACGACTATTTTCTCCAGGCGCGGGATATTGCGGAACGTGATGGGTCGCCGGAGGAGACGGAGGACGGGCGTTCCTCGTGGTCCACGTAGGGGCCTGTTTTTGTGGTAGGGGGAGCTGCCGTCCCAGCCTCGGAGGCGGGGGGGTGAGGGGCCGGGGAGGGTGCCGGGGGGGTGGTGCGTGTACATTAGGGTTAGGAGGTCGGGAGCTAGGGTGCTGTGGTAGGTTTGTTCGAGGCGGGTGAGGGAGAAAGGACCGGGCTTGAAGAGGCGGGAGGAGGGGTCGGAGGGGAGAGGGGGTTGGTGGGAGTGGAGGGGACCGCGGTAGTAGCGGGGTGGGCGGAAGGCGTAGCTGGGAGGGTGGTGTTAGTTGGGCTTTCAGAGGGAAGGGGGGCGTGATTGTGGAGGGAGGGGGGTTAGGGGTGGAGCTGTATGGAGATGACTGACCGACTAGGTGGCAATTGGTTTTTCCGACGCTTAGTTCGTGCTATGGGATTGAATCGCTTGATGTGCTCTTCTGAGGGACCTGGTGTCTGCATAGAGGAGGTAGGGTCAACATCTTCTGATAGCTCTGTCATGCCATCGAATGTCGATGCTTTGCGAGTTGTATAGAGACATTGAAAGCATTGATAGCTTTTCCTTCTAAAAGGTACGGCTTGCAATATTGTGGGCACACGTTTGCAGGCCATGGTGGTCTTGGGAAACAGGTTCAATGTTTGCGCTGCGAGCTTCAAGCTGTTCGGTCCAGAAAATGTCGTCGCGGGTTAATTCCGTCGAAATAGGCTTAGCGCAAGGTGCCAGACTTTATTTGTTCAATTTGTAGTCCAAGTCTCAGGTGCTGCATATCAATGATAAAAGTCACCGGCCAGCGGGTTCATAGAACAGATGTCCTTTGGGGATGATCTCTTACCTAGTTCCATGTTCAACGTTGTTGTACATATTGCTAACTGGAGGAACCTAACACAGGAGTTGCCCTTGACATACCGTCTTTCGTTTTCAGCTTGCTATGAGATGATCTTGGACGCCATGATTGGCTCAGACTTCTCTTGCGGCTGATACTTTCTTCTTTCAGCTGTCATCTAATGCTATGGCTTACAGAGCTAAGCTTGCTTGGCAAGGACTGGCTGAGAAAGAATGCAGTCCAGACTGTTCAGGAGCACCTTGCAAGTTTCCAGAATGTCTATATAATCAGGGCATTGCCCATCGGAAATTTTCCTTTCGAGCTCTAGAGCATTAAGGACCGCAAACTCCTAAAGTTACTCCTTAAGCTTAATAAATTTTACGTCCTACGTTCTAGCATCACTATAGTTCCGGTGTCACTTGGTCTAAATGGCTAATTCGGCAGTAAACAAAGGCCGGGGATATATCAGGGATCATCGCGACCCCAGAGACGATGCCTACCAGAAACAATTTTACGATAAGTTAATCAAGGCGGATACCTCAGCCGCGTCTGCCGACGACGCATCAACCGTCATCGACCTGAGGGCGCAGTGCCCGCCAATCTACGACCAGGGAGGAATCAACAGCTGCACAGCAAATGCCATCGCTGCAGCACTGCTGTGTGCACGCAGCCAATATGTCAGACCAGAGGATGACAAATTCTCCCCATCACGCTTGTACATTTACTACAACGAGCGACGCATGGAGGAACCTGCGGACGGCAAAGACGAACAATATTACATTATTCATGACAGCGGCGCTCGAATTCGAAACGGCATCAAAAGCTTACAAAAGTATGGCGTGTGCTCCGAGATAGAACATTGGCCTTACGCAAGCGATGCGACGGACCCTAACCAGGATAATCTATGGACCAGTGACACAGCATCCGAGAGACACCCTCCCAGCACAGTTCTGGACCCGGCAACCAATGACTTCAAGATAGAGGAATTCAAGCGATATCTTGGAACCGAATTCAGCTACTATAGTATTGCAGATGCCTCTTCTTTCGCGGCAAAGCCCATGAGTCTAGTAACGCAATTGGAGAAATGCTTGATAGCGGGATTTCCATTCATCTTCGGGCTCATTGAATACGCGGACGCAAATCTCAACGAGCACGTGGACGAGAACGGCGTCTTCGTGGACCCACCTAAAGACATTCTTGACGTTAAGGGCGTGAGAATAGGCCCGGATCCGATTGGAGGCCATGCTATACTATGCGTAGGTTGCGATCAGCAGGAAAAACGCTTCTTGATCCGGAACTCGTACGGCCCTGATTGGGGTACGAGGGCGGATGAAGGCTGGCCTGGTGAGACGTGGGGTAAGAAAGACCCGACAATGGCTGGCCACTTCTGGCTGCCGTATTCCTGGTTCGAGAAGAACATTTCCGATATCTGGGTGATTGATGCCACCAAGGTCCAGGCTCCGGGATAGGAAAAACACACGCTGATACTGGGTCGACATGTGAAAAGACACGATACCTTAACGGCCCGTGGGGAAAGGAAGTAGATAACTCAAGAGAAGTGAAGCACGGGGTATGAACAGAGACTTTGGTATACCTGAAGATGTCAGTACGGATCCCAGTATTTCTGTCGGAATAATATTACTCCGCTCCGCAATAAGCGGCTTGGCGCCCGCTCCTAGATAAAACACCATAGCTTAGCTAGCTAGATTCAATCAATCCCCAGTTTACCAAGCCCAATAGACACCCTGCTAATCAGGTTGTCCGGGGCAGGTAATAGGGGATCAAGCTACCTACTAATCGGTACTACCTAGCAAGAGGGTGTACCGACAATTTCCTATTACCATGACCCCCAGAGAAAGGTTTTTGAACAAGTACTCAAATAACGCTAGCGCCAATTCCATCTGCCAATCTGCCAGCAATGTAAGCTAACTTGATGTCCCCATCCTAACATGAGCCTCTTCTCCCTCTAAACTGCAATCCCCGAATACCACTTAAGCTAGAAACCGTCCAATTTCCACTCTGCTTATCACAAACCCATGCCGCTTGATGCTTGCTCTGAGCAAAAAGCCCCCCCATCCCATCTTCTTCGTTCGCAAAATCCTGAAGCCCACGCCCTTCCCTACTCGGCTTGATTAAGAAAGTGCTCATTCTGTGCTCTTTCCAACTAGATACACTTCTACTTTATACTCTCAGCAACCAAAACATCGTCAAGTTTTGAAAGAATGTAAGTAAACCAAATCCCACAATCTTCGATAGTGGATAGATCACAACCTCAATTGGGTAAAGTGTGTCATAGAGGTACTCCCACATACGTAGCAGTCGGCTACGATATTCGTCTGGTCATCAACTGAGCAGTGTAAGGAGCGTTGAAGAGGGGATAGTTGGCATTGGAAGATGGTATGTTGATTTGGTTTGGAGTATTCCGCTTGCTAGGTAGTTCCCTTCGAGCTAGAGATCTGGCGTCAGGATTTCTATACTTCACCTTAAATAGCGTTGGAAACGATACTTGCTATGCGTTAACAAAGTGCAAACAATCATAACATTCTCAACCCAATGGATGGGACACGATCGTGCAAATTTGGGTAGGCTCTCTAGCGCCGATCTCGAAATCATGACTACTGTATCATGCTCAGGGAAACTGAAACCTATCAATAACTGCCCACTGACGAAGGTGAGAGTTGGGTTTCGAGAATGCTGCCCCACAGTGGAGAAATCGAAGGCAAATTTTTTCAAGGTCTTCTTCTCGAGCATCCTTTTCGTTGTCGTACTTCGAGAGTAGGAACTCCGATGTCATCGTACCTGAGGGCATGTAGCCAAGATATTTGACGGTTCTGTGCTCAAGGATTGGGATACATTGCGTTTGGGGAATGATTTAGCCAAATTTTTTGTCAATGCTGGGCTCGGATGTCACTGTCACCGTATCTTTAAAGGATAGCGAGTATGGTATTTGCTTGGTTCGAGTGCTGCTATTTCTACTGCCGTTCACTGCAATTGTTGCAAGAGCTGTCATTTTCCTATCTCTGTATTTTGTGTTGAGCTATTAGGATGACCAACAATGAATTTTGCAAAAACGACTAGTCTTATCTCTATGGACGGTGCGATTGATCAACCAATGGTACAAATACACCCTGTGACAAGATACCGCAACGCCTTCGCTGAATCCAAAATCGCTACACTACTCTACTCTAGTCATCGTACATCATTATTGCCGCCATGATTCTCCTTCGTCGCCTTCGGTTCTAGCAATGCTTCTGTGGAGTAGTCGCTCCCTTCTTCTCTATCCCCATACGGCGTAGCCTGACTACCTTTTTGGTGCCTCCCAGCACCTTCCTCCGCCTTTAAATGACCTCCGCTTGAGTCTTCGTCAGTCTTTCCGTCGCGACTATCAGGTGAATCTTGCGACGTAGGAGTCGGAGGCGAGTATCCGATGCTAGGGCTCTTGTCGCGCGCTGAGTCATTCGAAGGGCTTCGCCGCTGGGTGAATGTCGGGAAGAGACCGTACCTCGACGGTGGACGCGTGGAAGAAGGACTAGCGGGCGGTGTCTCAAAGTGTGTTCCGTAGCGCGAGAAACTTGTGGATGATCTATTCATGGCGTTTTGTAGGACGGGCGGCAGTTCGAGGTAGGTGTTACTTGACGAGCCATGGCGGGAGAAGATGACGAGGCCTAGGCAAAGGAGGATGAGTATGAATTGGACGATAGCCATGCGTTTCTGAAAGACTATCTCGTCTGCCAGGAGGCCTAAGCGAGCGCTGAGGGCGAGGACTTCATCCTGGGATTGTTCACGTTGGGAGGAGAGCTCGAGAACGGTGGATTGCCATATTTGATCGTATTGGGTGCGAAAGTCACGAAGTTCGTTGAGAACTGTGGTGTTCAAGGTTTCGAGGAAGGTGGTCGTTTTTGCTAGTTGGCGTTTCTCGACTTTGGAGAAAGCGTCACGGAGGATGCGGGACTGTTCTTCGATGTATTGGAGGGAAAGTGTTGAATTAGATTCCAGGAGTTGGAGACGTTTGTGAACGGATTTGAAGAATGACTCTTGGGTTGTAGGACTTGCGTTGGGAGGTTGAGTCGAGGAAGCTGGCAACTTGGCCGTGGATACCGAGGTCTGATTGGCAGACCTCGCTGACTCCGTGACGTTCAGTGATGAGCTTGTATTCGAGACAGCTGGAACCACAGGTGCCGTATGTGCTTGCAGCTTAGAGGAATCTGTATTTGTAGCTACAGGGGCTTGAGGGGATGGTGTCTGATAGGTGCTGGGAACCGCTAATGTTATCACCCCATCTGAGGCCGTTGTAGACCGACCAATTTTTGACGACACCGGTGGGTCGTATGCAATGTCTGTAGGCTTTTCGTTGGGCGCACAGACAGTATTGCGGTCATCCAAGGCGGACAGCATCTCTGCTATACCTTTAGAAAAGGATGAGTTGTAGAGCGAGAAGCCATCTAATCCTGGTTGCTGCGAATCCGACGAAGCAGTAGCATTCGTTGCTTCAGCAAAGGTGTTTGACGACGCGACTTCGATCAGTGTGACGGTCGAGGTAGTGGTAACTTGTGTAGAGGCTCCTTCGGCGGCTTCCGAAATTGTCGTTGCTCCTTGCTCTTTCAAAGCATCAGCACTGACCACGTCCGCCACAGCATCTATGCTTTCTCCCTCTTCGCTTTCTCCAGCCTCGTTCTCGGGTTCTTCTTCTGTTCCTGATCGTTTCAGGTCATGATTGAACTCTTCCATCATTGTAGTACCATGAACCCTTACTAGGCTTACGGGACAGTAATACTCGTTCCCAAAGTGAGTCAGAAACTCGATTCGCAGATATCTTGCCCATATCAATGGATTCTCGACCAGGAAAGCCTGCACTTCTCGACTGTTTCTGGCCTCGAATGTGCCAAGCTCCCTCCATTTGTCGAGCTTCACAGGGTATCGGTCCGAAACGCTGACACGAAATGTGCGGAACATTGAGCTGAAGAACTCGAAGTTTGCTAGTACGATAGTGTCAATCAAGATGTCGTCACAAAGCTCCACGATGAAGAACTTGTTCTTAGCTGAGCAAGTGTTAAGCATGTAGCTGTCCTTGTTCTCTACCAGCACAGCATTAGACCCTTTGCACTCAGGATTCGTTTTCAGCACTGTAGCAGCGCAGTCGAAGGACGCATAATTGGAGCGCTCCTTGCAAGTCTTTCCTGCATCTTTGCTCCTTCGACGAGCGCCTGATGGTTCCTCAAGTGTGTCTGCCACGCCGTTTCCCTTATTCGTGGTCGACTTGTCGCTTTCAGTATGCGATTTCGCTGATGAGACGTTAGGCAGTGAGGGGTCTGGGTTCACGAAGCCTCCGAAATCTATCTCAATTTCTGCATCTTCACCAATCGCGTCCAACGCATTGGTGATACCGCCCGGTCTTCGCCTATGTTCACTACCAGCGTTTCCTGCCCGTGTTCCTAGATTTTCCGCGGATTGGCCAACCTTCGCAAGATTCTGTCTCTTCCATTCCTCGAAGGACAAGAAATTTGCATTGTCTAACGGCGATTCAGGGTCTTGCTCCGCTTGTAGTGTAGCTTCCGGTTGTACTGTGGTAGTCGAAGGTGAGGAAGCAGGGCTCGCTTCTTGCAAGCCGATCGTAACAATAGGGTCAGAATTATTTGTGGACCTCGAAACGATTGCTTGTGGACTAGGACTTGCTATGGTGGCATTCTCAGTAGTCTCGGAGGTAACATTAGGCTTGTCTAATGTATGGTCTCTAGTTGTCTCTTGGGGCTTCGGTTTGCTTGCCCAGCTTGTGGTTAGGCATTGCTGTGGCAGACTGTGGGTGATGTAGTTGATGCTTCGAGAGGGGCACGTCACTGGTCCAATCGACGATGATGGGGTTCCTCCAATAGTCTTAGTGGTCACCTCGGCATACGTGCTTGTCGTTGAGAGGGCGAGCAGGAGCAACGGCGCCGCTTTTAAAGCATGCCCACATAATCTGGGCATGTCTCCCTCATGGTTGTTGCAGAAGCAGGGCCAAGGGGATCAATGTGGATTCGTCGGAGTCATGCGAGTTGCTTAGCCTCTGATGTTGACAGAAATGCTTTCTATTCCTGCGGGGAAGAATACACGGGTTTTCGCGGCAAAAGTTGCCGTAGAGAAAGCAGCCTGGATGAGCAACCTACGAAAATGACTCTCGCAGCTTTGGCCCCAAAGATCAGTCGCTCAAGCAATAAGGCCGAGGGTGTTGAATAAATAACTTCGTGGTGTCACGCCAGATACCAGAAGGGCGAGTGCTCCTCGCGAAGTATTCCAGGCTTCGAAAGAGGGAGACGCCCAAATCTTTGTGATAGTAGCGAAGCCAGCACCCTTCAGCGATGCTGGACCCTGTCACACATGTCTGAACTCTCGCTGATCTAACGAGACTGATGGCCGCTACTAGATATCGACCAGAGAGGTATTCGACATGTCACAAGGTCGACAAACCCCTAGAATTAGAGCAGTGGGTGGACATTATCAGCTTCGTTAGTGTTCTGCATGACTATGTACCTCTATATATGTCAGCTTTGGGCGGACGACTATGAAACTGCTTCTTCCTCATTTGTAAAAATCGGCCTCCCGACGTTATTCTGCAAGCGTTTCCCAGTTTCTTTTTCTGGCAAGACCCCAAACAGCACTGCAACATAGGGACAGTCATCTTGATCATCCATGAAGGAGCAATATCTTGTATGCATGGGTACGAACGTGAATTTATGCGGCCGTACAAGTAAGCCATTGGTTCGCTCAGATGTATCATCTATACGCGCACTTTCTTTATCCCCGTGCTTGTCTCCTCTCCAGGTCACAATTCTCCATCCTTCGAGACGTTAAATAGCGTACTCTGACATACTCAAGATGATCTTGTCGATCATTGTATTATCTTTCCTCGCTTCATCATATTCTACTCAATCTGTGCCACCTACCCTGTCTTCCCCGAGGCTGCCATCCAACACCCAAACATTAAACTCACCTACCTCCAACGAAACAGCAAACCTCGCTCTAGCCTCCCCCAAACCAATCACACTATCACAACCCACACAAACCCCCCCAAACGATTCCTCCGACTGGCCCCCAACCCCCATAACCCGCTTCCTCACCCGCAACAACTACCTCCTCATAAACGCTCTCGGCACACACGCCCCCACCTCCCTCAAACCCTCCATCCTCTCCTCCATCAACGCCATAGTCCTCACCATCTCCCTAGAAGGAAGTCCCTCCGGCCTAATCGACGCGCCCTACAAACGCACCAGCGGCATCGTGACCGTTGTCTTCGGCAACACTATTCATGCCATCATGACTAGAGCGGAGGTTATTCGCGTTCTGGGCACGGTGTGGGAGCTTACGAGGATGTATACGCCGAGGGAGATCTCGGAGTCGTATTTTGGGCTGGGCCATGCGAGGCTTGTGGATTGGAATATGACGTTCGATGCTGGATGGGGGAAGGGTAGTGGATAGTAATTGCTGGTTGTTTGTGTGTGGACTATTTAGCTCGAACTAGACACTAGGCATCTTCTACCTGTACGCAAAACCAGAAGGGTGTCTGTGGGGCCTCCACTGGCGTATAGAATGGCTTCGAGGGTCGTGAAGGACGCGACTACGGGGCTTGATGGGAGGCTTGGTAGGGGTTGGGTGCGGGTACCAATTTTGGTAATGGGTGATCTGATGGGAAGGGGAGCGGGTTGAGAGGGAGGCCAAGCGGTGAGAAGGGGGGTTAGGGTTATATTTGGGGTGTGTTATCATTGGTATAGGGTTGTGAGGTGCGAGTGGGAAGGAGCCTTTTCGAAGATTTTAGATGGACATTGAAAGATGGAGGTATAGAGAAAGACTTGTGGAATTATATTAAATTGTATCTATTTTGATGTCCGTCTAAGCGTGACAACGCCCAAAACACCTACGCTATGCCTTGTAACAATAGCGTCCTGGCAACCATTAAGCATCGAAAGGAAAAGGAGAAGGAATCTAAGTATATGTGAGAAGCGAAAAGCGGAAAGCAAAAATCAGACATCAATCAACTTTTTCTTATCAGCAGCCTTCTTCGCCCCTTCCATTAGCGTGTCAAGATCCCCACTCATCTCGCACATACCCCTGAAAATCCCTCCCTCCCTCGAGATCAGCTCCCAAGGCGCGTCGTATTCGATCAACTTGCCCTTGTCGAGTACAAGAACTTTGTCGTAGTCTATAATGGTCTGCAAACGATGCGCTATCGTGATGATTGTGCTCTCTTTAACTTCTCTCAGGGTATCCTGGATCTTGCCATCAGTGGCGTAGTCGATGGATGCAGTGGCTTCGTCCATGAGCAGGACGCGCGGTGCTTTTAGAAGAGCGCGGGCGAGGCAGAGGAGCTGGCGCTGGCCTTGGGAGAGGTTGGAGCCGGACTCGGAGATTGGTGAGGAGAGATTCTTGAAGATGTTGGCATTCTCGCGGTTATTTGTCATCTTTCTGGCGAGGTCCGTGTTATCATCTTCTGATGAGTTGTCATTCGCGCTATCCTCTGAGGATTGTGGGGATTCGGGTGGAGTGAGTATATTGGGTACCACAGGGGTTGCAGAAGAAGATCCAGTAGCAGAGGTTGGAGCACCGACTAGCTGCACACGGCGTAATGTGGCGAAGATTTCCTCATCTGTGAAAAGGTCGAAAGGATCAAGATTGCTACGCACAGTGCCAGTGAAAAGTGTGGGGTCCTGTGGGACGATAGTGATGGCTTCTCTAAGGTCTTGCAGACCAATGAGGCCAATATCGACATCATCTATCACGATCTTGCCCTCCTCGGCCTCCAGTCCGCGGAATAAAGCGAGTGCAAGTGAGCTTTTGCCAGCACCAGTCCTACCCACAATACCGACTCTCTCACCAGGTCGAATACTGAAGGTGAGATCTTTCAGTACGGGTTCGAGATCAGAGCGATAGCGTGTAGAGTAATTCATAAATTGGATGGCTCCTTGACTAGGCCAGTTACCCGCTGGGCGAGCCTCGTCGATGATAGCCTTTGCTTCCTGCTCCACCTCAATGTATTCTTTGACTCGCTCCACTGAATTCATGTTTTGCTCGTTGATCGAATAGAGGCGAACCAGCCAGAGGACGTTCTCGGTAAACATAACAGCGTATGTCAGAGACAAGCCTGCGGAACCAGCATCGATAGTACCCATGCTCAAGATTACGAACGTGCCAGCAAAGAAAGATACCAGAGCGCCAGTGAAGTCTACACGCAAAGCGAGCCAACGATTTGCAGCCCACAGATATATGAACGGTCGATGATGAGTGTCGAGGCGATGCTGATTGTCTCGAACGAAGCGCTTTTCGTCGCCATAAGCTCGGATAGTGACTATGCCGCTCAAAGTCTCTCCAAACTGCTGGTAGATGGGACTCCGTTGGATCGATTCAAGGCGCTTCAGGTCTCGAGAGGATCTAAGATAGAATGATCCAATTGCGTAGTAGATTAGACTGATGAAAAAGGCCGCGATCAAGAAGCCAGGGGTGATGACTGATATGAGCACAACGATGGTGATTAGCGAGAAAAGGCAACCGAGCACACCGACGGCAACAGGAGCGACATCTTGATCTATAGATTCGATATCCTTGGAGAACCTGTTCATGAGCTGGCCGAGTGGTGTGGTGTCGAAAAATTGGAGTCTTGCGCGAGTGACGGAATCTAGTAATCGTCTATGAATTCTTGATGATGCTCTCAAAGAGCCCCAAAAGATGTAGCCCTCCCTTATAAGAGAGATAACGATGTAGAATAGCGAGAGTAAAGCGTAGATAAGTAGATAGTACCAAGCATTCACCTTGTCGTCTGTTGATGTCACGGCTGTCGTCAACGATGAAGACTTGGGCACCATGGGTAGACTCCAGAATGAAGTGCCGCTTGAGAAAGTGTTTGAGGAAAACCCAGAACCATGAATATAGCTTGCGCCGGATGAGCTCACTCGGACTGCATCTAGACCCACGCGCTGAATACTCCTCGTATAGGCGTTGGCCCAATTTCGGATCCAAACATTTGCAGCGACCGAGCCAACCTGTTGCAGTCCAAATGCTATGAAAGCAATGACCCAGTAGTGCCAAGGACCCATAGCTGCTAGATACATCTGAATGACCTTGATGTTGACGCTGCCAGTAGCTTTGGTTTCGGTTCTGGTGTTGGCATTCTCATTCTTGGACTTAATCGCAGGTTCCTTCGCTGACCCGTTGGCATACCCGTTAGCCTTTGGTGCATGACCATTCATGCCTTTCTTGGCCTCTTCATCGAGATTGATCGCTGATTCATTCCGGGAATGTAGCTGTGTGCCACCTCTTGAGCCTGGCCGAGATCGAAGGAGCTCGTCGCCCAGAACTCCAGAAGCCATAACCTTGTCCGGAGAGCCTTGAGCGACAACCTTGCCATTGCTTAAGGCCACAACATAGCGAGAATGAGGTGCGGAAAGGGCAATGTTGTGCGTGACTAGGATACAGGTTCTGCCAAGCATCAATGGCCCCATGATGCAATGCTCGAATATGTGTTTGGCAGTATGGGAGTCGACGGCACTCAGGCAATCATCAAGGAGGACGTGTCTCGAATCGGAATAGAGTGCTCGTGCCAACGATATTCGCTGCTTCTGTCCACCGGAGAGCGCAATTCCCTTCTCCCCAACAAGCGTTGAGTCGCCTTGGTCAAGTATCTCGAGGTCTCTTTCTAAAGCACAGGCCGTGATGACGGCTGTATAACGCGTCTCATTCAACTGGGCGGCGAAGACGATGTTCTGCTTGATAGTATCATTAACAAGCCATGCCTGCTGTGCGCAGTACGCGACGCTCTCGGTGAAGCCGGTCTCTGGATCTTTCCGAATGTCTTCTCTGCTCTGGCCACCTGGGAGATATACCATGCCTTCAATAAGTGTCATCTCTCCAAGCAACGCCATGAGCAAGGACGTCTTGCCAGATCCGGTGGGTCCGACAATGATATTGAGTTGCCCAACCAAGAAACGCAGATCGATATCAATCATACGGAAGGCAGTCTGTCCATCCAATCCACGTGCATCTTTGCCTCCCCACGTCAATGTCGCCTTCTTAAATCCGATGATCGGCTCTCCAGCTTCGTCAAAGCTACCGCGGGAGAGTTGCTCGTACTTCTCCGTTTCATCTTCGTTCAGGAACTCCTCAACCCGGTCCACTGACACCTTGGACTCCTGCACGTGAGCGATCATGTCGGCAAGCTGGTCTAGCGGATAGCGAAGAATGCCGAACAGAGAAAGCGCGGTAAAAGCCACAGAAGGTATAAGTGGTCGCTTCTCCACCACCGTATAGAGAAGGAACGAGAAGAACGTAATAAGCAATGGTACTCCAAACCAAACTGCGGCGGCAAAAGTCCACAATATATACTTGTTGCGAAGAGCTCGCAGTTCTACTGCCCGCTTCTCGCTAACGATCTGGGTGAAGCGCTGTTCCCATGCAAAGTACTTAATAATTCGAATATTTTGGAGAATCTCGTTTGTTGAATGAATCCGAACGTCGGTCGCAGCCATGACTTTCTTTTGAACCTTCGTGAATTGCTTGGCGATGAACAGGTTGAGGGGCATAACCAAGATCATCATGATGATACTAGCAAGAGCACTCCAACCCAAGATGCGGTAAAGAAGGACGATACAAAGCACCAGCTGCACAGGAGTAGTACCCCACAAGAAGTGCAAATAAGCACTGATTTCGCTGACCTTGAACGAGTCTACAGCCATCAGGTTAATGATAGTGCCAACGTTGACCTGCGAGTCCGTTGCGTCTCCAATAGGCTCTGCGCTTGCTTTTTTGTCCTTCTTCGATGCCGCGTTCTGTTTCTTCCCGTTGTCAGGAAATTGGGACAAAGTGCCCTTCGATGTTGACTTTGAACCTTTCTCATCTTCAGCGGCTTTCCTCTTCTTCTTCTCCTCCTTCTCACCAAGTACCGTGTCAGTTCCAGCGGCAGCTTTCCGTCTCAATGATTTTGCATACACTTCTCCGACAATGACCGAATGAAGCCGGATGCAAATTCTGCGGCCCTTCCAGAGTGCTTGACCGTCAGTAATAGACTTGACACACGAAGATAGGCCTAGTAATAATATATAGAACCAGGCCGCGTTGACCGGCGTTCCTTTCGGGTCTTCGACGTATTCGAGGAACGCCTTTAATAAAAGAGTTGGAGCGAAAGTGAAGAGGCCCGACACCATTGCCCATACTGCTTGGACCACAAGATCACGCTTGAAGTATTTCAGCAAATGCCAAGCCAATCTCGATGTCTTCTTGAGTTGTCTAAAATCTGCGAGAACCGCAGCCGCTTTGTCTCTAGCAGCCAAGTTCCACACATCAGGAAGTTCGAGGGGCTTCTTGTACCCTTTCCAGACAATGCCGTCCACCCATCCAAAGGTTGCAACGGAGAAAAGGTTGGCTAAAGGCTCGTGCGAAGGTTCGAGATCGTCTTCATAATCCAACAACACAGTCTTGTTGCCTTTCCTTGATAATATAGAAATCAGCGCAAGTACGGTGGCCAAGCTGAAGTCTGCAATCATCAAATCTTGGGCACGGTGTGATCGAGGATGTATGATAGCGGAGCGGAAGAGAAGGGTAGTCAGGATCCATTGTGCCGCGTACAGAAATGCTGTGTGATACCATAGATTAGGGATCCGAGAAGCAGTACTATTCGAGAACAGTGATCTAGCAACCACCAAGACGAGAATATACCCCCAAGTGACGACCCCAGCAATAGCAGCGAAGGTACCTTTATGACCCCAGGCATGTGTAAGCAGAGCTGCCAGGTTGACGACTACTTCAGCCAACGTTAGGAGAATCTCGACCACTACCACCCAGATCTGACCGCGAGGTCGGTTCACTTCAATCATGGACTCGTGTGTATTGCTTTTCATGAGCTGTAGAGCTAGTTCGGCGCTCTCGTCATCTTCATCGACATCTTGGAATTGATCTGGGGCGTTTGGATCATCTCTGTACCGGACCCTACTATTCAAAGCAGCCTGCGTAGCTCCCCATTGTGTATAGTCCTTTCCATGTTTTAGTTTGGCGGTTCGTTGTATCGATTGTATTGAGAGGTAGACCAACGAGGTCGCGCAGGCAATCAATGGAAGGAGAGTTTGGAGATAGCTATTTCCTTAGATTAGCATTCCACCACGATAGTACCATATGGGTGAACAGCACTGACTCTCCCTGAAAACATGCTGCGAAATCATCTCCTCTCCATACGGGACCGCCACACTCCCCAAACATGGCTGTTCTGTCGAGCTGACCCGTCAGGTCTCTGATAAAGACGCGAAGTACTCCATTAAAAATGGAAGGATAGGGACTGTAATTATATGTGTGAACTGAGGGTATGAATCAGAAGGGTAAGCGGTCAGCATACGCCCGTGTAAGGTAATTGCATGTTACGCCCTTATCATGACTCCGCGTGCGATCTGTCACACTAACCGCTTCGAAGGAAACTTTCCTATGCGAGCCCCGCTAAACCAATGGAAGCTATATATCCTGCATATGACCCCTCCACCATTGTCGATTGTCCGATGAAATGCACACCAGTGCAGATCCCTTCTATCATCCGAATTCTGGGGTTTCTGGGGACCGCCAGTCAATGGGTCCGACGGAATACCGTCCTGCCTCTGAGATATATATTGACGTCATTGAAACGGACGCTAAACAGTTCTCCGTACACAACGGGTGAACAGACCATTATGTGACTCGAAATTGACTGCATTAGCCCTCATTGGTGCTTTGTACGCCTGTCGAAGTTCATGCATCTCAAGTTCTGTACGACCGCTCTCAAGCAGCTTGCTCGCTGCGGTGTAAGGCTTGGTCTGTTTGGTTGGGTGAAATCTTCGGTGTCCCTAACTACAAAGAAGCATTGCCCTTGGTGGACAGTCTGAGAGCTGATCAGAAACTACGATGTTCGAGTGATTGAGGAAGGCTTATTGAAGCGGTAAGCAGGCCGAGTTTCACGAGAAGCCTATCTGGAGCTTGACGCCTGAAAACCTCATGAATTGTGCAGATAGCATACTTGATCTTGTACATTGGTGCCTCCAGTGATTGAGACTGCCTGCGCTGTTCACAACAAGCCTGACAGTTGCCCCATGGCTAGAGTTCGGTTAAATATCAACGTTTTTCATGACAGGCTGTAAAGCTCTCGGATTCCATTGTCGTAAAAGGCCTGGCTCGAAAGCTCTAAAAAAGTGTTCTCCAGCCTGTCAGCCATCCAAGACCCTCATTCGCCCAGTAGCCTTTCCTTTGCACTATTGCACTCTATGTTCTACTTTAGACAGTGAACCAAGGCGAATATCCCACGCCCACCTTAGCTCGAAGAAGTTGCATTAGGGTATCGCACCCGGAAGTCCCCCGTGAGCTACCTTGCCTTAGCTACCTTAAGATGCCAGCTGCGGGCGGCCCGTGAGAGGGGTTACCTTAAGCTCGCTAAGTGATCAAGTGCGCAAGGTGCGCCCCACCATTAGAGACCGTTCCAAGGCGCCAGACACCCGGTGCCACGCCACGCTCCCATTGATCCAATTGCTGCTCTGCGCGCCATAAGATATAAGCCGCTGAGCTGCAGGACGACAGCGATGATGCCCGCCAGCAGTCGAACTACTGCTCGGCCTATCCGTGCAGGGAAAGGGATCAACCTAATTGAACCACTCGCACACTTGGCTACCACGACGGCTGTTGTCTATTGATCCTACGAGTACGATTATATAATTCGACCCTGGCGACCTCTGATTTGTGAAACCTGCTCGTCCTCCGCTTTTTCCCACCCTTATATAAACCTTTCAGCTTAACGCGATCCAAAATGGCCACCGCAGCACACCAAGCCCCCATTGCAGTTGATAACATTGAAGTATCCAATGTTCGCGATCTTCCCAAACAATAACATCAAGAGATAGAATGCTAATTGAATGATTCTCCCAGTACGGCGAGGAGCCAGATTCCGCTTATGGCGAAGAAGTGTATGTTGATGTTTCCTAACCTGCAAGGCCAGGCAGGGGAGTGTACTGACATAGCTATCCAACACAGGGGCAGCTATACAACCTCGTTAGCGTCTAATGTTACGGACTACAGAGTCGAGAACAATCGGAGATACCATGCATACAAAGAAGGCAGTATGTGACTCACCCGAGGCCGTTGAGCAAGTATTAGCTCATCCATACAAACAGGCTATTTCTTGCCCAACGACGAGGTATCCCATATAATACATTGGCGAGATTCTTCCGTCTAGCGCCCCTGACCGTTCCACTAGAAAGAGAATGACAGGCTCGACATCATGCACAAATTGACAGAGGTGACACTGCGTGGAAAGCTCAACCTGGCCCCGATCCCGCCCAATCCGCAACGTATACTGGATATTGGGACCGGAACAGGAATCTGGGCTATGCAAATGGGTAAGTCCGACCTTTGGCATGATCTAATATCACACATTGAAGAAGATGACTAACCACCGACATGGCTATTCA
The DNA here is from genome assembly GCA_018257865.1 of Stereocaulon alpinum. NCBI lineage: Eukaryota > Fungi > Ascomycota > Lecanoromycetes > Lecanorales > Stereocaulaceae > Stereocaulon > Stereocaulon alpinum. The sequence continues at coordinate 55,916 of JAEUBA010000012.1, read as the reverse complement.
TAGGCGACAAGTATCCCAACGCGGAGGTACTATGTCACTTTGCAAGATGTCTCAAGACGTTAGAACGTCCGTTGATATGCTCTTGGTGTCGTAGATTCTTGGAAACGATTTAAGTCCTATTCAGCCGCGATGGTACGTAGATATTTTCTACTTGCCAGCCAAGAAATTGGACTCATTGGTCAAGAACACTCAGCCCTCAGATCATTGGGCCTTGCTTAGATGCGAAGCAATTCAATGCATTGTATGCTTTTCATCATCCGTTTTGTGCTCCAATGAAACCGGTCTTGTCTCTGCTAGCACAACTTTGACACCTCTGCACTTCCTACCCTCGCATGAGCTTGTTCAGTCTCCTGCTTTATGTGCTTGTGCTAGTCTCCTCAAATCATATCTCCGCCTTCCTTTCTTCGCCATGTTCTCTGTTACTACTAGTATGAAGAAACCAAACCCGCAAGACTGCGACTGATAGCGCTGTTGATAAAGGGTTCCTCCAAACGTCAAATTCGAAATTGACGACGTCGAAGAACAATGGACCTATCACCAGAAATTCGACTTCATCCACTCCCGCTTCATGGGCCTCGGCATCAAAAACTGGCCCAAATTGCTCGGCCAGTGCCTTGAGTACGCTTCTCCGAGCTAGCCCCACAACTTAACCACCTTTATCATACTAGATTACTGACCTCCTTAGGAATGTCAAACCAGGCGGCTACGTCGAGTGCATGGAAAACGACCTCGAATGCTCATCGCCAGACGGGACCCTGACAAAAGACAAAGCCCTCTACAAATTCAACCACGAATTCCTCAAAGCGTCCATCGAAACCGGCATCGACCCTCACGCGGGCCTTCTTCTCGAAGAGAGGATGAAAGCCGCTGGCTTTGTAGATGTCGTGGCGCAGAATTTTATCTGGCCGGTGGGGACTTGGCCTGCTGATAAACATCTCGTACGTCTTCCTGCATCCATTTCCACTCCCACTCCATTCCCCTCACCCTATCTAATCCGCAAATCCACTCATACTAACGACAATGCTCGGACCATTATAGAAAGAAATCGGCGCCTGGAACTACCTGCAGATTCAAGAAGGTCTCGAAGCTTTCTGGTACGCGCTCTTCACGCGTCAATTGGGCTATTCGCAGCGGGAGGTGGATGTGCTTTGTGCGAAAGTTAGAGCTGAGCTGAAGGATCCGAAGTTGCATTCTATGTTTAGCCTGTGAGCACGAGCACGTACGTTTTTGAGTGTTAGAGCAATGGCTAATGAGTGAATGTTAGACACGTTGTGTATGGAAGGAGGCCGGAGAGCGCGTGATATAGTTTGTCGGGCACGAAGTCCATGACTATGACAAGCATTACATATGAAGGGACGAAAGCATGTTTGGTCAACGGATACGACGTTTAGGGGAATCATCTCTTTGCCAATTCCATCAACATTCGTTTCGAGAACATCATTAAGTAGCATGTCGATTCATTGACTTCCTTGACCACGCACTTTATCCACAATCATAAAGCCCAATTCTCATATCTCTGCTCTCAAACGCCATGAATGAATGCAAGTCAATGCAAGCAATGCATACTCCCATCTCTAATCATGCCTTCTCATGTCCAACACCAGATATCAACAAAGAAGGCTATGCACGCACGCCTATGCAAGAACATAACAACTCTCCTCTCTCGGTCCCCTCATTCAGGAAGCCTAAGCCATCCCCTCCTTCCCATCTCCTTCTTCCGATCCAGTAGCTTCAGCCTTCCTATCCTTATCCATCTTCGCAAACAAACTCTGTGGTTTCGCCCTACAACAACCACACCATCAGCAACCCCCCCCCTCACAAACACAACACGACGCAGGATCACACTAACCTCCCAAACCTCCCCATCTTCAACCCATTCAATTTCTTCGTACAAGGACTCAAAATCGTATCCGAAGGCGAAACGTACACATTCTCGCCGCCCCTAATTCACACACACACACCCTTCGTCAGCACTTTCTCCCCTCTCCTACTCTCCACCCACTATACTCCAGCAAACACAAGCAAGGGGAGAACGCACTTCTCACTCGCGAGTCGATTCTGCAGGACTTGGCGGTGATAGTCCATACTCTTTGCGTCTTCCTTCTCGGTAGGTTTGGGTTTTGTGGGAGAATTGGAGGTGTTGACGTCGCGGGATGCGAGGGGTTTGGTTGGTGAGGTTGAGGGTGGTTGGGTGGTGGTGGTGGACATCGTTGCTGTGTGAGGTGGGTTGGAGCAGAGGGTTGAAGAGGTGGTGGATAAGGTGAGTTGTGTAGGTATGTGGTGGTAGGATATTTTAGAGAGGATGTTGGAGCTTGGAGCTGTTTTGTGGTGTGAATGGGAGGGAGGGAGTGAGTGTGGTTGTGCGGCGAAGAGATGCGTTGGGTTTGTTGACTAGTGGGGTTGGGTGGGCAACGGGGTTTTGATATGACGATGCGAACGAGCAAAGACCATTACAGCGTGATGGGTATGAGTCATTGTTGGCCCAGTGATTTAAAAGTATCTAACCATTCGATCTGGTAATACAGTGATTCTGTGTGTTGACTGCTATATATATTTTTCTCACTACCTATATTTTTCTTACAGCATACTCTTCCCAACCGGCTTCACACCACTCTGCCTAACCATCCTATCCCCTGCCTCCCTCTGCCTCTCCAGTTTCTCCCTAACCTCTCGTCCCCTCTTATTCTCATTCTTTCCCATCTGCTGCAAATGCACCTCGTCAGGCCCATCCGCAATCCGCAGCGTCCTTATCTGCGCCCACATATTTGCCAGCGGGGTATCCTGACAGACACCCGCGCCGCCATAACTCTGCACTGCGCGATCGATGACGGTCAATGCCATCTGGGGCACCAAGACCTTTGCTTCAGCGATCTCTTTGAGAGCATTTTTCGCGTCTTTTTCGTCGATTTTGACAGCTGCGTTTAGGACAATGAGGCGCGCTGCGTCGATTTCCAGGCGTGACTTCGCGATCCATTCGAGCATGACGCCGTGCTCGCTCAATTGTTTTCCGAACGTCTTCTTCCGCGGATCGTTAACTCTCGCAATCATCCATTCCAGTGCTTTCTCTGCGGCGCCAATCGAGCGCATGGCATGATGAATTCGTCCTGGACCGAGGCGGCCCTGGATAATCTCGAAGCCACGACCTTCCCCGAGCACCATACTTGAGGCAGGGACGCGGACATCTTTGAAGCTGATTTGAGCGTGTCCGTGGGGAGCGTCATCGTAGCCGTAGACGGAGAGGCACCGCTCTACTGTTATGCCTTTCGTGCTAGCTGGAACAAGGAGGACGGATTGTTGTTTGTAGGTGTCGCGGTTGGAGGGGTCGGTCTTGCCCATTACAATGTAGACTGCGCAACGTGGATCGCCGGCGCCGCTGCTCCACCATTTCTATGATTGATTGTCAGCAGGTGCTCCAGATGCTGTGGGATTGGTGATGGCGCATTGGCGTACCGAGCCATTGAGGATATAATCATTGCCTCGTTTTTTCATGGTCATGGTGATGTTCGTAGCATCACTCGACGCAACGTCAGGCTCTGTCATCAGGAATGCTGATCTGATGTCGCCGTTCAACAATGGAACGAGCCACTGCTTCTTCTGTGCATCGGTGCCATATTTCGCCAGCACTTCCATGTTGCCAGTGTCCGGTGCAGCACAGTTGCAGGCCTACGTTCCAGTCTTTAGTATCCATTGAGCCTGTCAACACTGTATGTGTAGATGTTCACCTCAGAAGCTACCCGGCTCTTACCCATATACTCCGCCATCAACCCATACTCGAGATTCGAAAATCCCGCCCCTTCCTTGAAATGATTCTTCGGCAAGAATAGATTCCACAAGCCCAACTTCTTGGCCTTGGCCTTCAGCTCATCAATGACCGGTGGATATGTAGTCCATCTCTTTTCACCTTCGCCGAGCTGCGAGTGGTAGAGTACGTCTGCTGGGATACATTCTTCTTCGACGAACTTCTCGACCTAAATCGGTATATTTAGCCGCCTGTTGGATCATACGAAGTTCCTTGACGGGCAATTACCAGATTGAGTGCCTCCTTTGCTCGATCACTGACAGCTCCTCGAGCAATGATTGGGATTTTGTCGGCAGCCGTTTGAGGCTTGGCACTATCGGCCAAGAGGCTTTGGCTGAAGTCGGACTTGGACATGACTGCTTGCAATATTCGTTGAGAGATAGAGATCAATCAGGAGGGGCGATGAAAGGATCTGGTAGGAAAATATGAGAAATCAATATCAACGGTCCTGCCATTGCTTACTTTCCTTACGAACGTAGCTACGGATCTACGTACTTCACTCTACCCCACAACTCGAATCTAACCTCGGCAGTTGAGCCGTTACCCACGCTTGGCGCTCTGCAGGATAACCGGGACGAGAGTGGATTCTAAGGTATATTACTGATATTCGCCATGGGTATCTCATATACAAGAGCTTCGATGGTAACTTTCTATAAATCTGTTCAACGCCAACGCTATGCAAGCACTCCATCAGAGTCGAATCGTATGGCATCGCTCATAGCTCTTCACCAGCCTTGTTGTTCTTCTTCCGGTTACCCTTGAAGTGCTTTTTCGAATTCATAAGCTTCATTTCCGCTGGATCAATATTCTTCTCCAAAGCTGTCATAGCGGTCAGCTTCCGGCCAGACAGCTGCTTCTTTCCTTGCTCGCTGTATTGGTGATTGAACGGCATCGTAAGGTGTCCTGCACTGCTTTGCCCGGGTCCGAAGAATCTTTTGTCCAATCGCGTGGATTTTTCTCCTTGTGCTGGTGCTGCAGGCAACGGATTCTTGTCATGGATCAATGATGGGTCTTCAGAGCCTATCAGCGAGTCTTGGGCTTGGGTTGCCAACATAGCGCGGCGTTTCTGTGGCAAGTGCTCTATATCATAAAGTTCGTAGTTGAACGCTCGAGCATTAATGGGAGGATCATGAGGAGGGGGATGGCAGAAGAGCAGCTTGCCGCTAACGTAGTCTTTGAGCACGTATCTAGCTGCTCTCGATTCGTCCGGCTGCCCTTGTCCTGTTTTCGTGAAGCCTCTAGCAACTGCATACGCAATCAATATCTCTTCCGCAGTCGGCACTCCCGTACCTCCTTCTTCTTGAGGCCTCGTATGAATCTTGACACCGTAGAGAGCCTCAAAGAACGACTGGGGTATGCGCTGCGCAACGAGACCAGCTGGACCTGTAAATTCTCGGAGCTGGTCGATCGGGAGGATGCCATTGCAGACCAGTTCGGCTTTTGTAGTGGCGAAATTGGGAAAGACAAGTCCAGGACAATCGCAGAGTATCACATCAGGGCTGAGATGTATGGTCTGGAAATGCTTGGTTTTGCCCGGTGTTGAGGACACAGAAACTTTCTTTGCACCAATCAAGGCGTTTATTGTAGATGATTTCCCAACATTGGGATAGCCTACGAGGCCGATTGTCGTTTTCTGTGGCTGTTCACCCTCTTTGTCCTTGACTTCTGGTGCATTTTCCAAGAACAGAGCCTCAAGTTCGTCAACGGTCAAGATCCGTGTTCGCTGGTCATGGTCTCCCTCGAGTTCCTCTTCGCTTGCCCCTTGCTCTTCGTCCTCCCCTGCTTCATGAACGTCGATCTCTTTTGCCTCTTCGGCAAGCTTGTCCCCTTCTACGTCGGCTAAATTTTCGATGGCTTGCTCCTCTGAGGTTTGTGCTTCTTCCGCAGGCTCTTCATCTAGATCCATTGCTTCATTCATCTCCTTCGCCAGCGAAGCCGAGAAAAATTTATAGTTGATCCCAGCCTTTTCGAAGTATTCTACCCATGCTTCTCTTTGTCGTAGTGTCATCATATCGGCCTTGTTCACCAGTAGTAAATTGTTCTTCTTCGGATCCACCTCCTTCACATACTTCTCTAGATCCTCAGACCGAAAGAGCAATGGATTCCTTGCATCCACGATTTGAACTATCAAATCGGACCTTTCAATTACCCTCCATAATTGCCTCCAGACCTCAAGATTTCTCTCAAAGGGTGTCATTAGAAGGTCATCGTTCTCTTGTAACTCGGCCAAGCCTCTCCTCCAATCCAGCAAGCTAGCTCTTTCTCTCTTATCAAGATCCTGCGGAGTGGTAGTCTCGTCCCAGTGCGGCCGTCTTGGGACGGTCAAGTGTTTCCTATTTGCGCTCTGTTTCCTTAAGGTCAACCTTTCCTCGGCCGCCGACAGCAGGTAGGGATTTTTCTGATCGGTATGTATTATCTTGACATTGTTCATCTTCTCTGCCGTGAAGTCCGTGCCAGCCAGCTCCGCAGTACTGAGAAACTCGTCGAGAGCGCCTTGCTCTGTAACACTTCGCATTTTGACCCATGATGCTTCTTTGGGGGCGTTGGTAACATACTGGAGAGCTTAGCAATGTAGGCCCGAGCTCAAGCGGTATGAACGCTTACAGTCTGCCCGTCCTGGTCTGTTCTATGAATACCTGCGGAGACCTTTTTCCGGTCAGCACCTTTCCCTCGACCAAAGCGGTCATTCATGAGACTGTTTCCCAACCCCACAGCGTTCTTGGACTTTGGTAGAACCATATTTGCAGCCGAGGAGATAATGCCTCACGTAGTTTGTGGATGCCTGGAATTGTAAGTCGTGTTGTTAGGATTGCTGGTGTTGCGGGCAAAGGTGGATTGATAATTAAATGCCAAGGTGACAGACATCTGCCCCGGCCTCACCCCGCACCGAGTCTCGGGTGAGCGCCGTTTTTTTCTAGCGCGAGGCTAGGTGATCCTGGGTTGTCGCTTGAGCTCAAGCTTCCACGACAGCATTGTACCACATCTTCGGAGACGATTTGATCGGATGCGGAGACTAAACCCGCTCTGCTCCGATAGGTCCTCTGGATTTATGCAAGTGGACAACCAACAAGGCGAAGAGGCAAATTGGAGAGAATTGAGTGTCACGTAAATTGCTCAGTGCAGGTCATGTGGAGAACTTGAACAAAAGGGTATAAGGCATTTTATCTGTCTAATCCGGTATACAGATCACATCACTGTCACGGGGCATTCGCTCCCGAGAGCCAAAGATTGGGAATATTTCGGCCTTTAAATTGGCGCCTATCGGCCGTATCGCTCGTCCCTAAGATAGAGGTCAAGGTCCATGTCCAGGCGTGGGCCAGAAGCGCTTAATGTGAATCCACTATTTACATTTACTCAATACACTCGCCTCCCTCAAACCTCCCACATATCTCGATTGAGATTTCTGGACTGAGAGCATCTGTTTGCATCGTCTCTCTTCCGCGACTTACGAACGCACAATGCCACAATCGGCGAACCCCTTGGAGCTCGAGACTCTGCAAGCCACAAGCACATCGAAAACAAATTCTCCGAACCATGGAACCCAAAGCACCCTACCAATCCTGCCCATAACGACATCTCAACCAGACGTGCGACAAAGCCACGCTATCATTGTTATTCTGCAGTTGACCGCCGTCACCTTTCTGACAAGCATTACGACTGGCCTAATAACTGTCTCCATCCCACGTATTGCAGCTGATATAGCCATTCAACCACAATTGTACTTCTGGTAAGCATATCTACCCTAACCGAGGTGAGAAACCTTGTGGACACGATCTTGAAATGTCTCTACTACGAAATTCCTAGTGCTGATTCCATTAACAGGCCGTTGTCCGTCTACGGGTAGCTATTCCATTCTCTCTCGCTCGCACGCACTACTAGCTACCTCAGAGAATTAACATAATTACTCAGATTGACAAGTGGCTCATGCCTCCTAATTGCCGGGGCTGTCGCCGACGTTGTTGGCAGCCGCCCCGTCTTCCTTACCGGCTGCTTTCTCCTCTCCTGCTTCGTACTCGCATGTGGCCTCGCCCGTACCGGAATCGAGTTGATCATGTTCCGCGCCATGCAAGGAATAGCAGTAGCGCTCTGTCTGCCCACCTCGGTAGGCATACTCACCAATGCCGTTGCTAGCGGTAAGAGACGAAATGTGGGATTTGCCTGTATGGGACTCGGGCAGCCGCTTGGGTTTTCTTTGGGTCTCGTGCTCGGCGGGGTTTTCGTCGATACGATTGGCTGGAGGGCTGGATGGTACATGTGCGCTGGGGCGATCATGGTGTGCCTTCTTGTTGGAATATGGACTATACCGGCGGACTCGCTGATGCAGCCCCCGACTTTGAAAAGGCTAAAAGCAGACATAGATTGGATAGGAGCGATTTTTGCAACAGCGTGCTTGGCTTTACTTGCTTACGTGCTGGTGTGAGCTCTCTGAACCCACTTCCCCCACACTTTCAGGTCACCAACGATACTCTTATAGTATCATCTCAACCAGCGCTTCATATATCGGACATGCTAACGTCATCGCGCCATTGACTGTCAGCCTATTACTGATTCCGGCCTTCGTCTTATGGGTCGCCAGGCAAGAACGACTTCAGAAGCCAGCTTTGATACCAAACTCGTTATGGAGAAAGTTACCCTTCACCAGTATGTGCCTCATAGTCCTCCTCTCATATGCAGTTATGCAGACCATGGAACTCTTCTGCGGTCTCTTGTAAGTCCACCACTTCAATCTTTCTGGAAGACTGCGGGGATCGCTGACGGCCAACGCTGTTGGCAAGAGGTGCAACTACTTTCCCCGCTTCAAGCATCTGTTCGCTTCCTGCCGAGCATGATTCTGGCTGCGATATTGAACCTTGTCGCAGGTCTCATCGTTGAAAAGTTTCCAGTGATCTGGCTGGTCCTGATCTCGTCGGCTCTTGGTGGATTGGCCCCCTTACTAATGGCACTTAATTCTCCGCGCTGGCCATACTGGTACGCGGCATTTCCTGCGCAGTTGTTCGAACCGCTCAGTCCTGATGGTGCGTTCAGCTATGGTACGATACGCGAGAAGCATAGATCACTAATGGCCACTTATCTAGTGATATTCACAGTAGGTATCCTTCTAGTTTCCGAAATGTTCCCAGACCGGACACAAGCGCTTGCAGGTGCGGTTTTCAATACCGTTGCTCAGTTCGGCCAAGCTGTTGGACTTGCTCTCATTGGAGTCGTGTCGGATTCAGTGACGCACAATTCGAAGTTTACCGACAAAGCCTCACCTGACGCGCTTTTGACTGGGTATCGGGCCGGTTTTTGGACATGCACCGGATGGATGATCCTGGCTTGCTTCATCGGCGCGCTCGGTCTTTGGAAAAGCGGCAGAGTTGGCTTGAAGAGGGATTGAGCAATCTCCATCGCGGGAAGAGAGTAGATCAGAAGCTAGGGAGTATGAGATTGTAGCAACTGAAACCAAGAAAAAGAGTAGGATTAAAAATCTATAGCTTAGAAGCTGCAAGACCGGGTGAGGTCAGAGAATTAGCTAGCGAAAGCCTTGATGTCGTACAGATCACTTCTCGACCTTGTCCCGTGTAAATATAGCTCTTTAGACAGATGCAGGTGCCGTCAAGGTTTCATGGGATCTAACACACAAGCCTTTTCAGGCAAGGCCCGACCAATCTCAAGAAGCAGTGCTGTCTCTACGATGAACCCCACCTTACTCAGCTTCTAAGGTTTAACTTCGAAGTAAAAACGAAGAGTCGCGTCGCTGTAATAGACGTGTTTCGCGAATGTAGAGCGGACAGTATAAGAACTCGTGATTGAGCTCTAACACTGACATATTGACAGAGCTTCTGTTGACGGAGTGGATGTTCAACCTGTTTCAAGCAGCTTTCATCACCATCAACCTCTTACCACGCTGAACCACCGCAGCAGCTCGTAAATAAACGTGAAAACGGTACCCTGTTCTGAATACACTCATCTTCAAATGGAAAAAACCTCATCCAGAGTTTGACCAAATCGCAAAATTTATTTTTGAGCAGTCTTGAGCATTCCCAGCCCCAAAGTGGACCGTTGTTCTTGCCTATTCTACGTGAGATCATGAGCCAAGCTCGGATCTTTCAAGCTAATCAGAGCGCAAGGATGCTACGCAAGCGGAAAGCGTGCTCCACTAAACCATACATCTAAGCACTTCCTTCCATGGCAATAGAAAGTTAACGATCTTCATAGAATGGGCTATATAAGCAACACCCCCATTCCGAGCCTCGAGCTACTGTGACGCCTGCGAAAAAAAACCCTTGAATTCTTCGAATTTGACCGAGCCTTATCCAGTATTGGTTCCCTCAAGAAAGTCTCTAAATAACACAGACTTTTCAATGGGCAACAATTTTCACCCCGTTTCAAGCATATTCAAACGTTGCGGACAAGCCTGGCAGTAACCCAGGGGTATAAATAGTTTAATTGCCACCAGTTGATACTTTCCATGTCAACAACGTCATTGACAGCCCATGAGACCGGAGGACTTACAAGCTCTTTCGACCAGTAATACGAGGGTGTGTTGCCCAAGATCCCCCAAGCACAACGTTATGTTTGCCGTCCATGAAATCAGCTTGACAGACCGTGAGCAGTGGCATATATACTAAATTCTGAGAACGGCATACCTGTGTACCCAGGATAGATATCCATGGGCTTGAACTTCTCGTACGGCTCCAGCAGAGAGCTAGTCCACTCCCAAGCGCCCCCCATGTCGCCCAGTCCAGACAGCCTGTTGCCGTTCTGCGTAATTGGCATTGGATGGAAATGTTGAAGTCCGACATTGCAGCCTGCTAGGTCGACGAAAATGTTCTCGGGATCAGGCCCCCCTGACGCCTGATTGGCTCTACTTACTCCGATCCTTATACCTTTCTGCTGCTCGACAAGGTCATGAAATGCTGCGCACTTCGTTGAACGTTGGAATACGGCATCCGGCCCACTTCGCATACCCGGACAATTCGTTAAAGGAAGCCATCACTGGCCAATCTGCGGCCAGATGGAGAGAAACAGGGCCGTAGACTGTCTTGATGAAGGTGGTGTTGAAAAAGGAGCTTGATTTGGCATTGGCTTCATCTTCGGTCTGCATCCCGACTGCCTTCGAAGTCCATGTGATTGGGATGTTACTGCCGGTCTGGACAAGGTATGTAGCATATTCGCCATTGCTGACCGGACGAGCCTGTGCCTCAAAAGCCGGCACATCCACTTCGTAAGGGGGCCTCTCATTGTCCCAGGCAAAAAAATGGTCAGGTCCTTCATTATTTTCCGGATCGGAGAACCCATGAGTAATTCGACTTGCCGGCACCTTGAGCCATTGATTCTCAACCCTCTCTTCCAAGGCCTTTCTGGCCAAACTCTGGAAATCAGGTGCGGGCTCTGGAGGCGCCATCACTCGATCACTCTGTAGGAGCAGGTAAAGGAATGTTTCCAAATGCAAGCCTATTGATGCGTGTTAGCCTTGATTCTGGTGAAAGGTTTTTCTTCCTAAGGAAAGGGTGGTCTGACGCACCCTCATGCTCAAATCCAATCCACAGAGCTCTCCCCACTTTACGATCCGACCACGACGTTCCGTTTTCGTATAGGGCAGTAATCCTTTTGCAAACCTGTGCTCGAAAAGAAAGGATCTCTGCGACCGCTGGCCATTCATCGGGAAGTTCACTGTGACTATGACAGTTCTCTGGGTTATCAACATCTGGATCAATTCCTCGCTCGAAGATGAGAGAGTAGTAGCTGGGTTCAATGGGCTGGCCATTCGTGGCTCGAGTGAGGTGTATGTCCTCGCTAACAAGTATTTAGCTGTGCTTTTCTGCAGCTCGGAAATTTTATACAAGGTTGGGATATGGCCCAAGTAGAAAAGCAAAGGGTTGCGGAGTGGAATGGGCTTCTCCATCAACGCCTCCCCAGGCTTCCCAAAGCTTTCGCCATTCCTCTAAGCTGGGAACAGGCTGCGGTGCGTACTGACGGGGATGTAAAGGAAAAGCAAAGCTACTAGTGAGAGCCATGGTATTGAGAAAAGCTATACAGTATGTTGATGCTGCGAATGTCAATTTTCTTCTAGTCTTTCGCCGGCGGTGTTCCCTCAGCTCATGATGCACATCATGCACCATGAGGTGTAGAAATCGTAGCTGATGCTACCTTCCAATCCTTCCCACCCCGTACTGACCCAACTCACTCTTACTTGACATAAACCTACCTCTTCCGAGGCTTCCCCGAATGCAGTGCATGCGCTGCAGCGATGATTTGCGGAATCCTCGGCAATTGGTTGAGTCATGTCTGGTGAGGGGTTTAACCCCCGCCGACACTGCTATGACGATTCATGCAGCTTATTCTCGAGTGCAGGAAACATGTGATCATGTTTGGAGTCAGCTTATGCTCTCCGGCTGTGCTATATCCAATTATCGCACTGCTTGATATAATATCGCTCAAGTAAGGTTGCATAATAAAAGCCTTAGTGAGATAGAAAATCATATCTCATTCAGAAATGCGGGGCTGTAGAATGCACAATAGTTATGTCATAGGATAGTGTGGGACTTACCATTACGCTGCAGGGTGATGTGTTCGATCCTTCGAAATGGCCGTCCGTCGAAGGGCAGCTCCTTAATATACATAAGGTCAAACAAAGCCCTAACTTTGGTATGGGCATTGTTTTCAGCTGTTTAGCAAGATTCTTCTTATAGTCCTAGCATTAAAAACTCCATTCAGACTTGGCTCCCCACCACTACCTTTCTCCACCACAATGGCAGCCGAGCCCGGCAAACAAAGCACAGCAAACAGCAAACAACCCCAAGACCTCTTACCAGCCTGGGTGAATCCGGACTGGGACCGCCTCCTCGAAGTCAAGACTTCCGGGGGCTCTTTCCGCTCTTGGGCAGCTTCAAAAGTCGACCTACCCCCTGGCGCCCTCTTCGCCCGCCTCTCAGGAATCCAGCAGCAGAGTCCCCAGAGCTACAGCACCACGCAAGCGGGGCGTGACCTCCACGTCGAGCTCAACAGCAACATCCACTTCACCAACCACTCCTGCGACCCTACGCTTGAATGGCACATGGACAAGTTTGAGATCCGCGTGAGAAGTGACCGCGCCTTGAAGAAGGGAGAGATGTTGAGTTTCTTCTATCCCAGCACCGATTGGACGTTAGCGCAGCCGTTTGATTGTTGGTGCGGAGCCGGAGATGGGAAGTGTTGCAAGCGAATTGAAGGGGCGGGGAAGATGGATGAGGCGGTCTTGAAGCGGTATTGGCTGAATGGGTATATCGAGGAACTACTCGCAGAGCGGAAGGAGGGCGAAAGTAAGAGTGGAGGGGAATGAGGGAGCGAGATTGCGGACCTGGCCCCGCCCAAGCAATTTCACATATACTTCTAGGCGCAATTTTTTATAACGTGAGCAATTGAACATTATTGCAGGCCGTGTTTTCCATGAAAACTTAACTCGTTCATGCCCTGGAGTATTATCAACTCAGGAACGGACAATTTGTTGAATGGCGCAACCAATGGGTCAAATTCCGGCGTAACGTGGCTACCGTGGGCATCGAGGACTAGTAGCCTATATCGACCGATCGTACGATCCCTTGTATATGTATCGAACACGTCTTTTAGCCAGGTTAGGCCTATTTCGTTATTTGTCCAGCCATTCTCGCTTACGCCGATTGACCAATCGCACGGTAGAAGGCCATCTTCGTACCAAGCCGCCTGGTGTATCACCGCTTCGAAAATGACGAGCGGTGGAATCGTAATAGCGCGCGCACCTACGGTCTCGATGGTCTCTGATGGCCGAGTAAATAGTGGTAAACCGCCGCTGGGAGGGTTTGCGACCGCCGCTGCTCCGTGCTGGTCTGTGCCAACCATCTGTCTATGAAGATACTGGGGTAGAGTAACGGCGGCTTCGTATTCCAATCCCTGACTGCTAAGTCTCACATCAAACGTCTCGTCGTGGAAGGTGGAGCCTCTGAACAGACGTGATCTGTCAGTGTTGAATTATCGAGGAAGGCTCTTGGAATCTCACCCAGCCGCTGAGCGCGCCACAGAAATCGGCGGAGTACTAAGCGAACCTCCGCTCTTATCACGATCCTCGGAGGTATAGTCGTCGCTGGTATCGATGTCGTCGTCCGGGACCATGAATAGATTATCTGTAACATGTCAGCCCACTGTCTCCTTTCTGCCGAAACGGACAATCCACATCTACCTTGGCTGCCCCCGGCTTCACCTGCATTGTACTTCGGTACCCAGGCCGGAGGAGGTCTGAATACGGGACGTTTGAATACGGGACATTCGAGGTCTGGCGGGGGTGTCTGATGTTTTAGTGAAGTGCCGAGTGCTTTGTGCTTCTTCGCTGGAGGAACGGCATCGTCATCGGTATCGCTGTCGTTATCGGCGTTATTATAGCTCACCGTAGGATTGCCTAGAATCATTAGGCCATGTTTGTTGTAAGGGAGGCATCCGCACTGACCTGAACGCAAGGCCTCTCTGCCCCGCATTGAGTCGTCTTTGCCTGAAGCAGGCAATACGGACGCTTGCGTGTCCAGTGGCTAAAAGCGCGTCTCCGTTGGCACAGTGTTCGGATCTTGACCGCCGTCAGGCTGGTAGACTCGTCCGGTGTTGGGTTCCCCCTCTTCTACTCCGTCGTCCGCTTCCGCGGCTTCATCGTTCTACTGATCTCCTCTGCGCCCGCATGTCAAAGGATCAGGCTGGGAGTCTTTGCACTCGGGTTCGCAGTTTCGTTTGTCATAGGTCGACGTCGACAGGAGGGGGCCATCAGGGGGTTAGAGGGGAGGTATCTGAGGTAGGGAACGCTTTCAGGGGTGCGAAATCGTCATCGAAGACGCTCGAGAACTCACCCGAGTGGTCCTTCTCGCTAGGCAGGTCTGCTATGCTTGAGGGCTGGCAAAATTGAGTGTAATCGAGGTCGGCAGAGTCTATTGTGGAGCGAATATGCAAAGAGAATTAATAGAGGGCACCGAGAGACGGAGAATTCTGACTGGCTTTTGAATTCGTATGCAGGATGAGCAGAGGGGGGGAGGACCTTATATGTGTTTTCTGGGCCTCGCTCCTGCCGGACGCTGCCATTTTCTCCCCCACGCGAACAATGTGTTCTGCCGCCCAAAGTCCCCTCTTTCACCCAACTCTGTCGATCGTCCTCCTCTGGCCACCACTGCTCGATCCCACCGCGCCGAGCTTGCGCGAACCTCAACCACTCATCCCACATGCGAGTGCACGCCCCGGTGCAGCTGCTGCCTCTCATCCAATCCTCCCTCTGCGCAGGCCCAGCGCCACGTCACCTCGGCGCTCTCATGCACCTCATGCACTCCATCCACGGCAAGCAACTCGCAAGCGTTGCTCAGCCCCTGACGGTTCCATTTCCCACCTTCCGCTCGCCCAATCCAGGCTCCACTCCCCGGGACGGAGCGCACTTCGCAGTACAAAGGCTAGCTGAGTTCTCACGACTTCGGTGCTGATCGTCCAAGCTCCGGCAATGGTCCACAGCAAGAATAAGTTCACAAGCCGGGGGCCTTTTGCTGGATCATGTGAGGGGGTCGGCGTCCTCAAAAACCCCGCATAGCGAAGTGTCGCGCCTCCACCAGCCCAATCCCCGATTCAATCACTGCAAATCAGGTGCAATATCGCCAGAGGGCACAGTTGTATCAAGTCTTCTAGCTGGCATCTGAACGAGAATTCACCGGTGAAGACTCGGCGAAGTCTCGGCGAAGTGCGAATTTTAGTACTAAGCGCCGCGAGGCCATCTTGACTTCTTATCGGCTTTCAAACCCACTTTCCGTTCCTGCCTGACACCACCGATCTTCGATCTCCCGTGGCACACCATAGCGACATCTCAAGAGCCGCGTGATGTGTCTGATTATCAGCCGTGTATGCAGCGTTCAAGATATTCAGCTATGACGGTCCTTCTCCAAGCTCTTTCATCCTCCAATCGGTAGTTGCAAGACTCTAAAGAAAGATGTATCACACCAGGATCTTGTCTCACCAGCTGACACTTCCCAACCGCCTCATCCGGTAGTCTTTTGCTTGTAAACCACTACTTCCCGATCTAGACAGTGCTAAGGGCTGCGATCGCTGTCTCACCTAACGACCGCCGAAATCCAGGCGAGCCGAGCTGGATCGACGGGGCCGATTCATTCCAAGCTGAATTGATTCGAGGAAGCTCAGCAGACCACCCCGTATATCAATGCGCTAATTACATCGGCGGCGCCGTAAAAAAGAACCCTGCTCAGGTGTGTGAGGCATTATTCGATTCGTCGTCGTCGCGAGCAGATTCCACTGGCCTGGCGAGGGCGCCAGGCCAGTGGAGAGCTCGTCGAATTTGTAGAAGGTGCTATGTCAAGCGAAGCAGCATGGCAGCTAAAGCGCAGCAACACGCGTCGAAGAAATGTAGAGTGATGCTAAGGCAAACATGACGGATAGAATAGTCGACAGAGAAGGGTATCTTGGAAGAGTGGTCTGGACCGTAGCATCATGGCGATAATCAAGTCAGAAGCATAAGGGGTCGCGATCGTAGGAGAGAGCCTTGGACCAAGTTCGATGTCGTTGATGCGGGAAGCGATTGTCGCAGCTGAGGCACCCTAGAACACAGGTCTTAGCGAGTTGTCACAAGAGGGGCATACAGGGGCCATCAGACATAAAAGCTATGCGAGCGAGAAGCACTATCAAGGTGAGAGCAGAAGAAAGAACGGATTGAGAGTGTTGAGAATACGAGGGACGTATTGTGAGAGCTTGATGGATCGAGGTTGATGTTGATACCGCCGTATCGTCGCCGCTTTTCCAGTAGGCACGCGCTGGAATGTTGTGCGCCTGAATCTCACTCAAGCGATCCGTGCGACCACAATGACCACGACCGAGCGAATCACAAACGTAATGAAATCTGCTAAATTTGGGGTCTGGCCGCAGCTGGGACCCACGAAAGGGTGTGCAATCACCCCGAATCGGACGCTGGACACCCAAGTCAAGCGACGTTAAGGCGGCGCTCACCCAGTCTCGATCGAGGGTGAGGCCGGCGTACATTTCTCTCGTCTTGGCTTGAACCTGACAAAGTTGGATTGGTGATAGGTGGGCTAGGACTATTGCAGGTAGACTGAGCGATGCAGGAAATGAGACCAATTAGATACCTGCAGTAAGTTAGATGTGTGGTTGGTGGTGTGAAAAAGCGGGGTTGAGACCAATGTGCGCATGATTGATCACTGATGAACTTCCCCTCAAAACGTCCTACCTCAACGAAACCCGCGTATTCCAATTCTCCTCGTCACCATTATCTGCAGAGCTTAACGGCGAGCCCCAAGAGAGCGCATAAAGGTCATTATCAGAAGGAAATGCAAGTGAATTTCTGTTCTAGAGATGCGAGGAATTCACCTCTCCTAACCTCTTCGTAGCCAATGTCGAACATCCCTTATTTCACCGCACCACCTCGATGCCCTGCATGCCAGTTCCCGACAGCTCGTGCCACCACCAACACAAACAACAACCTTGGAAATGCGGGTCGTCCATATTACAAATGTAGGGTCCGAGGGTGCGGCGAGTTCTATTGTTTTGATGATGATCGCGGGATTTTCGAGGAAAACCATCCATGCGATTGCGGAAGACCATCTCGGCTTGGCGTTGGAGGGGCTGCTGCGTCGCAGTCTAGAGATCTTGTGCTTCAATGCGCAACGGGGGTTTGTGATTACAAAGTCCAGGCATGTGATGAGAATGGGAATGGGAGAACGGTCAAAGAGGCGGATATTCTGCAATGGATTCGTGATGGAAAGCTATAGGAACGCTGTTTCATTTCCTTGCTCACTTGGGGTTACTCAAGTGGTAAACGGCGGGGCGTAGATTGTAAGGAAGGTCTTCGAGTTCGGCTTCAGCGCATGGGAGCTTTTTAATACTCTTTGAGTCAATAGAAAGGAGAAGTCTTTCTGTCCGCAGTATGAAAGCGGACTTGATTACTCGATAGAAATAAGCTTCTTCATTTCTTACCCCCAGATCTGAGGGAAGTCGGCAGCTGAGGGGTAACCCCGAAACACTAGTGAAACTATAGCTGGATTATAACCAGAAGGGTCCTTCCATCTTCAGCCTTTGAAGACGATCATGACACCACCACCACCTGAAGAAGTTTGCAAAGGGTTAGGATTTCAGCGGCATAGAGTCTGATTGGGCATCTCTTCGGATTGTTTGGCACAGCTCAATGATGGGCTTAGGTTAGAGCCGAGTAAGCTGCTACCTGTTTACTTGTTATACTGTGGAGCATTGCGAGTGGATAGCAAACGGGTAGGAGGACTATTTCTCAAGTCATAAGTACAATATGTGAAGAATTGTGACGCTGCCAGCACAAGGAGATGTCTACTCGAAGTTCCTCTTGACGCCTCTAAGATGGTGCAGATACCGACCCTGCGAGCGCAAAATCTTATTCGTCGCCCGTATGGAAGGTCTTCTGAGACGTGACACGAATAGTAGTTGGCACTTTTGGTGCAGGATACCAGATGACTTGCTCAACATTATTCTATAAGTCAATATCGTCCTCAGATATGCCACCATGTTTTGTAACGCCAGTCACACTGTCGATGACAGCGAGGTTCAGCTTATTCTGGATGGCGCCAGCACCGATGTCATTGTAGACCATTGTGATCTTCAATTCCAATTCATCAGACATCTGAGCCGGTGCCAGCGTAAAATCTAACTCGTCGCCTTGTTTGAGAGGCGCTCCGATCAAGTTGCCTCCCAACGAAGATAGCGAAGAGTGGAAGTCTTGTTTGGGCATGACTGGAAGCGACTGCAACATGGCCACAGAAGACTGCAGATTTATTCGGCCAAAACCCTGAGCTTCGATGTCGACGCCAGGAAGCTTGTCGGCCCCGTTGATGATAACAGCTTTGAGAAGAGCAGCTGGGGGGCGTTCTAAGCCTTTGCTTTGCAAGACTTGACGTAAGATGGCGGCACAGCCAGATACAAGTGGTGTTGCATGGCTGGTTCCGCTTCGAACCTTCCACAAAACCGGGTATGCCTCGCTGGTGGCCTCTGCTGCCGTGAACGACATTGCTTTTCGATGTCTTGAATGAGCAGAAAAGACATTGTAGCCTGGCGCCACCACATCAGGCTTAACACGCTTCTCTACTGTTGGCCCTCTGCTGCTTTGTGGATAGATATGATCTGGATCAAGCTTGTCGATGTTACCCTTTCTAGGGACGGTTACCTCCCTTGTTGCATCAACTGTCAAACAATTCTTAGCAGCAGTCTGAGAGCCGATAGAAGGCTTTTGCGTGCCAGACAGCTCACTCGCATTCATGTCCAGATTCGCATTCCCAGCAGAAAAGCAGATCAGAGCATCGGGGTTGGCCCCTACAAAGTCGTCAATACCCTTGGCATCTTTGCCATATGGACGCTGTTTCCTTCCCATGCCGAGATCGTCGCCCCACGAATTTGAATGCACGCGAGCGTCATAGTTTTTGTATGGCACCTCGTACAACGTCTTGATGCATTGAACGGCGATAAGATCACCGTCATCCTTTTCCAAAGACGAAACGACCACATTCACATCTTGAGCCACACCTCCGACCATCCCCTCTGAGGTCTCGATCTCCTTACCAACGATGGTTCCACAGACATGTGTTCCGTGGCCTTTTGGATCATCAACTTTCTGTGTTGCTGTCTTGTCCTGATCCAGAGCACGACCCACAGGAATCAGCTTGTGCAATTGACGTGTGAAAGCTGGATGGCAATCTTCTATGCTGTCAAGATCAAAGCCAAAGTCAACGACTGCGATGGTCTGTCCTTTGCCATAGAAATCGGATTCCCCTTGAGTCCGTAAGGGCGCAAACACGAGCCGCTTTGCTTGATCGTCGAACAGGACTGGAGTCACTACTTCCTCGAGTATGCGGACGCGGTCATCGGCTGTAATCGCGTTCAACTTTCCAAGATTCACTTCCAGACGGATTTTCTCTGAAGAGATCTTCATCTGACTCCGTCTGACTTGTGTCACATTGGAAATGTGGTCAACCAGCGCGTCCAGATCTTTGACTTCTTGATGCACCATCACATCGATTGGGTAAGTCTTGGTGTCGACCTCAGGTGTTCCCTTAAGTTCTTCAGTCAATGCTGACAGCACTGCCGGAATCTTATACAGGTTTCGATATACATCGACTTATTCGACGAAGCTCAGATCTCGGAGTGGCTTGAGATCTGAAGGCTTGTAGCGACAGAGAATATTGTGGTTGCCAAGATCCTCCAAGAACTCCACCTGAAGCTCTTGTAACTCGGCCTTTTGGTCATTGTCAAGTACATCTCTTACAGTCACAATGATGTGGTCTGTGTTTTGCGCATCTCGGGCATAATGCTCGTTAGGATCAACTATCTGCCCATTGACCTCGATAGGTTTGGCATCAGCTGGCGGTTCAGCGTTAGACATATTGACAGCGGTGGTGTTTGAGCCAAGCTGCAAGCACTGCAACACGGAATCGAGATTTAATCCTTCCTGTTGCTATTGCGTCTACTGATTTCAGGAGTGACCACGAGGACAGCTTCCCTAGGATATGTGTCAAAACTAAACAGATCTAGAATTTGACGTCCCGATACTACTGTACTCTCCTTCAGCAGTTGTAGTAAAGACTCTGACTCAGCTCAGCTTCCAAGCCAGGATCCAACGGCGGTAAGTTTGCTGAACAAAAGCTGTGACGAGGTTATCGCACTTTTATGTCACTTGACAGATGAGATATAAACTACTGGTGGCTTTAAGCAGCGGAGAGAAAAAGGGAAGAAAGCGTTTCCATTCAATCAAAGGTGGTGTGCCTCGACGAGGAAAGCTAGAACACGCTGCCCATGCAGAACGGATGCTTACTCGGTGGCATACCGAGATGAGCTAAAACACTCAGCTCCTACCCGTGTACGGTGGCGCTTGGACGAGAGGCATCTGGAACCGTGATCATAGACAAATATGCAGAAAGCTCAGCTACTGGTTGAGCCTGGTGGCGCAGGTCTCGAAGCATCCGGAACCGTGATCATCACAGAGATTCATATTTCTCAGCTCCTACTTGCCCACAATGGCGCTGGCTCGAAGCATCTAGAGCTGTAATCGTCACAGACGTTCAATCATCTCAGCTCCTACTTATCAAACCCAAAACACAGCAGAAGCTCCTTGGAACGAAGCACCATCCACAGCAATTCAATCATCTGCTCAACAATCTCAAGCAGCAACACGGCCTCCCCAAAAGTACCTTACTCCACCGTCACCTCAGTCCTCAAAGTAAGCGACTACGGCAATGGCAAAGTCGAGATCTCAGAGATCCCGTCTGATGCAGCCAGCTTTCCAGGCGTGCACAGTGGGAATCGCAAACAGATCGAGATTCCTTTGCCAGTCCCTACCTTGGCCGTAAGATCTATTGGTATGAACCATGGAGTCACCAAGGACTGACCTTCATGCTAGGTTGTGGGCTACTATGATATTGACGACAAAGAGATTGGTCTATACGTGACTGCACTAGGCACACAGGTTGGCAGCAAGTGCACCGCAAGCGTTGATCGCGGCATCGAGATTGAACTCAACCTTTTGCTAGCCAGCGGCAGCATTGGTATTTTCAAGAGTGGCAATAAGCTCAAAGGACGATACCGCCTCTCGGCTGGCATAAGTCCATTCAAGACGGACTACAACAATGAATTCGATCTCTTCGACATCTAAACATCATGGCAGATCATCACGGTATGTCTCCAATCTTTCTTAACTAGTGGAATTAGTCTTCCTGTTCGGTGGGGATTCCGAATATTATCCTTCGACGCTTATCAAGCCAGTAGCATTCAGGTTGCAGTACCCAAGAACACGATCCAGCACGAGCTATTGGTGGGTTTGCTGTTGGCGTTCACGTCGCTCTGCATCCATGAACAAAGCTGTGTTGCTATCTTGCCCTACCGTCGCTTTACATAGCCTTAGAAACGAGAAACTTTTAGCTAGGCCTGCACAGATCAGAACTGCTTGAAATGTGAATCGGTGTGCAGGTATTCTGCCCAGTACCACTACTTTCTACCAACCTTAGCACCCTTGATATCTCAACAACGCTACTCTGATACGTGTATCGGAGTCTAGACTGGGTGCGTCAGATACCTACCCTTAATGTCTACTACTCATAACGTGCATCGTCTATTGTGGTGGTTGTATTTGCACAGCAACCAGTATTTGCGAGGAAAAATTTTAACTCTCGATGTTAGAAATATCGCTGCTAAAGTACTAGTCGCTGTTGAAGCCGTAGGCTGAATTCGCGAATTCAGAGCGGAGCGAGAGCTGATCAAAACGACTCTCCCCAAGATATGAGGATTTCTGCTCTCAGTACGACCTAATTAGCGACAAGTCGTCAGGCCCGTATTTCAGCATGCGGCATCCACATTCATGCTATCACTTGTCTCTCCTATTGTAGGTCTGTGTTGCCTGCTCTTCACAATGGACCACAATAGCCTGCAGGTACTAAATCTTCACTCCTTGTAGATCATAGTCATCTAAAAATACATCGAGGTAAGATCAAGATAGTTTGTCGAATTTGTGGATTTGTCTACAGCCTTACCAAGATGTATTCTATGTAACGTAACCTACGATAGCGTCTCAAGCTGTCAGCGGGCCGTAATGCCGAGCCGGAGATAGCGAGGTCCCGATACTACCAGAAGGATTCCCCCCCCCCAAAATCTGTCACATGCCACGGCCGCCCTTGAATGGCGTCTAGAGCTGGTTGTCTCGGGAAACCAGACAGCTGCCTCGTATTTGGGACTTTTGATTGACTCCGGGGTACGCTTGGGGGCCCCAACAAAGCCGCTTTAGGCGCTTTTCAAAGGTGGCCATGGCAGGTGACAGCTTCCACGGTGGGTTTGACAACCTGGCGCGTGAATCCTCATGATGTCCGTCCAAGGGAAATTAGCAACGGTAGGATCGTCGTTATAGACGTCAAACTGTTTATGTATCTGGCAAGTACTGATATCTGCGCTACTCCTATGGTTAATGCAATTCTTACCTACAGCAAAAAGCAAAGCATCTTTCCACTAATCTTTGCGATTACCTCGCACAATCCCGCCACACAGTCTTCTTCCTCACGCTCCTGCTCCACCGTGTGCTATCGCCCGCTTCAAACTTTCTTCCGACCTAATGCAGTCAAATTCCTTCGCCCGCATTGCTGCGCCATCCCTTCTGTTCAGAGTACCCGCCGGGAAAACAACCACTAGAGGTAACCGGCCAAGGTCTATACACCATTGATACCCGAGAGACATAAACATGGCTTCGTCGTCAAACGTCACAATCGACGCCCACAATTTCGAGCTCTCAGACCGTGCACATCCCTCCGTGGCCGAAGATCCCTTCTACACTGTGCCACCATATGCTACAGATGTTGCACCAGGTACTCTGTTGAGAGTCGAGCGGGAAACAAACACCTCCTTCTACACTCTGGCTCCTAATCTCTCTTTTTCGCGTTTCATGTACCAATTCAGGACCTCAGATGGCACCCTCGTACCCGTCTCTGCGTATGTATTATGGCCTTACATGGCACGAGAATACGGAGACGGCCTCCCCATGATTGTGTGGGCTCACGGTACGAGTGGGAGCAATGACGAGTGTGCCCCTAGTAACATTCAGAACCCGTGGCATCATTTCCAGGCACCATATCAACTGGCTCTACTCGGCTTCGTTGTAGTTGCTACAGACTATGCCGGGCTAGGTGTCGGAGCAGATGCATCTGGCAAGTTCATGGTGCATGAATAACTGAATGGTCTTGCACAGGCCAACGATGTTGCCTACTCGGTACCAGCAGCTCAGGAAGCCTTCCCTGAATTGTCAAAGAGGTTTGTAGTCATCGGCTCTTCAGAAGGTGGACTAGCGGCATGGGGATTTGCAGAGAAGCTCGTCTCTGAGCCCATAGATAGCACTTAGGTACTATCGTGTTGTCTCCAGTGACACGCGTTCTGAATCTACCTGCGACCGAGGCCCTTATCCCTCAACTGCTCCTGATGATAACTCCCAGCCTGATTCCCAACTTTCCTAGATTCGAGCCTGGACAGATTTTCCACATCAGAGGGACAAGAAAGTCTTGAGGCCTACATTGCACTCAAGGGCTGCAATACCGTCCTTTTTACACATCAAGTCAACAAACATCCTCAATGATGGCTGGCAGAATAACACTTGGGTCCAGAAATATCAAAAGATTGCAGCCGTTGGCGGCAAGCGCATCAGTGGCGCCTTGCTTGTTGTTCAAGGAGGCGTTGATCCAATCGTGAATCCCCAATCTGTGACAGACGCTATCAATAAGACCTTGGAGGCAGATCCTTCGGCTAAAATCGAATATCACCTACTACCCAACGTTTCGCATGCACCAGCGATGTATGCTGGCCTCGAGATCTACCTGGATTGGATTACAGCACGGTTCTCTGGGCAACTCAATGTAAAGCCTGGCTTTTTGAGTTTCGAACCTCAACCTGTTCGGCCGGCCGCAGCGGAACAGCTTGAGGCAAACTGGTTCATTCAGCATAAGACAGAGCCTTGGCAGGCAACTTGAAGCATGAATATCGGAGTAGGTGCAACTGTGCCCCCAGAAAATGCATATAGATCTTGTTAGAACTCTTAAGCCAAATCAACCGCCTTCGATCGTTCGCTCCACAAATTTTTATCGTGCGCTGTACCAGTCTCGGTGTTGGGAAGCCCAGAGAAAGGATCTTTAGGACTTCGTATCCGTCACGGTGAATGGTACGACGTTGTGTGGCTGTAATGTCATGAATCGTCAAGTTGAAGCCAGCGACACATTGGAGCTATGGATCAGAACTCATTCATATATGCAGAGAGGAGTATGGTCGATGCCGGTTAGGCAGCTCTGTGCGTCACGCACATCCGAAGATCGCTACTGCCGATACGGCTAAGGTCCAGATGTGGGGATGGCAGGCGATCCCCCATTGGAGCAAGCATTGAAGTAGCGCTTCAAGATGAATTGTCGATTTTGACGTATGATGTTTCAGCTATTTGCTATCGAAAAGTCACTATGGGCCAAGTGACTAAGGATGCACGGGAGGGTAACGGATGCTTATCCCAGCTTAGTTCGCGCCTCGATCCTACCTCAAAAACTAGCATGCCAGAAATGGTAGTTGCGACAATCCCATACACCGCTGAGCGAACACCTCGTTCAATTCATTAGCCAGGAACACCAAGATCGCCCAACTCCAACGTCATCTGAACTCGGTCTCGCAAGATAGAGTTTCGATCATCGTAATTTCAGTGATTCAAAAGCATCTGGGAAAACAGTACATAAGAGCTTCAACGAATTTGTATAGATACGCGTTGAGGAATCCTCATCACAATAAATGCCACTTCAAGGCGCCAAAACTTAGACTCTGAAACGAGGTGCTCAGCGGTGCATGGAACACCTTTGTATCAGTATCTTACAATACGCTCGAATGTCATGCGGTATCAGCAGCTACTTTATCGATATCCACTATTCCCGTCTTTTAGATCCATAGAGACGTCTCGGCGAGGCCAATGTCGTCTTGGAAAAACCTCATTTTCGCTCCTCAGCCTATGAACTGCCACACCGCTAGGTAGATTCATATGTCAAGTGCAGGACGACCTGGACTCAATTCCCGCCATGGAGCGAGATGTTTGTCGAACACGTATCTCGCGTAACGTCCATTGCCAGCATGGCTGAGCGCATAAAACCGGTACTTGGAATGGCTAATAGCCTTGTGGTCATGTGATTGAGCACTTTGAGGTTGGACCATATGCCGTGTAATGCACATCCTGTCGGCCATCATTGGCTATGTCGCTTTCTGATTTTATTGTGGCTGTGTGCTGTGAGAGCTCTTGGTAGCCATCTGACGCCTGGCAACTCCTCCGTGTTACGAAGCTTTTAGCAAACATTCATGCCTTTCTAGCAAAGCTGTGCACTGTAGCGGGTGACACTTGCCAGCAAGTGCGTCCCTGGAGAATGACATTACCTTTCATCGACCTACCTTCGGGGAGTGAGATCGAGAATGAGAATGGTCCGAACATCATGAGACAAACCGCGATATATTCGAATCAGCAATCGCACATACAGACCCTCAAATCGTGCACACTACACTTGAAAGGGAGACTACGTACGAAAATCCTATGGCCTCGGGTGATTCAAAGAAAGCAATGCAAGATAAAGCGTCGAACTTACCTAAGGGGGTTGAAGTGTCTTCTCGTCAAGATGTCCCTGACAAGAGTAGTGAAGACGTTTCGCTGGATGACAAGGAGGACAAAAATCAACGTCCATCCGGCATACGCTTACTATTCTTCACTTTTGGCTTGATGGCCGTTGTCCTCATGGTCGCTCTTGACAACCACATCCTAGATTTGCCATCTATCACATCACTACTGCGAATCCAATTGTGCATTATGCTTATCAGATTTACTAGCGACCGCAGTTTCCAAAATATCCATAGAGTTCCACAGCTTAAAACCCGTCGGCTGCTGTGCAAGCTCGTACTTCTTGACACAGATGGCTTTTCAGCCCGCGTTTGGCCACATGTACACCGACTTCTCCATCAAAAAGGTCTACATGGCTACTATATTGCTGTTTGAGGTTGGGTCCATCATTTGTGCTACAGCCAGCGACTTTATAGCACTCTTCATTGGCCGGCTCATTGCAGGAGCTGGTCGAGGAGGCCTTTACGTTGGGACTCTCACATTCTTGGGGCTCGCGGTGCCAATACAAAACCGGCCACTCTATATCTCACTAATTACGAGCATGTTTGGCGTTGCGTCCGTTGCCGGACCTTTACTTGGCGGAGTCTTCACTGACTCCGAGAAGTTGACATGGCGTTTCTGCTCTTGGATCAATCTACGCGAGTTGCATTCTATTGCCCGAGCGGATCGTTCGCCAGATGTTGACCGTTAGCAGCAATCGGGTTTGTGGCTATCATCGTGACCGCCTTATCTTTCCCAGCACCGGCACCACCCAAAACATCCAAAGTATTACTCGGAGAGGAGTTCTGGAGGTTAGACCCTGATGATATCTCCCTCCTAATATCCGCTGTCGTATGCCTATTCTGGCCTTGCAATGGGCCGGCATCAATTACCGCTGTTCGGACTCGCGCGTCTTAGGCTGCTTGCTGGGATTTGGTTTGCTCACCCTTGCTTTCCTCGGGACACAGGTATGGAGAAAAGATAGGTAAGCATTCACCACATGAATCGCTACATGAAAGAGGAGGCTAAAAACCCCCTTTCAGAGCAAGCGTACCCCTCCAACTCGTCAGGCAACGTACCGTCGCCGCCAGCTGCTCCTTCCTCCTCTTCATCTCCTTGATCGTCGGACTCCTACCTCCCCCTCTATTTCCAACTCGTGCAAGGCTCAAGCGCGCGCGACTCTGGCCTTCACAATCTACCATTCTTAGTCACTATGCTCTTCGCTCCAATTGTCAGCGGTGCCCTGATCAGTACCATCGGCTACTATGTCCTTTTCATGTGGCTCGGCGCTGCCCTCGCGACAGTCGGATCTGGACTGCTGTTCACTTTGAGGATAGACATTTCCAGCGGCACTTTGTCTGCTTTCCAATGCATAACGGGGCTGGGGCTAGGGATCTGCACCCAGATCTCGTTTACTGCCGTACAGTATACACTACTCAAAGAGCATATGGCCATGGGCAGCGCGCTTGTAAGCTTCTGCAACAGTTTAGGTCCCATTGCCGGCACCAACCTTGGCCAGGCCATCTTCTCTAATCTGTTCATAAGGAGGCTTGATCGGCTGCCTGGCGTGGATGCTGCGGCGGTGATAAGGCAAGGGCCAACGAATCTGGCGGCTGCTGGGACTTCGTCTGCGGTGAGGGAGGCTTTCAGTTATGCACTTACGAGGCCGTTTGTTCTGGTGGTTGTCCGTGGAGGTTTGGCTTTTGCTTGCAATATGGCTCTGGAATGGGGTAATGTGAGACGCGAGCCGCAGCATGTGAGAAAGACATAGAAGCAAAATCGAAGGCTGGTTGCGCATGTCTTGCTGTAGACCACTAATATGGGTACAGTATTACAGTGCTTCATAATGAGCAATCCGCAACATCAGTAACTATAGAATCTCTGTTACGCAGCGCAGATAATTAGTTCTCTATACTATCAACCTCTTCTACTAGTTAGAATGTACGCCCATTTCTCCCGCTACTATATATTGTCGCTAACTACCTTTGCAGTTTGTAATTAGCAATGTATCTCTGCTACAGGATTACCCCTGCTTACTTACCGTAGACTATAACCTTAGGGCAGATCCCTGGAGGAACCCTGGACCTTGGCCCCCAGAACAACCCGAGAGCTTGCCCAAGAGTAGCCCCAGCGTCTCACGAGACCGCCCCCAGAATATCCCTGGAGCCTATCCTCAGAGTACTACCGGAACGCCCCCTAAGAAAGAGTATATTACTCGCTATGCGCGGTATTCTAGCAATGGGAGATACTGTTATATGACCCTAGTCACCAAATTAACTTTCTAGCATATAGACTCCAGTATCGGAGCCGAGTAACAGGGAGTCAACAACGTGGTTGGTGAAAGGTTGGAGTTGCAGCAAGGGAGATGGTAATGCCAAGCCCGCGTCATGGCTCGGCAACAGTTCCACTAACATTTCGTCGAAACTGCACGACAACTATTCAATTCTTTATGATTCACGGGTGTTCTTTGTATAATTGTCCAAGATGCCGCGCAAGAAATTGTTAGTCCTTAGCTTATTCGTTTGGCTATCACAGTATGCTGATAAATACACAGTGATAAGTCGAATTCCACAACATACCAGCTAGTACACCGACCGCAAAATAATCCTCAACTTTATGTCGACCGTGGGGATTATGTATTGGTGAATGCCGTGTGTGCTTCATCGGTGAGTCTTAATCAAAGTATAAGGTCTCCTCCGGACAGTTCTGAAAAGCGATTTGCCGGCTGGCTGGGAATCATGGGCACGTCAAGCGATCCGAATATCGTCCATATGCCAACTGCCCTCCTCGAATTGCTTAATCATCTCCCCTTGCATAACACCCTGTACGTAGCATTCAGCCACGATTCGAAAAGAATCGCCATGGGGTCGTAGGAGGAGTGGACAACCACAGCCCAGTATCAAAGCAACCACATCTCCTTGCTGAGCAACTCGGGGCATGACACCTACATATCCACGTTCGGTAACCGCGAGTCGTCGCGACCACATCCAGGGGGCCATGCGGCCTAGTGAACGATAGTATCGCTCCGGCTCATGTTCAATGGCTTGCAGGTCTTGAAAGTACGACTGAAGAGTTCTGCTGCCCAGAGTGAAAGAGGCGTTTCTCTTGAGCCAAAGATGAATGTTCCACTTGAATGATTCGTCAGTGTCGCCAGTGAAAGGGCATGGAATCGGTGGCGCGCAGCGCTCGTCGAATATTGCAGCGTCGAGAACGTATCCATGAGTAATGTCGGCTGCACGTCCGTGACGATCTCGGTCACCCACCATGGCTCTCCAAAGTGCTTCTCTGAAGCCGTGCTCATTGACATAGGCATTTGAACAATGCTTTGCATCTACAAAATCCTGGATGTTCTCCAAGTCATCATCCCAAAGCCGGGCCCCACTCAAGCCATCGACTTTGTCGAGAAGGATGCCTTTTGCAGAGAGCACCGAGCCGTCGCGGACGAATTCGAATGAAGCCTTAGATCCGCCGTGAGCATTATATTCAGGCTCGAAGTTGTTCAATTGAAGTCTGGTCTGCTTCCGAAGATCTGGAACCCACGACGGGAGATCTTCGTCACTGAACTCCGGATTCATGCTTTTCTCCCCACTTTCACCACACTGTATCAGAAACCCCAGATCGCCATTCTCACCTTCGACCGTTATCCAAGCCCTGGCGAACGTCATGTAAACGTCTCTGATAGACGAGTCGTACTTTGGTACAATCTGCTCTGATATTGCTGGCTTTAGAAGACCCAATATGCCGTACACTTTGTCGACAGGCTTCAGGCATTTAGCAAGCCGACATCTAGTCAGGAGATGTCTATATTTTGTTGCGAGATCTTGTTCTGCACCGTCTAGCACGACTTGAAAGTCGTCACAATGTTCCCACTGCCACAACCGTACATCACGGTAGGCTTCGTATACCGTGGCGTTGGCGGATACGAGCTCCTGTAGAGTGATCGAGGCCAGCTCCGGGTCCCAGTGAGTGGCTTTGAAAAGATGGAAAGAGTCGTACACTCGGTACAATCTCTCCCATGTCGTCGCTTTCTCCCCGCAGAGGATTGTGCAGGTTTTGCCGCCCATGGCCACTTCCTGAATAATCCATACGCGGGACCAGTATTCGCGCATGATAAGGTTCGACAGCGACGCCCATACTGTAGTGCCTTGCCTAGCAAAAGCTTGCCGGACGCACTTCCGTAATGACTCAGAACCACCAGCCCAACCTACAGCAATGTCGTTGATAAAGTCAATGGCCTCGTCGCTTCCGTCGGCCGCGTCGCCCAGCCAGATGATCACATTCGCAGCCTGCCGGTATATATCTTTCATACGCTTGATGCCGCTGTTAAGCTCGGCTATGTTCTTTTGATTAATACAAATAGCATCAGTCCAGACTCGGCATCCAGCTTGGACAAAGGAGGTAGCTCGTAATGCTAGGAGAGCTTTCTTCAAGTTGCTTCGTACCACTAGATTCAGACCATCAACAATGATCTCATCCAGGTCGTTCTTAT
Organism: Stereocaulon alpinum; assembly: GCA_018257865.1. Classification (NCBI taxonomy): domain Eukaryota; kingdom Fungi; phylum Ascomycota; class Lecanoromycetes; order Lecanorales; family Stereocaulaceae; genus Stereocaulon; species Stereocaulon alpinum. Next base: position 25,493 of record JAEUBA010000012.1, on the reverse strand, counting down.
CGCCCCAAGTGTAGCTGAGAGCCACGAATCGCCCTGAGAGATGATCACCATGGCCATGGTGTTGCGTGGCTGTATTGCTTATTCGGCGATGATCCTTCAATGGATGATGATCCAGTTGCCAAGATGATAGGCTGGAGGCTGTCGGATCCGCGCTGACAACATCTTGGCGTGAGTTGTCAGGCTGCACGATACCAAGCAGACGGATATCGCCACGACCTTCGTCAAGGGCACGATACTTCATCTCGACTTCCAACGCTACAGGCCCACGCCTTGGCGAAAGAGCACAAGCAAAGCTCGAAAGCTTTGCCCCTAGGCCACTATATATAGGATGCTCCGAGCTGGCACTACCTAGGAGTCCATCTAGGCCCAGCCCGAAACACAACCCTATTGGACGGTATTGCGGTAAGACAATTACAGCAGGTAATATTCTCCTAATTACCAATCTCAGCACTAGATTCCTACTCTTCAGTAGTAACAAGGACCCGCCTGGCAAGAGGTGGGGCGCGGAAGAAGTCAAAGAAGTTGGAGTCCCAGGAAGGCGGAGGTAAAGGCGGAAAGGAAAGTGCAACGTTCTGGGGCGACAGCAAGGCGGAAGAAGAAGGAGGAGGAGGAGGAGAGGATAGCGCCTAGGAAGGAGGATGTCTCCCAGTCAGCAGACCTCTTGCGTATATCATCTCCAATTAGGGGGAACATTTCAAGTATATAGACTCATAGATCCTGCCTTCCTACCTACTAACTTCCCGCCCCGCCCCAGGCTTCTGACAGCGAGTATATATATAGTATGGCTGCTATGGCGGCGGCGACGTATGCGGCGTATATTGCGCAACTAGTGTGGACGGGGGCCTGTCCCCGGGGGAGTTGCATTTAGCATGCATGATGGCTGCATTACAAGGTCGGGACACCGGAGGCTGCCTCTTACAAATTCTTATCGTGCAGTGAGACCAATACAAGGTACTCAAGCGAGACTTCTATCGGTACGAACGGCTTCAAAACGCCAACAATTCAAGGGGGCAATGCTGCAGCTCACTCTGTCCAAATCACATAGGTCTTAGCGATAGCGTCGACCAGTCCCTTTTTCTAGCATAGACCATGTCATTGCTCAACGGACATTTTATAATTAGTTTGAGAGACCCTGTTCACAGCCTACGGCCGTTCGTAGTATTGGACAACCGAACTTCAGACTCAAGGGCAGCTCTGGCTATTAGCCAAGACGGTCTCCATCTTTGTCACACCTGCAGGTTTGAAAACAAAATCCGGCTCCGTATTTGTTCGTTATGCAGACGATGGGTCCACAACCCATGCAATCGAACCCGACTTGAGGGCGAGCTGCCTATCAGAGCTAGCTTGCTAAGAGCGTAATATCAGGCTAAGGGTTGTCTGTATCCTCTCAAGATATATTATAATGGACTTTGGAACTTTCATAGGGTTCGAGGCCTGGGATGAGTTTGCCAATTGGTCTGAAATTTGGGAAGTGGACTGTATATCGAAGAAATGATCATACCGCGTCCAGGACATCCACGTCCGTACCTTGAAAATCTTAGATCTGTAGATTGCAACTTCCAAGAACACTTGATCACGGTCCACGGTTGGCCCAAGGGAGCCAGACGCAACTTACCTGGTCTTTACTTCAAATAGCTAATGTAAATTTGCCATTTCAGCCTCGTATGTTATAGGTTCAGAGTCCGCCCCCGGCTCGCGGGCACCTTCTCTATCTTACTTGCTCTCATCAAACTGTCTTTTTAATTTCTAAACCTATAATGATCTGAATCTTAAAAGAAGTGATTCAATGGGAGCTTCTAGTATAAATCGCACATGATATATAGCCGCATAGAAATGTACTTAGGTCTAAGAAAATCGACGGCAAAAGTGATCCACAATGCCAAGCCCGCGTCATGTTTCGGCAAAATTTCCACGAACATGTTCTGGTGACTGGACACAAAAGTTTTCCGACATCTTGTGATCCATGACATCTTGCAACACAATCTAGGATGCCTCGCAAGAAATTGTAAGCTTCTAGCCCATATATTCAAGAGTTCTATTTCGCTAATTCCATACAGTGATAAACTCAACTCCACCACCTACCAGCTAGTACACCGGCCCCAGAATGATCCGAAAATCCACGATGCCTCTTCCAGCTCTATGGTCTTCCAGGAGCTGGCTCCTTCGCAATCCCACAAAGGCAAAAGTAGACGTGACCTAGAGTCAGAGCTGTTCGGCTCCTCAGAGAGCACCGATGGTGTTTTACGAGGAATCAGAGACAATGAAGGGGAGGCAGCTGAGCATGGGGTTTACTTCGATGATACCGAGTATGACTACATGCAACACATACGAGACTTGAATTCCGGGAGTGGCAATGGGGAGAGCTACTTTGTAGAAGCTGTAATGAAGAAGAAGGATGGGAAGGGCAAGAATAAGATGAGTCTGGAAGACGCATTAAGGGGCGCCTCACTTCGGGAAGAAGGGAGCGAGAGTGGTGCCAGCCAAGTTAGAAAATCCTCTTTGTGGGATGAGGACTTATTACCGTCCAAAGGCTTGAAGGATCTCACGTATCAAGACCAACAAGATATACCCGATGCATTGGCAGGATTTCAGCCGGACATGGATCCTAGATTACGAGAGGTTCTGGAGGCTTTGGATGACGAAGCTTATGTCGATGACAAGGAAGACTTCTTCGGCGAGATAGCTCAAGACGGGCAGGAGGTCAGTCTGGAGGAGTTCGAAGACACTGGTTTTTGGGAAGATGGGGCCGATGAAGCTGGATGGGAGACAGACGAGACAGAAAAACCTCGTAAAGAGTACCAAAGAGATGGAGTACAGCCGCCACTTTCAACGGTGACCGAAATGCCCAATAAGGCGTACGAGACTGGAGGCATGCCGCCTCCACCACTGCCGAACGGCGGGGACACTATTATGGAAGACGGTCCTGACCATGGGGACGGCGATTGGATGAGGGAATTCAACAAGTTCAAGCAAGAGAAGAAATCCAACAAAGAGAGGAAAGAAGCATGGATGCCCGAATCATCAGTTGTGACAGGGACGTCTATGACTGAAGGTCGGCGAAAGAAGAGGAAAGGAGCGATGACTTCGAGCACCGGCTTTTCCATGACTAGTTCTTCGCTTGCGCGTACAGAAGGCCTGACTCTACTTGATGCTCGCTTTGACAAGATTGAGGAAGAGTATGCTGAAGACGAAATGGACATGGATGATGGTACTGCTTCAGTAGTCACAAGATCTTCAGTGGCCTCAAGCCAAGCACCACCTTTAACCAAAAGGGCTGATTTCGACAGCATAATGGATAACTTCCTCGGAGGGTACTCGATGAGTGGCAAGAAGAGAGTCAAAAAGGGCGGATATCAAAGTGGGATGGAACAGCTTGATGAGGTACGTAAAGGGCTTGGACCTGCAAAGATCAGGACACAGAAAGCTTGATAAGCTTTGGCAATGTTGTTGCATTTCGGGGGCGTCAATCTGGTTGTACAAGCATTATACCCCGGAGCTGGCATAGAATCGTATAAAAGTAACAGGCATTGTAAGTTGAATTTAACGGGGAGATGTAAATAATTGTTATCATCAGTCTATCAAGGCCATCAAGTCCTCCACTACCTTCAGAAAGTCCACGGGAACCCTAGCCCTAATCTCCGGCTTGGCAATCGAATCTACATGTCGAGCATCTCCGCAAACTCTCATAATCATAACATAGGAACCTTACAATTGAGCACCATATCAACTCAAAACCATGGCACCCACGCAAGAATACGCTCTGCTCTGCTTAGAGAACCCACTGCTAGGTAAGAAACCTTGCAACAAATCGGACACGGTAGAAAAGCTAACATCAATTCCTCAGACATTCAAGGCCAAGGGTAAGCACGAATCGAGCGCAGAGCCACGCTCCTACCTCTCAGTATAGTTGCAATTGAAACTAAAAGACTCTACCAGAGATGAAGCCATGCTGGAAAAATATGGTCTCAAGCGCAACGACGCCATCCTTGCCGAAGAGAAACACATGGGCATCTACGAAGACCTACTACAAAACCGCAACGCAAAGCTCATAGCCGGTGGCGCTGCCCAGAACACTGCCCGAGGAGCCCAAGTACGTCCCTTCCGCACCCCCATCCACCACATTCCTCGTAACTCTCAAAAACCCTAGCAAACAACAGCGAAAGCCCCCACTAACAACCCACCAGTACATCCTCCCACCCCACTCAACAATCTACATAGGCTGCGTCGGCTCAGACAAATATGCCGACACTCTCCGCGAGCGCAACGACGCCGCCGGTCTACGAGCCGAATATCTCGTCTCAGACACCCACCCCACCGGCCGCTGCGGCGTCATAATAACAGGCCAAGACCGCTCCCTCGTAACCGATCTCGCAGCCGCAAACGAGTACAAGCTCTCGCACCTACAGTCCCCCGAAATCTGGAAACTAGTACAGCAAGCACAAGTCTACTTCGTTGGCGGCTTCCATCTCACAGTGTGCGTTCCTGCAATCTTAGCGCTTGCAGAGGAAGCAGCGAAGACGGATAAGATTTTCATCATGGGGTTGAGCGCGCCGTTTATTCCGCTGTTTTTTAAGGAGCCGTTGATGCAGTGTAGTAAGTATTGGGATTATGTGATTGGAAATGAGACAGAGGCGAGGAGTTGGGCGGAGGGACAAGGGCATGAGACGAGGGATGTGAAGGAGATTGCGAGGATGATGGCTGAATTGCCGAAGGAGAATTCGAAGAGGAAGAGGGTTGTGGTTATTACGCAGGGGACGGAGGGGACGGTGGTTGCTGTGCAGGGGGAGAAGGATGTTAAGGAGTTTGGGATCAAGGAGGTTTCGAAGCAGGACATTTGTGATACTAATGGGGCTGGGTGAGTGGTCCTTGCTGTATTTATTCTGCGGCCATGTTGTATGGGATATTGCTGACTTGATGACTGTTTAGCGACGCCTTTGCTGGTGGCTTCGTCGCCGGTGTCGTTGAGGGCAAGCCCTTAGAAGAGTGCATCGACATGGGCCACTGGCTCGCAAGCCTGAGCATTAAGGAATTGGGCCCACAGTACGTGCATTCTCTCCTACCGGAACGTCTCATTACCATTTCATCAAGCATCGTAAATTACATCAAGCGCCCCAAGCACAAATCAATTCTCTCCCCTCCCAGACTCCATGCCCGCTCATACACTTTAAAAAGGACTAGCACGTTCTTAAGCTAACACAAACCCCCTCTACCACAGATATCCCTTCCCCAAACAAACCTACCAACCCACATCAAAATAAGTCTCGCAAAGCATGCATAGCATCGGCGTCTAAATCCGGATCCCGGTTTCAACAACTAAAAGCAACTCAACATTGCACACGACATGCGACCACGATGCAACGACCGAAAATGGAACTTCATCCTCCAATATTTAGCGTGCTAAGAATAGCTAGCTCCTGTCTTAACATAGAGCATAGACTTTGATTAGATCGAAGTAATACACTACCATACTCTTTTCAAATCTTCGAGATCGCGGGTGCGTGCGTGTTGGTAGCTCTGGCGGCAGGGAGAGGGTCTTGAGTCTGCCGAGCATGGGTGAAGCGACTTTGCTAGTGTTTGACCAGCTCTTCGAGGTTTCATCCCGCACCTTGTCCGTTTGGTGGCGTTTGCACGTTTGTAGTGGCTTGAACGCGACCACTGTTTCCCCAGTCAAGACTTGAGCTGTGGAAATTGCTAATGTCCATCGTGCCGTAAGTATCATTGACATGATTCGCGCTCGCTCTCCGCCCAGAGGTATAACTCGTCATGGCTGGAAACGCAGTGTTCAGGTATGGCTGATTATGGTACCCTCCGTCCAAGTGCGGATACGGAGTATAATTGCTGGGATCGGGCATACTGCTGATATTAGAACTAGCTGGCTGTTGAAACAGGATCCTGGACTGCGAATTCTGTTGAGAATGGCTGGGTGTGATACGCTTGGCCGTTCCTGGTCGAGAGCCGGGCGTCGTTTCACCTGGCTGTGGGGCAAAGGGTGAGTTGTAGATGCTGGGAAGCAGAGGTCGCGGAGACAGTTGAGGCTGGGGTTGCGTGTCTCCGAAGTGTTCTCGCGCTGTTGCAGAGCCTATGAGTCCGTAGCTGGTTTCATCACCTACATCTTTCAGTCCATATCTGGGCTCGGGTAAAGCTTGCGCGGCAGCGATAGGGATTTCATCTTCATCCGTGGTCTCGGAGCCGACTAGATCGTCCACCATACGTTTCGAGGCCAGATCTATTGACATGCCAGCCGAAGCAGGTTGGGAGGCTCCACCATCGACCGATCCTGCTGGGTCAGCTATTGCGGTCTCGTCGACGTGAGTGATTTCTGTTCGTCCGACGCTCATCGAGGATTCGGTTGCTTGGTAGCCTGCATCTGATTGGATACCCTCATCCAGATAAATGAACGTTGTGCTGCTCGGCACAAACTCGATTGGGATGCTCTACTTTTAGTCAGCTTAAGCTCCTTGCAAAGCAGTGGTGCAAATGACCTCCTGTAACTGGAGGAACATGCCGTCCGTCAGAAAGTCGCGGATCCTTCCGTACATCTCTACGTTAGGATGGTTTCTCTTTACTCCTTGGTCATAGAATTTTGGCCTGGGAAATACGCTGTCGGCACTATGGTATCTTCGTGTGGTATGCTCATTCATGAATGGCTTGAAACCGAGAGTATCCACATCTTCCTCAAGTAGATACTCGACAGATGGCAATTCGGAGACAGGAAATGTCGATGCGAGAAGTGTCAAAGTGCTTGCGTATATCTTCCAAAATTCTCTGACCTCTACACTGAGCGAGGCGTCTCCCGCCTGAGCTGCCAGTATCGAGGCGTTAGATACGAGCCATGAGCTGTACTGTCGCAGGCTAGCAAGCACACGACGCGTGACTGCAGTAAGTTTCGCCGATCCAGATGTTCTAGGCCCCGTGGCATCTTCTTGGGTGTCGTCACTAACGAAGCGTTCTAGCTCAGGTAACAAAACCTGGAGAAGAGTGAAGAAAGTCTTAACGTTAAAACGCTGGAGGAAGAAGTAAGATTGTAATATCTCAGCAGAGCCAGGGTCGTCTAGAGGCGTTCAACAACCACCATTTCTGAACCGACGGAGCTTCGATGGCTCACCTTGTAAGCGAATTCCTGCCAAGTACTCCGCAGCCACGTTGATCAGCACAAACTTATTGAGCGTACTGTCGAGAGATCGCTCCTTCAATTCGATCGCGAGTTGACTCAATACCTCACTTTCCAGCTCTTCGTGTTCTGGAAAATCAACACCTTTGTAGCAACGAGCGTGGAGCCGCATGAACCACCCTATCAAGGCTTTTCCGGCTGCTTGACTATCGCGACCCGTGTCGTTGCGAAGCAGTTCCCCTTTGCTCCAGGCTTCTTGGATTTTCTTGAATTCAATCTCAAGATTGCCTTTTGCACCAGGATGAGGCTCCTCAACAGCCAGGGCGCGATAAAGATGATATGTCGCCCGAAGGTGGTTGAGGTCGACAAGAGCAATCACTGCTAGCTGATTATACGATGCCCCTGAAGCAGGGTATATCATTCGAGCTAAGTCGTAATATCCAATTGCCGGACCCCAATTGCGGTCTTTTGTTGCTACCTGCATTTCTCGCCATCGAGAGAGATCACCCAAACGGACTATTGTCTGGTGGCACGATAGAAGGATCGAATGGGCTAGAGGGCCGGAGACTTCGGTTGGTTCGTTGGCTGAAAGAGCTGGGCACAACAAAGTCAGCTAGTCGGCCATTGATAGGGTCATGAGGAACCGCACTGCTCAATGTCAACCTGTGAACAATGCTTTCGAGCTCTCGAATACCATTGAAGCGGGCTCCTAGCCTCTGGATATATCCGCGGTAGAATCGCTGGCCTGACTTGATGAAATCTAAGAAGTATTTGTCCGTCTTGCGCTGCTCAGCCAGCTTCCTTCTCCCATGGCCTTGGAACTACTCGCGTCGTTAGCTTCGAAAACTGCCTGCAGTACCCAAGTCGCGCACGACAGACATGTTTGAGCTCCTTGCGAAAGCGATTGTTTGTCTTCCCATGCATATCCCATAGTCGGGCCTCTATCTCTTTGCTAAGGGCAAACTTGAAGTCCTTTAGAATGGCATCCTCGCATGCAGATCGGTATCTTTCTGAGTCAGATGTGTCATTGCTGCGAGATCGGAGTGTCATACTGAGCCAAAGAGTTTGCGATATCTGGAAATGAGGGGTCTTTCTCTTTTAGCCGTGCCTGCACGTCTTTCTCTATTGCTTGAGCATGTCTGCATCATGTGAGCTTCCATGTCCATAAGATGATAGATCGGCGAGTAACACCTCCATGTCTCTTCAATGGTGGTAGCCATAGCGCTCAAGGCAAGTTTAATCTTTCCATAAAGACCCCGGGGACAACACGCCTCTAGAATGAGGGGTGCAGCTCCAAAAGCTGAGCTACTTGAACACGCTCCATTGACAAGGTGGTGTGCATTGAGGGCGCGGTCACGGATGTGAAACAGACTCCAACGAGTGGAGAGTCCACCGCTGAGCTCACATGTCTTGCACGGGAAAGAAGTTTGTTCTCGCGCGAGTTCGCGCCATTGCTTAACGTCCGTAAGGCTGAATAAGGCGGCCTTAAATCCTCGCTTTAAGCCCGAGCTCGCTTTATTTACTTGACCCTCCTGTTTGAGCTTCTCTCCACAATCTACCCAACTCAAAAAGGTCTCTTTCAAACCAAAGACATGAGCCGACGATGCTTTATTGACAATAGCGAGGACAACAACGCCAACTTTGGCACCGACATTAATATTGCCAAAGGAATATTGTTCGGTGTAGCAGAACACCACCTCAACAAGGGGGCACCTGATAAGGCAGGGTGGCATCTAGCATGTATCACTGTCAAGTCTAAGCTCAAGGGGAATTGATAGTCTGTCACAGAGAAGTTTTTTGTCTCAGATCAATCGCTATATTTTACATCATTAACAGTCGAGGCTGGCTGTACAGTACGGTCTCGCTTACTCCTGAGCCTGCCTGAGGGGGGCTCGTTGGGGACACCAGAAAATTCATGGGACCCTGGAGTACGGGCCCCCGCGTCTCCCCGTATTGCCCCATAGATTAGGCACTAATGAGCCTGAGAGGCTCGCTTGGGAGACTCGCTTGGGAGACTCGCTTGGGAGACTCGCTTGGGGGCCCCCCTGCACCTGGAAAATCATGAACTTTTGTGTCTTTGACGCGGGGGACGGACCTCGGTTACCAAGTCTTCCGAAAAAGCAACAAGAAGTGGCCTACGATGAACAGTGATTCCCGAACGTCTTTCGTATAACAGCTTTGGTTGCGAGGGCAAGATGTGGCTAATATCATCCTTGCTACGCGCCTCTTTTGGTCGATAGTCGATTGGAGAGAGCTTCAGTCTATATGCTGATTGGGTAGACGGGCTTTCACGAATCATTGAACGGCCGCGTAGCACCAGTTTTCCTTAGGGATGCCCATCTGATGTGCTAGAGTCTGCTAGCTTTGTTCGCTACTCCTACCCTCTTCGAAGCAGTGAATTACCTTTTCAACGCGTGGGTAATCTCTCACATACCGCGGTGGGGAGTGTCCAGGCGGTATGGGAAGTGCGGGTAGAAGTGGCTGGCTGAAGATGCGGTCCGTGTAGTCCATGATAGCGCTAAAATTTTGGCGAGAAAGCTAGCGTAAGTCCAGGGCTGTCAAAACTGCGCAAACAATGATCGTTCTCTCGCAAAGGTTAGTCCTGGAACCGGACGGTTGGCGTTCAGATACTTGTGGCTGGCTGAAAGACTACAAATGCATAGTGGGGAACCAGCAGTCTTTCTTCAAGCTAATGTAGAGTGGGACGCATACACAAAGTGCAATCCACAGACAGACCGTCGAGACGCATTCCTCTATATAGCCAATTGAGAATGCGCTAATGCAATGGATCAGACTTCCGGCATCACGGCTGATGCTAATGCTTGCGATAGGGTCAGGAAAGACCTATCAATTGACGTTGGCAGGCCCAAACAGACACTTTATTGATTCGGAAGCGTGCATTCTCCGCATCTATGCATTTCAGTCACTATAACCAGCACTGGTGGTGTGCCTCTCCTCAACTCTAAAGTATTACTGGGTCAAGCGCCAAGTATCTTTGAACGTGCAGTCTAGTCGGAATCGCTAGCAAAGGAGGTGCGCCTCTTCTCGAGTCCTGAGGTGAGCGGAATCTCGAGTGTCTAGTTCCTTGCAATGCAGTCGGAATCGCTAGCAAAGGAGGTGCGCCTCTTCTCAAGTCCTGAGCTGAGCGGAATCTCGAGTGTCTAGTTCCTTGCAATGCAGTTGGTATTGCTAGTCATGGAGGTGCGCCTCTTCTCGAGTCTTGAGCTGAGCAGAATGTGGAGTCTCTAGTTCGTTGCCATGTAGTTGGTATTGCTAGTCATGGAGGTGCGCCTCTTTTCAACTCTTGAGCTGAGCCAATGGACACACCACTTTAGTCAGTCGACCAGCAGAATGACCAGATGATGGTTATAAGAATGACCGTCCGCCACTTTTATCAGGCCATTGATCTCCTCAAGAACACCATATATCAACGGTTTTCCATTCAAGATCATCATTATGGACGAGTCGATCAAAACTTATCCCATTACGGGTATTCCTCTCGTGCCCGGCCAAACGCTCCCAACTCGCCAGGAGAGTACGTTATACTTCTTGAGATATTATTTCTCTACTTTGCCCTGTTTGAGCCGTAACCTGTGTTTGGCCCCTGAGAACACGTTTCTCGACTCGATGAGTATCTCAAAAACCAAATGCTAACTTCGACATTGTTTAGTAACTGCTTGGTTCAACAACGATGCCAACAAGTACCAAGTCTCCCTGTTTATGCAGGCTTTGAAAGAATTCAAGGAGACGCCTATCGAAAAACGCTTGTCGTACTTTCAAATCGCCGGTCCGTCTCTTTCTATCTTCATGTTACTAGCGTGAACTGAATACATAGGAATTCATTGCTACCCTCTCGTGGGATGGGATGGCGAAACGGGGATCAAAGAGAAGGAGAAAGAAACAGATTTATACCCTGGCTACTGTGCACATAACAGAGTGACATTTCCGACCTGGCATCGACCTTACATGCTGCTCTATGAGGTGAGCTCGACACAATCGCCGACAAAAGAAGATGCTGATTGATAACCCTAGCAAGTACTATATAACATCATGCAGCAGATGATCCAGAAATGGAAGGATACCGGTCGGCTAACTGATCCAAAAGAGCAAGAAGCTTGGCGCTATGCTGCAAGCCGATTCCGTCTTCCTTACTGGGATTGGGCGCGAAAACAGGAATATGCCGGCACTTTCGCCATTCCCCAGGTTTGCACTATGGATACCCTGAACATCATTATGCCAGGCGGGAAGAAAGAGGTATTCACAAACCCGACGGTGAAGTTTGAGAACCCGACGGTGAAGGACGGGAAACACATTGCCATGGGAGATGAACGTATGCGTCTCAACAGGATAGCTCATGATGACCCCAGAGACAAAGACCATCCTGATTTGCATATACTCCCTGTAAGTGCAGTCCACTGACTTCGAATGCATTTTGACTGTGTCTAGTGGGACAAGTGCGTGGCCACAAGCAGATACGGCATCCTTGCAGACGTGCCAGACTCCCAATGGGTCAATGGTGTTAACAACTGGAAAGCGTGCAATGCTGCGATGCAGGATCCACAGTATTATGGTAAGGGCAGTGGCTCTTTCGCTGATGCAGTCAGCCGCTTGTTCGCGCCAGATTATATGAATACTTGGGAGACCTTTGCGTCAACTATCCACAACTCGCCGATAGCTCCGCCCCCGAAGAAGCTGCAACCAAACCCGCCTAGCATTAGCCCAACGGATTTTATGTCGCTGGAATATGTCCATAACATTGTTCACGTAGGTCAAACATCTGCTCAAATCGTATGTGATGATCAATTTGGTACTGATCTTAAGCAGAATGCCACAGGTGGTCTGTACATGGGTGAAGTAGACAAGCCTAAGGATGCGAAAGGTTATGAAGGCCTTGGTCTTGGTCATATGTCTGATGTACCAGTGGCAGCTTTCGATCCTATCTTCTGGCATCACCATGCGTTAGTCGGTCAACATAGTCCATAGATGCTTTGACTGACTGAGATGCAGTAACATTGACCGGATCCTTGCTATGTGGCAGACCCTGCATTGGGACAAGTGGTTTGACGACCCTCAACAAGGGAACGATGATCCGTTACCTTCTGATCCCTTGCTGCCGTTTTACCACGATACGGAAAAGCACTTATGGTCCTCAGATAAGGCTAGGCGCTGGAAGGAGCTTGGTTACCAATATGACGACCTCGTACCCCGGCATGGTGTCATTGAGGGTTCCCCTCAGTATCTCAACGACCTGCGGAAACACATCAACGAACTTTATCCTAGCACAAGCAGACTTGTCCAAAGCACGCCAGGGTACACGTCGTCCGAAGAAACGTTCCATGACTATTTAATCAACGTCGTCTACGACCGTTACGCGCTCAAAGGCCGAGCATATGCCATCCTCTTCTTCATTGGCGAGCCTCCAGAGCACTTGAGTAGTTACCGTGAGAGCCAGAATTTTGTGGGTGCAGTATATACTTTCAGCGCTCCCGTTCGAGGTGAGGATGGATCCGTAGCATGTGATAATTGCGCGCAGCAAAGCTCTCAAGGAGTGCTCTCCAGAGCCCAGATCCCTATCACTATACCTCTAATCGTTGGGGCGGCCCCAGTCGGTGGTTCTCGAGCAGAGCAGACCCCAACTATCCCTACACAGCCTACTCCTGGTTACGCCCTCGAGCCTGAGGCAGTTGCTGAGGTCCTTCGAGTGGGACTAGATTGGCGATTCGTAGCACTAGGAGGAACCGAAATTGAAAAAGAGAAATTTAAGACGTTTGAGGTGGCTGTATACCATGGCCGAGGTACGCATCCCAGCACAGCCGATCAATTGCCTACATACGGGGGTTACGAGAAGCTTCGTAAAGCGACCGAGACCAAGTACCAGGGTTCTGGGAATCCAGATGGACCTCCAAGCTTGATGGGTACAGAGTCATGATGGACAAATTTAGTAGTGGCAAAGATTGTGTGACTTTTCGGATATGTTCACGACCAGGTTATTCAATGAAATCCAACGTCAAAGCATTTCGACTCCGTCGGACTCTGGGCAGACCTTATAAGTGCCAATGACATGAATTCTGAAACTTATGAGCAATGCGTAGTTGAGTTGTTGCTTTGTGCACTGATTGGTGAAATAGCCAGAGCTGCCTTAGAATTCCTCTCCTCGTCGCCAACGAAATTTCAGCGTTTCTTGGAATAGGGGGCCCCTAAGCGACTACGTACCGTACGTCAATGAGCCCACAAAGCGTGATTAAAATCTGACTAGGCGGTTTTGAGGCCGGCTTTGGGGCCAGCACTCCGGAACCTGATTCGCTTTCACTGCTTCGATCGAGCTCTAGGGTTAACTATAGCAGCCTATTACGGTGTTCCGGGATAACCAATTGGTCACATCAAATATTTTGAACTTTTATTTCTGAAAACCTAATCCACCGCATTTGCAACTATCAATAATTCATCAACTACACCTCCACCAGCTAGCCAATCACCTACAGCGCGCACCATATAGCTTGTCTAATAGTACTCCATCGAATTCCTGCCTCTTATCCTAATGGCGCCGCGCAGAATTGATCTGGACCCCCACCGAGAATCGATCCTTGATGCCTACAATAGGGGTGCTACTGCTGAAGATGTCCTCGCCTAGGTGCATAGACACCACCTAATATAAGGCGGAGAGGCAAAGACATATTCCGGTGAAGGCTCCTGGGAAGTATGCAGCGGCGAAGGTTCCAGCGGCGAATGTATCCATGTATGCTCAACAGCGGTATGGATCACTAAGCACTTGCTACGCAGTACTTAGCTATATCTTAGCTACTAACTGAGGCGCCAGTGACGTATGAGGACTCCTGTAGTAATGCGCATACATATGCTTTTATAGGTGCACATCATAGGCGGGCCTTCCCCACCGCCAGCTGGGGCGGAGACCTGGACCATACGATAGCGGGGTGGAATCGCAACCCGCCCAGCTACTCGCAGACGTAGGATAGTATGTAGAAGGAGGGCGGGAGGCTGGTAGGAGGTTATCTTACCTGTAGGGAGCAGTCAGCGCAGTCTACTATATATCGTTAGTGGAGATGATATGAGCATTTCACCTATTTCCGGCGGCGACATGTACGGTGGCGGGAGACGACGGCGCATAGTTCTGACCACCAGCAAGGGTTTATTGCGTATAGAAACAACTATTTAAGTCACTTAATAGACAGTTAATAGCTGGTGGTGGTGTAGTTACTGGATTAATGAGAGTTGCAAATGCGGTGGATTAGGTTTTCAGAAATAAAAGTTCAAAATATATGATGTGACCAATTGGTTATCCCGGAACACCGTACCTATCCCAACTCCGTTAGGCTGATAAGGCTCTTAACTCCAACTCTTAAACCCGAAAAAGCAATTTACTCCCGTGCAGCCTATGCAGTAAAAACCCTTCTCAAGTCAAGAATGTGTCCAAGTTCAATGCATCTTGACTGGTGCCAGTCTTGACGGGGGCGTTTCATGGTGTATTCGCAGCAGAAGATACCGGAGATGGACAAAACCTAGCCAAGCAGCCTCCGCAAACTTTTGTGCTACACCGCTCCCATGCCCAAACGCCCTCGATCAGCCTCATCATCTCCGGACCTTTCCAGGCCGTCTTCCCCTTCTTTAACCCCTGACGCCCCGTCGCCAGCCTCCAACACCATCGCCGCGCCATTGCACTCCTCAAAGTACCGCCAGACCTCAGACGAAGCCCAAACAAGAGCAGTAATGAGATGCTCGCTTCCACCCCACACCGAGACACTCGTGTTCTCTACATTCGAGGAGTTCGAAGTACATTACGCGAAGGTGCACGCGTATCGGTGCTCGGAGTGTAGGAGAAACTTCCCGACGGAGCATTTTCTGGGGCTGCATATTAGCGAAAATCATGATCCGTTGGAGGATGCGAGGAGAGCGAACGACGAGAAGACGGTATCTTGCGAGGTTTAATACTGGTGTCAGAGTCAATTGGGTGCTGATGGGCTGTTACAGTATCGGTGCTTCGTTCAGGACTGTGACAAGATCTGCTCTACACCACAAAAGCGGCGGATGCATCTCGTAGACAAGCATATGTTCCCAAAGGTAAGCAAATGACCGTTAGCACTGTGTGGATTTGTCTAACGTTACATAGAACTACGACTTTCTCATAGTCAACACAGGTATTGACAAGCGTAGTTCCATGTTACGATCCAGACACCGCAGACCCAGCTCCGCTGCGTACAGAGCTTTCCATCGGGATCAGCGCTCCAATGAGGTGGAGAACTCTTCGCACGAAGACCCAAATGCTGCAATGGCAAACAAATCATCAGCAGCAGAAACGTCGAAGACAGATGATCTGGTGTCAAAAGAAAAACCCTCTCCTGATGCAGACGTAGACGAGCTTACATCCACAATGTCTGCGCTTAAATTTGTCCCTCCCAGCATCAGGTTCGGCAGAGGTGGGCGACGAGGTGGTTTGAGCCGCTCCTGATAGGAAATCCATATGCAGGTATGGGAAACCTCAATGCCACCAGTGACTAGCGATCAGCAGCTGGTCATTCTCGTCAAGACGAGATCTATCCGAGGGCCTCCTTGAATGCTAGAGACAGAGAATTGGTTTCGTATCCTCCAAACATCTCAACACGAGTGGCTGCAAGTTTCGAAGTAGCTAGTGTTAGCAATAGAATGCTCGATACTCGCACCCTTTGAGATGTCCAAAGTCGGCGGCTACGACCCCCAACGGTGAACCAATACCAGCCCTGCAGAGCCCAACACCAGATGAGGCCCTGGATTCTGACCCTTCGAAGATTGTAAGACCAAGATCTACAAGCCTCAGGAGTGGGATTTTGTCAGTAACACGATATTCGGAATTCGGGTAGAGCATTATTCTCCCCGTCATAAAAGCCGCGATCTATTCCGCCGCAACCTCGTCATGCACAGACTTTCCCTGATTTGGACTCTACCCAAACATGTTCAAGAACCTCAATTGTTATCTCACACCAACTCACTATTATGCTCGATTCTGAAATTCAGCTGAGGGTCTTGCGCGACGTTAGGGCTTCCGACCAGCATTGTGCGAGTCAAGAAAGACTAAATAGCCCAGTTGCTCTAGCTTCTTCTCCTGACTCGGTCCATTTGTCAAATGTCGGTCATACAAAGTGACCTTGATACTCCTGAACCCCCTGATTGTTGTCAACGGCAACGACCAGTATACTTGGTCATTCCAAAACAACTGCTCTTGAGTGATTGCCAACCACCAAGTCTGTGCTGCCTGACCAGGGAGGAGGTATTGGTACAATCAACAAAATTCTAACAAGATTCTCCCAAAAGTGCGGAGGAAACCCAATCTCTAGGTTCTCTAGGAACTACCTTCTCCGCAACGTCTGCACAAAGCTTTCACAGATGACCGCAAAAGTACGCAGCTTTTCCCTGCAACCCCTTAATTTATCGCGACTTTAGCCAAGGCGCAAGACGTTGTAGTGCAACACCAACGTCTTACAAGCCGAAAGACGCACGATCTGCGTCATCAGTCGTCGGATTAGGTACCACAAGCGGCGTGTGCGGCGCCATTCGTGATCGCCGACATGGGGAGCTTCATCGGCTGGAAGCTCTTCGAGAATGTCGAAGATGATGGTCAGATTCCGAAGGGCAAGCTCGGTACGCAGGAAGTCGAGCAGAGTTCCCGTCCGCTCTATAATTTCTTGATGGAATTTAGAAGGCGAAGCGACTACCAGGCACGCTACCTGCAGAACGCGGCGTGCCGGTGCGGATATCTCTACAGATGTGTAATAGCGCTGAGAAAATTGTCAGAAGTGATTGTGATCTCGGACTCGGCGTTTGTTGTCTGTGTGAGAGTGGGCTCGATAACGAGGATACAGCGGGCGTAGAAGAGTGGCCGCGTTTCGGCCAGAAACTAAAAACATGATGATAAAACAATGCAGCGCAGTAAACATAAAGTCAAAGTACATTCCGTCTCGCATCTTCTAAGAATAAAGTTGCTAGCAAAGCCATAGTGAGAGATGCCCGTTCCCAACCCCTCAGAACCACAAATCAAAACACCAACAACAGCCACTTACCAATACTCAGACAATTTCCAAAAAATCCAATCCTAAAAATTGCTCTGCTCTCAGGCACTAACGAGAACATCACCAACAAAGAACCATCCAATCACCAAAAGATAATCTACCTTAACGCCCTACTCTTCCCCCCTCCCTCCCCCCTACACCCCCACACAGGAACCCCCACGATCACCAAATAGCCCCTTAGTACCGATACCCCATCCATCGCATACCCATACCCAACCCCAAACCCTCAAGACCTCGCTGCCGTAAGCGCATGCGGCGGCTTTGATGCACGATCCTAATCCTTACTAATAACATAATAGTCCTCAATCCGAGTCTGGGAATTGCTCTCTCCCAACGCTGCTCACAACTCCACAGTTACGGATGATGCTCCTGTAGGGAATGCAAGGCAGGGTGGACTTGTGAGTGTGGTGTCTGGTTTTGAAGGCTTGGGGTGGGGTGGGATTACTAGGATAGGTGATGGGTACGAGTGAGTGTTTGAAGTTGGAGAAATATGTGGAATATTGTTGGGCACGCAGTTGATGATTCGGATTACGTTTTGGGGTTGTAGCGGGTTCGACTCCTGTGCGGTTTTTTGGGGGGGCTTTTTAGATATGTTGCTTGCTGTTTTCTGGGTTTGTTTAGTTGCGGATTGTAAGGTCGTGGGTTCGTTTGAAGCGGCGAGATGTTGGTTTCGAGATGGCTTTGTTTGTGTGATGCGTCGTTGTTTGGTTTGGATGGTTCTGTTGCTTAGCGTTATTGTGGAAAAGATCTTGTAACGTCTTGATCCTTGGAGTTGAGAATGTGGTCATGAATTACGTGGGCTGCATTTGTCCGGCATAGCTTTGTACCTATTGTTGTGGCATTTGGGTATGAGTCTTCGTGTTAGATGTTAGAGAGTGATGCTGGCTGGGGTAATCTGGTATGTTGTTTTGATAACTGTGATACTTGATCATTTCATACAGGCTTTGGGTCTAATAAGACATGTCGAAGGCTGGAAGTTATGGCATTGTTTCGCTAATGTACGAATTTGATGAGTCGACTGTGGTTGAAGACGAGAATGAGCCAATAGATCTTAGTTTGACTTCAGTTCCAGTGACGCATGGGAATAATTACTCGAGAGCGCGATAGGGGCTGGCATGAACCCGATCGAGGTCTGAAGGCGTCGGGTGGGGATGGCTAATATGTTGAGCTCACTTGGGTGGACAATTCAACACCTGGCGGCTGCAGCACTGCGGTAATTGCCATGAGCCTCACTCAAAAATCGCGGGAATCGTACAGAGAAGTTTTTGGATATCTTATATATTCAATACGTCACAGCTCGAAAGTTTTACAAAATGTACCACAACAGTACTACTCACCGATTGATGTGACACTTCTGGGCTCAAACTTCCCACGAAATGTGCGCATACAGCTTCGCTCTCTAAGAAACTCAATGATTTGCAGCTCCCATAATCTCACGACTCGTAGTCGAACAATCTACATATCGCTTTAGATGGTCCGTAGTATATTCCTCCAGAGGGTTTCAGGGCAATGATATTGAAAGCAGATAAGCTGCAGAAGCGGCACATGGACTACTTGGAAAGCTGGAGATACGAAATTGTTTCATGAAGTCAAATGGTGAACATCGTAACCGCAGCAATAGTTCGGGAGCGTAGAGATGAGAGGAAAGATTGTTCGACGGAGCAGAATTCGAACTGGCAGCGGTATCACCAGAGGTGATGGAGAAAAGCGATAAATAATTGTTACCATCTCAATGCTTTTGATGTACTCTCTTGTCAGCTACATTGAGTCGCGATGAATTCTGGTTCACTTCCGGCGCTGTCGTTGTCCACGAACGAGGCATCAAAGGGTTTCTTGGCAAGTCAGGGCCCGTACCGCTGCCGGTATGCTACGTCGTCACGCAGGCGAGGATACCGTAGCCGATGTGAAGCGCAAGTCGGAGCGTAAGACACAATGGGTGATCAGGACACCTGCACCAGCCTGTGAATAGGCTCGAAGATCACAGAAGACTTCAATGGTTGTGATCGTGGTGCCAATGGAAACATTCCGTCAGGAAGCGGGAAAGTCGGACTTCACTGTTCCTCGTTTAGGTCGGAAAACGCAGGTCTCGTAGATATTCAGTCTAGCCCTTTGCAAGTTTTCATCTCTTTGCCTGTTGAGCGTCGTACCGCATAGAATGGAAACCAACAACTCTCACAAGTGACAGCACGCTTGGACCAAGTTTGTCCCGTGCGGCCGGCGCTAATACTGCACTTATGCAGCTACGCTGTTCTGGCCCTTCCAAAGAATTGACCGTCTTTTCTTCAACAAATTCTTCTTCACCGCTGGCCAACGGAGAATTATGCATCTTTCACTTGCCGCACCTTAGTAAGAAGTAAGATGTAGTAAGTGGAAGGCGTCAATTAGTAAGAGTACCTTATGTATGGTTGCACAGGAACAGGCTAGATTGCAGAGCTAGCCCAGCCACCATGGTGTTAATGCAGCGATGTCTAGTCTTTTGCCTCCTAGAGCAGTGGTCCGAAGAGGGAAGCTCTCCGAGCAAGACTAATGAACGTACAAGTCGACTTTGGAGGGACTACTGTTCACCGCCAAAGCATTTATCCTTGGACCAGATCCGAGGATAAACATGGCATTACAGAGTCCAGCAATAGAAGCATTGCTTCGGGAATTAGTCATGAAAGTAGCGAAGAATCAGTCCATGCCGTTCTCTTCTAGTATAGCAAAAGAACAGGGACGTTGTTTGTAAGCAAAGACCTTACATTTCGCGTAGTTGAGGAGAGTAGTACTGCTTTGAAGGAGTAGCGCCGCCTGGCGAAACCTCTCATGGCGCGCATAAGCAAGACAAAAACTATCCTAGGAGCAGACAGACTCTTCGACTGAACAAGAAAGACGTGGGTTCTTACGACAGCTTCTCAGGACTTCATCTGCCCTGGTGCTGAATGCAAATCAGAAGTCAAAACCTTGAGCTCGGAGCCCGATGTTCGATAGGTGCCACCAGACAATTGACAGCATGTGTACTTCGAGGTCACCAAACCGGCATGGCTTTACGGAAGTTCTGCCTGATCCGAGACCTTGAAAAGCTGGAGAAAAGCTCATATCAGTATTAATTATTCACAGACATGCAATTCGTGAGAGTTTTCAATGATCGTCGTTAGAGCATTTGAGATCCTTAGGTAATTTACTCCCGCGTTGGCTCGTCTCGAACCTCGGAAAATTCACCGCCTTTCACTTGGCGGACGATGTCACATCTAGCACATGTGTTCGGCCGGGACAGACCGCCTGGTTGCAAATTGTGTGGAGAGAGCGTACCCTTGGAATTCATGCTTAACGCGAATCACGATATCAACTTTAGTTCGTTTTCGAGATCAACGATGATGCCCGTAACCGAATGCACTGGCACGCGACCTGCAACGGCAGTTACAAATCCCTAAGCTCCGTTTGAGCAAGAATAACCAGAGTCTGCATTATTGACGGGTACGCCAATAAATGCCTCGTCGCAGACATGCATAAGCCAAAGTATGCGACGAAATTATTATCCAGTCAGATGGTCTCAATAGTTTCGTTGCCCTTGGCGAAAGCCGGTTAGCAAGCTTGCATAAAGCCGACACAAGCGTGCATAAGCCCGTCCACGAAGGAGACGGGTAGAAGATCGGCGCCAAAGGGGAGGGCGTGGTAAGGGTACTAAGGCAACAGGGACCACCGTGCTTAGAAGACGTGGCCAGACCTCAAAGGACGAAACAAAAGGAGTTGGCTCTGCCGCAGATCTGACGTACATGGTTAAAACTCCCATAGGTAAGGATTGGCTGACTCGGCTGACCGTGGTCATGGGGACGCAACCTCTTTGTTATTAATTTCTTTCCGCAGTCATGCGATCGTCACAGTCAATCCTGGGCCATGGGGTGGTGACGAAAAAGGTGTGCTACGATTGTGCGTCTGCCTGGGACCCGAAAGCATTCCTATTAACTATTCGTAACTAGAAAGTTGTTCTCCGTGCGATAGAACAATCGATGATCTGTCCATGGCCAACAGGGATGGATCTATGGTACGTACCAAGTCTAGCCGAATCCTCTTTGTTTGTATGTTGGTACGCTTCAGACTCGTCTCAGAAAGTGTGGTCTCAAAATAGGAACCAAGACCAAGGCGGTTAGCGACATAGGTGCCTGGTTGGTGTAGGATCATGGATTATTCCCAGGTACCCCCAAAGGGTGCAGGCGTAGCGCTGAGCTTGGGTAGGGGTGTTCTTTGGCCACTGTTCAAGGGCGGCCCCTCTTTTCTTGGCGTCGCTTAGCTTGGAAGAAAGTGCTAGAAAGTCGAAATGAGAGGAGGCGTCGTATGGAGCTATACCGGAAGGGTATTAGCGGTACGTAGCCACAGACCGGCTACTTTGTTTGGACAACGATGCTGGCAGTGTATTGACATAGCGCAATCTCCCGCCCCCAGTCGCTCAATCGCTGAGTCTCCCCCATAAACTTGCTTGCACCCGAGCTTCATCCCACCTTGCTTCTACTCAAGCATCATAGCCCATCATGATCCTTCTACAGCCTCGATAACTTCAACAATGTTCTGATCGTACTTGCCAATTCACCCCCCACGTCAGTCATTGTTGTTGCCTTTGTTTCGGTTCACCAGCGTCGCTCCCTTCATTCCATTCCTCGTCGTCACCTACAGCAACCCTAACGGCTTCCTCATCCCCCAACTCATCACGATCAGCTCGAGCCATCTAATACTCTTCCTACCCTTGGTCCTACGCTATCTACAAGTCAATACGGCCTGCGTGCTCCAGCAATTGAGTCACAGGCAGCCCGTTGGAGCCTCGACGCCATCAATAAGAGCCTAGCTGTGAACGATTCATCAAAAAGCACTTAGTGGTTAACGAGCTTGTCACTCACCTTGAACCTCACGACTCGAAACTATCTATATCTCACTTCATTCCTCGATTACAGCACCGCCGTCATACTGTCAGGCCACAAGCCTGTCCCGAAGGATTGTTCCAACCTTCGATGAGCAGCCTTCACGAACCTGAAACAAGTCCTACCTTCTAGCCAGTTTTCATCTTCTCACGACTCTACGCAGCGACACATCCATCCCTCAGTCCCGTTACTGTCGATACACCTCGACGTCCTCTCCTTCTCTCAACTTTTCCTTCGGCACCCTCGCTCTTACGATTCAAACATAAAATTTCAGTAATTCGGATGCTCACTTAACGATTTCATCTCGTCCTCGTCCTCGTACATACACAGTCTGCCTATCGATCCACAACACGGACGACTTTCCTTGTTCATATAAAACATCCTTACCCTGTGCACATGAGCCTCTGATAGAACGAGACGGAGTTTTTTTTGGTCCATGTGTGGCGAGTGGAGCGGTCTATTCAGCGCGTGCGTTTCCAAGTATAATTCCAAGGTCCCTTTGCAGCTTTGTTCGATACCCCGACTCAACGACATTTCCTAAGCTTCCTTTACGCCAGCTACTACACCCGGACCTGATCCCCCGGGTACCACGTCACTTCTTTAGGATCGTCCAGACTAGACTTCGAGACAACTTCTCGTGTACCATCTTCACCAAAAGTTATCCACTGGGAGTTTCGCTATCGATTCGTGTTGTGTTGATTCTTAGGGTTCTGTCTCGGCTACTACGAATAACTCGCGGACGATATGGACTGTATGAAGACTGGGTTTGTTGCAGGGTTGATGCTGGATGGGCGCTACAAGTCGGTCTCTCCCTTAAACCATGGATCGTTTGGCATGGTCTTCCTGGCGAAGGACATTATCACCGGCGAATCTGTGGCTATCAAGTGCTTGAGCAAGGCCTCGGCGACGAAAGACTGTCCTGCAATTCACATCGATGAGAACTCCGTGGAACTTGCATGCCATGATCGTCTCGGAAACCACCCAAACATTGTCAATCTCATTCACTCTTTCGAGACCAAGGCCCACATCTACCTCGTGCTAGAATATTGTTCCATGGGCGATTTATACGAAGCGATCCGTGTTGGCCGGGGACCGCTTCAGACCGAAAATGTTCGTGACTTCATGCTGCAACTTGTTGGTGCTGTCGACTACATGCATTCTAAGGGGCTCTACCATCGTGACATCAAGCCGGAGAACATCTTCCTTGCCCAAGACGGCTCTATGAAACTCGGTGACCTCGGACTTGCTACCACGGATGCTTGGTCTTACGAAGCTTGCGTTGGCAGTGACAGGTACATGGCCCCGGAGCAATATGACCCTGCAGACAACGGCTATTCCCCAGCCAAGGCCGACACCTGGGCTATCGGTATCTGCCTACTGAACGTTCTCTTCTCACGCAACCCCTTCGTGACACCAACCGAATCTGACAAGCTATTCACGGACTTCGCCAGAGATAACCAAGCCCTCTTTGACATTTTCCCTAATATGTCTCAGGATACCTTTGATGTCTTGGTTCATGCATTGGCCATTGACCCTGCCAAGCGGTCTCTATCCGCTGTTCGGTCTGCCCTCGAAAGGGTCGTTAGCTTCACCACCGACGAGGAGGTCTTGGACGACTTTTGCACCGAAGCTCGCGAAGTTGCTCCTGCAAGTTCAAACAGGGAGCCTCTTCGCACGCCGTCGGTTTCAAGTCCTCAAGTCAATGAAGATGGTTCGTTCCCATGGTCAAAAGCACTTCACATGAGCCCCAATCGCCGTCAATTGTCTGCTATTCCAGATACGGAGAGCTACACAAGCGAAGACCTGTTCCCTACCTCCGAAAGGGATCGAAACTCCTGGTACTCCATGGCTCAAAACTCTTCCTTGACTTCTGGCCTGGACTCAAACCTCGGTGCATCTCTCAAATCAATGGTTCTGCAGCCACCAGTGCGTCGCAATTTCCCACGCTCCAGCCCAGTCCCTGTTCCCACATCTTTACCTGCTCGCATGACGTCTTTGTCATCAGTGTTCGGAAACAAGAAGGCTTCGGTCTCGAAAAGCTGGACCGATATTTGGGATGAGGACGAGGAGGAAGAGTTCGTCGAGCACGATAACGCTTTGGAGCAACGACGCGAGTACAACAGTCGGACCTGGAGCCAGGAGAGCAAAGACAAAGACACTACTGTTCGCCGCTCTGGGCTTTCTGAGATCAAGGACTCTGCTACAAACGCGAGGGCCCGCACCCCAAAGCAGGAGCAGCCGGCAACAAGGGACAGTGTCAGCGAGCATGATGTCTTTATCTTTGAGGATACCTCACCACGCTACTCACCTCCTTCAAAGCGCCCCGTGGTTGAGAATACTACCCCTGCGAAGCGATCTATCATGGATAAGTGGGTAGCACTAGGCAATCGTCGGCGTGAGTACGGTCAATACAATCAGTCCACTGAGTCTTTACCTGCATCTGGTCGGAAACGTCTAAATACTGGGAACAACTGGCGCTCTGGTTTTGGACTCAAAGTTTTTTCTGGGAATGGGGGTTGGAATGGAGGTCGGGACAGGAGTAACAGGAAAGAGAATGCGGCAGCCAAAGTTCTCGATTGGCGCCGGGACACTCATGGCCTCTCACGTGAGAGCCTAAGAGACGATGCTGAGTGGGTTGGAAATTTTTAATTTTCCTCTGTAGAACTCGGCTCGCCGGCCTTTACAAATTGCAATTCCTCGCTTCATGCGAGTAGGCGCGGACAAGAACGAAGGCGAGTTGGAAGATACGCATGCGATGGCATTAGGTTCGCTGCCTAGGTAGTTGGTCCAATACATGGCATTTACCCGCTCTATAATATAATTCACTGCTCAACCTCAGTTGTGAATATTCCAAATGCTGCTCAATTTTCAAACACATAGGATCACTCTCAAGGCAAGTCCCCTGGTTGATACTGACTTTTTCACAGGAACATGAAGCAGAAGTGAATAGATTGTCGCGCTCAGCAGTAATCGAAAATCAACTCTCGGGTGCTTGTCATTTATACAATGGTGCATCATCTCGCACCGAACTCAACCTCTCTCATCAATACACACCAGCTCTCATGACGGCGCCGCACCGCACCGCGTCCATTAATTACGCATGTCCGCTTCTCCTACCTTACCTTACTTTACTTCCTATAATAAACTTTTCTTCCTCTGCATATACTTCCCTTTACAGATAATCCCCTACTATAGCAGTCACTACTGTGTCAAAACTATGTATGCCATTTGCTATTGTTGCGCGATAGGGTGGATTGTTTCTTTGTGTCTTTGTACTTTCGATGGGGTATGGTGTTTTAGTGTTAGTGTTATTAGGTTCTTGGTGTTGGTGTTGTTTGTATGTTTTAGGGGGTTTTGGGGTTTTGGCGCGTTGGGTTTTTTGTGGGGTGTGGTTTGTTGGGGAGTGTGTGCTGTTGGTTTTTATGGGTGGGGGAG